>JAQNCA010000013.1:9033984-9048849 GCA_029783725.1 Acanthurus tractus
TAGATAGATAGATAGATAGATAGATAGATAGATAGATAGATAGATAGATAGATAGATAGATAGATAGATAGATATTCAAAGCCTATCTTCATACACAAACTTTAAATTAAATAGCATCCATACCAACTGGAGCACACCCTGTAAAGCTGTGATTTTGGAAAAGAACCAGGATGACAATTCATCTCAGATTAAAGTTTTATGATTCTTTGTCTGGGTTCGTCTGGTGGATCTGACTGACTGCACAGACTCGATCAGGCTGGCACAATAAAACACCCCAGGGATGGTAGAAAGGGATCGGCCAAGAGTAACAAGACAGCGGGTCATTACACACAACAATTGTCTTGTGGGCCGTGGAGCTCCAGTGGAAGACTGTTATCAGAGAGCGAAAATGTGTGTGTGTGTGTGTGGCAAGGCCACTTTTTAGCAAAAGTATGTGCACAACAGTAACCTCTTAGCATGCACTTATTTGTCATAACCTATATCTATGAACTTGTAATGAACTGAACTCTGAAAAGTGCAATATGAAACATTTACACATTAAAATGTATAAAAATGAAGAGTCCCGTGTAATTCTTCAGTTGGGTAGTTTTAGTTATCCCAAATGCTTCCAACACTGTTCAAACTCAGCGAAATCTGTTATTTTATTTAAGGTAACAGTGTGTTTCATTTGCCTGCTGATGACGTCATACCCTCTTCACCCCCTGTAGTTGTTAAAGCTTCAAAAGAACCACTAGATGATGTCAGAGTGAAGTGGAAAGACGATGAACGTGACTATTCTTAACACAAATAAAACTTTAATACAATACTTTCTCTGAACTTGATCTCTGTCTCACTTCAGAAACACTTTCATCAGCAGTGGTGGTTGTTTAATAATAAAGACAACAACTCCCATCATTTTGTGCTGCTTCACATTGTCATCTAACTGCATATTTTGTAGTGTTTTTATTAAAAGACCTTTAGTGGCAGAAATTATTTAAGTGTGCTGCCAAAACACAATAAAGTGGAGGCAAAAATAGTAACTTTCATGCAGTGTTAACCTACTTTAAGGGGCTTTTGTCCTTTTTTATTGATAAAAGTAGTTGCACATCAAAAAAAGTAAAAAGTGAGTGCATGGAAGATTGCAAACCTGATACAAGCACTTGCCTAAAGCACTAATGTGAGACTTTGCGTGTGCTATAGCAGCTAATATTGATTTTTTTTTGCTTTTTGTTTTTTTTTATTGGCACAATATTCACCAGATTTTTTTCACTGGTTTAAATAAATATGTTGTAATCATTAAGAAAGAGAATTTTAGTCAATGAAGACTTTGGTTGTGCACAGCCCTGCGATTTATAAATCAATCAACTGATAAAGAATACACAATTTTTTTATGTTAACATAACATACATTAACATAATGTCGGTATTTAGTCACTTTGCATCACTGCTGCTTTGCAAACGGCTAACAAACTTGCTAAAACTAATCTTAGCAGGACGCTAATTCAGCACTCAATGAGACTCCCAACAACAAACACATTGCATCATCTCTCAATGTTGCTATCAAAAAGGAACAAAAGAGATTATAAGTTTAACATATCTCGATTCACTCTATTTAAGAAATACTGATTAAGAAACTTTATGTTATGGTTTAAAGTGCAAATACCCAGTTTTCAAGGCAAAGTTCAAGCAGCCATGAAATTATTTGTCTCAAGTAATCCTGTTGGTTCCCCACTCAATTCATGTCAACACGATCTCAGCCGGTGAATAATAATACATGCCACTAATAGACACTTAGCTCATTGGAACTCAGGAAACGACACAGGAAACTTCATCATCCCAGTCTGACCTACTGACCCTGAGACGGTCTGTGCGGCGAGCTTATGGCCTTCAGCATGTTTAACAAGGAACACGAGCTGTTTCCTTTGGTCTGGCTCTCTAATTAAGCACTGACACGGCTGTTAAACTCTCAGTGGTCCTGTTTGCCGGAGACCACAGCTGGTCTCACGCTGATTTCAGCTCACCTCGCTTGGTCACTGACTGAGGATTTATCAAGAGGAGCTACAAGGCCATAATATTTTAACAGTGAACAACAAGGCGTGTTTATACGATAATAATACAAAGGGAGAGCAACAGGGGAACGGGTCATTGCTGCTGTCTTTAGATTGAAAAGAGTAAACAGAAAAGCCTTCCTCCCTGTAGAAAACACAGAGGGACAGAGAGCCATTGCTCTGTTATTGCTTTGCTTCTACGTCGGTGGTAGAGGTTATACTGCTGTAGACACACACACACATGGCTGCTTGGTCAAAAGCCAGATCAAATGCACGCTACTGCTATTAATGGGAAAACCCGACAGGGCCATCATGCCTGCCAGTCAGAGTGAAGCTCAGACAGGTTGCGACCTCACTCTCTGTTGAATGTGGAGAGGTTAGTGTGTAATATCGGAGCAAGCAGGAGGCCACTGCTGCTCTGGTGTGATGGAAAGAAGCCGTGACATCTGGAGGATGAAATTCTGTTAGAGGGAACGGAAAAGGGTGATGTTTCTCTTTGATCATTTGGCAGCTAAGAGATAGCCCATAATATGATACAATATTTAGGGTCAGGGGTCAGTAGGAGACGGGAAAATATGGCACCCATAGGCTCCTTAGTGCTCTCGCTGGAGTTTTAATGCCCTAATTAAGAGGCATTCCTCACCCCTGGCTCCACCAAGGTTGAGCTGAATCACACTCCCTGCAGAGGGAAGCAACCACTCTCCTTTTATTAGGAGATATTAGATGTGACTGGGCTGTTCCGCTGACTGGAAGCTCATTATCCAAAAAAGTGCATTTCCTCGGCGAGCTGTCCTTAACTGCGTCCATTCATGGAGAGGGGGAGGAAAATAGAAAAGGGAATATAAAAAAGCTTTGATAAAATGTTGAGAGAAAAAAAAAAAAAGGATTTGCATACACATTCCAAGAAAGGTAGTTAGGATGCACAGAGAGGCCAGTGAACAGATCAGTGAATAGGAGTATAGCCTGAATGCAAATCAGGTCAGACCAAAGGATAGGATGTGCACTGTGGGAATGACCTGCTCTCTTAAATGAATATTCTCCAAGCAAATCCTCACATGCAGGCAGACAAGCACCAACAATGCCAAAATGGTCCCATCCAAAGCCTTCAGAGAAGAATTTCAATACAAACTCCCAGGCGTCCGCCTTCATGTCCCAGGGTCAGGCATTCAGCCCCGCTCATTATAGGTCTTTAACAATTGCAGTGGAACTGTGCGCACATCCAGCGACACGGTTATTTAGGAGCCATTGTTTTTGCTCTGCCAATGTTCCAGAGTTTGGAGCCGGAGAGGGTGGATATGAAGGACTTTATGTTTTAAGGGAAACAATGGCTGCTCTTCATTGAGTGGGGTCCAGGGAAACTGGGCTGTTTGTCTGTGGGAGCAGGCCAAGAGACTGCAACACACACCAGGAGGGGAGAGAAGAGGGCTCAAAACAGGAACAGTAATGCTGATGCTGCTGCTGCTGCTGCTGCTGCTGCTGCTGCTGCTGATGTCCACCCACGCAGGCGAAAAAAAAAAGAGAACTCATATGTTCCACACAGTTTGAGTGTCTTTCTTGATGGAAAGAGGTGAGGGAACTGAGAAAGACAACAAAAGGTCCCCCCCAAAATTGAACACATGGCAAGATTACATCAAACTGAGACCTGTACGACAAAATGCTCTCTGATTAAAAACACTCTGCATCTCTTAGGGATCACATTGGGCAGCATCTTTCTTCAGAATACAAAAGAGAAAGGACACAAACAAAGAAAGACTGACAAGAGAAACCATGCAAATACAAAAATGTAAAAAGCTCCACAGAGAAACAAACAGCCAGAAAGGAGTGAGGAGCAAAAAAAAAAGGAGCAAAGAAGAAAAAAAAACAAAGGAAGACAAAAGTTAGAAAAGGTGCTGAATGTGGAGGAATCATAATGAGAGCTGAAAGAACATATATAAGGGACTAAAACTGATGGCTATTTAAGTTGTACACAAGTGCACAAGTTGGTAAGTGGTTTTGAAAGCACCAGGGATGACATCTCCCTGCTGCGCTGCTCCACTAAGAAAAGTGAAACAACTGAAGCATGCACATGAAGGCACTCAAAACAACTTTAGCTGGCTGGAAAGGAGATGCTGAAGAGAAAGAAGGTAAAGGAAAAACAGGAAGCTCAGCATTGTCCGTTTTTGCACTTATAAATACTGTAGGTGTATTAGGGCATGCATGTACATTTTATGACTCCATGACAGGACTTTTTTGTGTCATATGTTTTCTCCCTGAGGATTTCATACACCGGGACCCGCAGGCGGTGGTAAGGAGCCCAGCTGTTTATATCATAAAGGAGTTTAACATGATCCCAAATGAGATTGAAATAAGTCAAACTATGTCTCCAAGGTGAAAAAAAAGTCATATCAAAACACCTTAAAGAAATATTTTGAAGAGTCACATTATTTTCAGACTGACTTGACATTGATTTTAACACTATAGTTTATTTACACAGACCTCTGGTATTTCTGCAGGCAGCTGTGTCAACACCTTTTCCACGTCAATATGTTAGCAAGCTTTTCTCAGTGGTAATTTGGCAAAGCGTGGAGGAGTGGGAGTACGGCCGAGGTGCTTCAGCTGAAGGCAGGTAAAGATGCCAGCCCTTGGAAAGGATGTCAGGAAGGAGAAGAGCATGTAAGGCAGACATTCTGGCAGCTTTACCCTTCATCTTATGTCTGCAGACAGAAAGAGCAAACCTGGATTTACAGACCTACAACAAGTCCTGGCATCTGACAACAACTTCTTATGTGTATTTGTCTCTATCATTGTTTGTTAAGATATTAAAATAACGGAAATGACTCAGAGCATATTTATTCTGGTTAGGTTTAGGAAACTTCTTACTGAAGAAAAAGAAAAAAAAAATTCACCTTGATGGTTAAAAGACACCCTCATATATAGTGGAAGACAGGACAAGACTTCTTGGAGCTAGTTGCCTGGCACTGTCAGAGAATGAGGCTCAAGAAAGTTGAAAAATGTCCCCGAAATGTCAAACTATTTCCGTTTGAAAACACTGAATACTGAAACTTATGAGGATTTCAGTGTATATAAAGTATATAGAATACAGCAATAGTTCAACAACATAGCCTTTTTTAACCTCCTATTAAAAAGTATTTTTCTCATGTTTGTGTCCTCTGCCATCTTTGACCTTGACTATAATGACTTGTGTCCGTAAAGTTTGTCACTAGAAAGGTGTGTTCACAATTCTCTACTGAAGGGGGCGATATTTCAGTGATCTAAAGCCAATTCCACATAGAAAGTGTTGAATCCTTGGGCACGGGTCAGTACAGAGTGTTACAGTTTGCATTAGCACAACGCTGTGATAGTCACTGCTGCTGCTAGCCAAAGCTAACAAGCAAACTATCAACATAAACAAATAAAAGATGCTAACTACACTTATTATCATGATACATCTGCTAGTTGCTCATTTTGGTGTACGTAAGACTCCTCATCTGAGTCTGGATCTGATTGAGGTTCAAGCATGAATGGCTGAATCCCTTCAATGTGACCTCTAGGCTAATATCAATTTGCACGGCTCTTTCACCAGCCAACCTGGAGCAGACATCAGTGGTGGGTTGGGCTTTAGGCCTGTGACTGACATATGTGACGACCCCTCCATGCCAGTAGGGGTGTACTTGCTTGCTTCTCTGTTTCAGGCTACAGTTGAGGCGAGTGGTCATCGAGGTGATTAGCTGCACCTGGGCCCGTGTGGTTAAAAACCCTCTCATTCAACTTGCTCGCTCTCTCTCACTCCATCGGCTGGCGCATGCTATTTTGAAAAATCTAAGTGGTAGCTTGTGTCAGAGAGGAGTTGATTCTGGTCTGTTTTGAAGTTTTAATTTGCTCTTGTATCCTACTGAATTGCTTTGTACTGTAAGATGTTCTCCTTACTGTGTCCAGCCCTTAGGCCTTCTTCTTTCCTCTGAACCCAGACTGGCTTTATGGTATACACGCTGCAATTGTGACTTCACATTCGCTTCACATTAAACTGATACTGACTAATGAGGTACAGTGTGAGTCTAATGTAAAACTTCTAGGTGAAGTATTTTCATTATGTCTGTCTTTTTTTTGTACATCTGGAAAATTTTCTCCTCATCCTGTGTATCTACTATCACACCACTCACATTCCCTCTCTTCCTACTCTCTGTTATGCCTGTGTTCTCATGTGTGACTAAAAAAAAAAAAAAAAGAAAATCAATGGCAAACTAAATGCCACACAACCTCAGGTTAAATTAGCTGCCATTTTGCATTGCAATCAGCAGTCTCTTCTTAAAAAAGGGCGTAAATTGTAATGGGAATGCAGCTTGCCCACTCTCTAATTATGTTCTAAACGACTGTCTATCTGTAGAATGCATTAGAAGGAGTGCATGTGTTTGGTAACAGGTTGAGAGAGTAAGACATGATGATGAGTAGGTCGGAGCTTTGATGTGATAGGGAGGATGGATCTGCGTCAGATGTTGAGAGTTGGGAGTGCAATGATGTTTTTACTGTGAAAACTCCGGTTGCTATGACACTTTGAAGACACCCAAGAACTCAAGATCTGACTGCTTATTATCTGTCCATATGTTTACATAATGTCATTATCACTTCATCCATCTGAAAAAAATGCCAGTATCAACGTTTCACATGATTAAACATGTCCAAAGTTTTGTTTTGTCAAAGTGAACATGCATTGTTTATATATTTTGAGACAAGATTTTGGTCACTCATACACATTAACCAATGCAGAAATCTGACCTACACATATTTTACAAATACTAAAAGCTTGTGGTGGCAAGTATTTAATTCACTAATCACTATTGATAGACTTGTTTTTTGCAGGACAAGACTTTTACTTCACTTGAGGGTTATTGGTAGCAATCCTTTTCATTTTGTCACCTGTCACTAACCTTCTGGATACATTAGTGGAAAATAAGGATGAAAGTTAGCAAATGGTATTAAATATTACGCAAATAAAATTCAAGCACATTACCTCATCTGAACATGTCTGTTTGAATCAGTCTGAGTAGACTTTCATTTGCACTGATGGCTGTTTAATAACAAAATGAACAAATCTAATAATCCCACACTACCACAGGACATCAAACTGCCTCTTTTCAGAGTTTTGATCAAGAGACAAAATAATAGCAATAGCAATAGCAAAAATAACCTACTGTGCCTGAAACTGTTATTCTTATTAAATCATATTGTGGTGCTTCTTAAGCCTATTTTTGGTACTTTTTAAGTTAAGGATCTAAAAAATTAATCCATCACTATGTCTTTTACACAATAACAGCAAAAGGGATCTCAGACTTTTAAGCATATTGTCACATCTGTTCTGAATTGGTCTAAAAAAAAGTTTAAAAATTGCTCATTATGTCACATCATTATTGCTACAGATTTTTAATGGGGAAAGCTAATAAAAAAAGAAGACTTGAAAAGAGCTTAAAAGGCACAGACATAAGCCTAACAAACAAACCCTTTTGAAAACAACACAGATACAGTGTTCAGCAATTTATTAAAGTTTCTCTCCCCATAGCAGAGAGTCTTGGGTAGGATTGGTTTGGCGTTTTTACTCTGGACAGTGTTCTAACAAAACAATCTGAAATTGCTTGCGGGGAGTGTCAAACCTTTGGCATTAGTGCTTTGAATTCTACACACACATTATTATGTGGACACAGTCTGAATCAGAGCACAGTCTTTTTTTTTTTAAAAAAAGGGAGGTAAGAATTGGATTTCACAGATTGGCAGTCTGACTTTCACAATAAGCGGCAATATTCAAAGAAAGCGCCAACAAAAACGGATATTTTATAACAGAACTCATACCATAATTTTGGTAAGTCACAGCAGGAGAATAAGAAACCTGCCAACTTCAAACTTATTGTACTACCCTGAGCTTCCAAATAGCAAGCTACTATATATTCATAGACAGCTTTCAACAAGGGCAATTCTCGGCAGTGAAGCCTAGAATTCCCTTCATCTTCTCCCTACAAGCATCATTACCAACACCAAATATTCTCCACGGTACACACTGGTATTCTGTCTGACTTCTGTGTCAGTGCCTCTCAGCAGTGAATGGCACTGATATCTCTCTGCTAGCTCCAATTTTTCAGCGGCAGATGGGGATTGAGTGTTGGTCAGCAGAGAGAAACTGTCTGCCTCGCAACTCTAATTGTCTCACACATGGCAGCCTGAATGTTCAACCAGGAGAGTGTGTCTGAAAAGGGATACTTCTCCGCAGACTTAAATTAAACCACAAAAAGGTCAAACACCGGCTGTACAAAATTAATCCTGCGCTTGGTTTCTTGCTCGCTGTCAATAAAATGTGGGCGAGAACCGGGAGAAGCAGCGTTCCCCCTCCCTTGTTCATCAACTCACACTCGTTCACCTCTCTGAAACTAGGACCTCTGCCAAACCTATTGAAATGTAAATGTGGGCCCAAAACAAAAAAGCCGTGGACTGACTCGACCCTTTCAAATATTCAGGTCACTAAAAGTCAGATTTTTCATTCTTTTCTTTTCACTTTCAGACTGACTGTGACCAAGGACAGAGCTGATTCTATAATACTTTCAGCTCTGCTAAAGTTTGGTTTAAAATCTTAGGCTTCTTCTAATTTACAGTAATGTTACTTTAAATTTATGGTAGAATTACTAAAAACTCTAAAGAGGATAGATTACAAAACAATGTCAAGGTTGATGTATTTTTTGAATGTGTAGCTTTTGACAGTATTAAAAGATCTTCCTCAACAAGATTTCCCAGTTGCTGATGAATTGTGCATGTTTAAATTTCTACTGTATTGCAAACTTGAGGATCCAGTGTGTAGGATTTATGGGCATCTAATTGTGGAGTTGTCGACTAAACCCAAGTATGAGAGAGAATTTATGGTGGTTACGAAGCCTACAAAAAAAATTGTGTTTGGTTTTGTCCAAAAATCAGTATTTAGTGTACTAAACCATCAGTTAACACACAGTTAATAGTTGAAAGGGTCATTTTGGTTAAGTTAAGGCAATCAAAAACATTTTATTAAGGAAATGATCATGGTTAAGGTGAAAATTAGCTTGACCTGGCTCAGGTGGTCACAACAAAAAAGGAAGACCACCATGATAAACGTTTAATTCTTTATTAAATCCAATTTAACCAAATTAAACAGCCAAATCGAACATTTAAACAATAGAGTGTGATAATCAGTAAGTCAGTTGTGTATCATGTGCATGAGTGAAAGAGGTGTACGTCTGTAATATTGCTGTAAGGTGCAAACACAACAGAAGGCAAAAATCAGGACAGCATGACCAAACCAAACCAAACCGTGGTGTGCCTGTGGAGATAGCCACAGTAGAGAGAGAGATAGTTAGCGCAACTACAGGACTTAAGTAACTTTGTCATGCTGAGCCCAGGTATGCTGATTTACTCCAATCAAGCCACTGCAAGTGAGAGGGACAGGTTAGGGATAGGTTAGGGACAGACCTCCAAGATGACAACAGCAGCTAAGACACTCCCTGATGATCCCACAGAGGCATCACACTGGGTACTTTCATAAATAGTCAGTTAAATTACATAAGTGAAATATGTACATAGGTTACAAGAAGTCAGTTCTTACTTTTGGCATTGTGATGTCTCAGTCCAGAACTGGGACTCAGTTGCAGAGAAATATGCAGAATACAAAATGCTGATGATAGGAATAGAGTCTTTACTTAGGAGATCAGTGGTCATACACAGCAGTGAAGGCACCAAAATTCAAAGTCTGTAAATTAAAGCAGAGTAAAAAACCAGGCAAGCAAGCTGAATTTAAATACACAGGGGCTGATTACCAACTAACAACAGGTGAGTGAACACAGGTGAGTAATAATGAGACACAGGTGAAACACTTGAGGCAATCAACAGAGGCAGGAAAACACAGGAAAAAGATACACAAAACACAAGGAGAAGACATTTCAGAATACAATGGGAGCTGGATAAAAAGCACATGATCAAACAGACTTGACAGAATGTCTTAGGCTTCACACAGGAAACACATAGAGGTTCCTGGGTGAAGGTCCTGAGGTTGATACATCCACCCACGCAAACATATAAAATTCTTCTGTAAATAGGCTTTGTCGTTTTTTATAGCAATCTCAGTCTTGCTTCTATGCTCCTGTTATTATGGCTCCAAGAGGTCACTATCTAACAATAACCTTAATATTGCTACAGACTCATGTTAAGATATCAACTTACAGAAGAAGTAACATTTTAAAAGCCTAGTTCAAGAAAGGTTTGGTTTATCAATTTTCCTAATTATGACAACTGGGATGGAGTGTTTTTATTTTTATTTTTAATTCACACACATTTAAATCATATAGAGTGTTAATAATGTGCATAATTGAAGATGTGGTTGCATTGAGTGACAGCAGCTGTAGCTGTTTTCTCTGTGTCAAACACTCATTATTTGCAATGTGTATCCTCTTGAGATCCACCCTGTCATCCAAATGTGGTCACTTCTCATTTCAGGAAAAAAATCCCATCAAACGCAAGACTTCAACACAGTTTTCCAAAAAAGAACTATGGGTGATGTCAACAGATAGAAAGTGTGCATGCAGCTTAATACAACCACAGTCAATTAGAACCTTTCAGAAATTAATTTAATTTCTTCTCATTTTTTAATTAACCTTGCTGAACCAGAAGCAAATGCATGTCTACCATGCATTATATTTAGCAAATGAAAAAGACATAAAGGAAATTTAAGGAAATTGAGTAGGACACAGAGGATTCTTTTCAGCATAGATTTTTAAAAACAATCTGTATTAAACTGTCCACCTATTACTTGACAAGCTCCATTGCAGCAGTAAAAACCAGTACATCATAATTGAAAGTAATGGCATAAACCTGAACGATTGCATTCAGCGCAGGCAAGTCAGTTGTAACGATAGCAGTTGTCAGTGCAGACAATATCTGCTAACTGCACAGCATGAGTGGAGCCAAGGTTAGATCCCAGGATTCAGGACACAATTCAAGTTTCAGTAATTATGTTGTTCAATCAAGTATATCAGCCATGGCAACCCTCCAAATATCCTATCCAAAGATAAGACTATTTTTTGACTGAGATTCTTGGCACACATGCTCATTTTTTTTCCTACATTGTGATTTTCTGTCTATTTTTTGATTCTCCCACCAGCAGAAAAAAAAGGATCTGTTGACTTTCGATCCCAGGGGCTATTATCCTGTTTTTGTTGCAGGGAGACAGAGATGTGACGTGACTAAATATAAATTGAGTAAGGACAGGTGTGTTTGCGAGTGTTATGGTATTTGTCACACTGCTGGGACTCAAATACATAATTACACAAAAGTCTGCACCTCTATGTACATGAGGGACATTTTTTAACAAATACTGTTTAATTTCTGACCATTCAATACAAAGTGGACGATGTAGCCTTGTGCATAGATGTTGCAAATTTGAAGCTCTGCCGACAAATGTCCCTGGAAGTTCTTGCCAGGAAAAGAAAACTTCATTTTCCCCCTCTAACCTTCAGATAAACAGGAATAGCCTACAATTCTATAGATCTATGGCTTGGACTAAAGGCACAAGGTGGGTAATAGGCATTTTTTTAGGTCTCAAAGCAAAGCTCTGGCAATAGCAGCGGGCCAGAAAATCTGGCTGGGGAAAGCAGAATGCCATTTCTATCCATCACAACAATCTAGCATTTACCCCTGAGCACTTTTCTTTCAACAGCTTCCACGGAGGTGCAGTCCTGGCAGCAGTCAGGTGTGGTGAAAGTGAAACACTGCATGATGCGCTGAAGCCCTGCAAAGGATGATTTGAATTGATACTCCGAGCAGAATCCACTTATTAGTGATAACGAGACAAACGATGATGAATGAAGTACCTCAAAGTGACAAAACAAACCAAACTAATAAGAAAATGCCAAGTATTAAAAGGCCTTATGTGCAAATTTAGATTTCTATTGTCATTATGCAAGCTTTCAAATTATTTCTAATGGCATTGTTTTTGTGTTGGTGGTAAAACAAGTAATGTTTTTATTTCAACCTCTTCGTCTTAATTTCTTGTGTTGGGAAATTAGGGGTGGGCAATTTGCATGCTGTGCTGTTGAAGACACTTTTAACTCTAGCACTTGAAGATGAATAAATATGGCAATTTTAAAATGAACTGCAATGTGCAATTATTGAAATAAACTGAAAATGATAAAATAAAGATTATTTCTGCTAATCGGGGTGCAGTAATTGTGGCCTCACAGCAAGAGGGTTCGGTCCTGACCTTTTTGTGTGGAGTTTGAATGTTCTGTCTGTGTTTGCACTGGTTCCCTCCTGCTTTCAAAAACATGCAGGTTAATTATTGAGTCTTAATTGATCTTCAGTGAAAAAGTGGGCATCAGATGTTTAATTTCCTCTGTGTGTTTGCCCTGTAATGATTTGGTAATCTCTCCAGGGTGTGCCTTTTTCAGTCGCCTTCTGTTAGCTTGCATTAACTGCTGCAACCCTGCAAAGGAAGTGCATAATGATATGATTGCATGGATCTCTGAATAAGTTAGATTGGTCAACTGAGATTTAAGATAGCAGATTTCACTGTTAGAATTTTTAGAGTAAATTGTTTCAATTTGTGGCTTTAAAAGCTCCTGCACGCTTTACACAAGGTGGAGCAGGTTGAAAGCAGAGTGGCAGCTGGCAGGCCAGACATCAAAATCAAATCGGACAAAAACAACAACAGGCAGTGGATGGAAATGACAAAAACGTTAAGGCAAAAAGACAAAGCAGACATGTCTGCAAACAGGCATTGACTTGCTTGTATTTATACCAAGGGGTTGAGAAGGGAACGAGGGATGGCCGTCACAGGTGACTGGTACAGGCAAAAAAACCTATTATAAGGTACTTTATCTGAGGCCATGTTCCATGTCACTGTGTCAATAGCAATTTTCACCTTGACAGCAGAACTGTAGGCACATTGAAGAAGCAGTTAAGAACCAGAGGTAGCACATGACAATGGTGCATGTCTGCCGTTTGTTTACAGGCATACATGCTTGTTAAAATGCCAGGTGTTTTTTTGGTTTAGGTGTGATCTCTATCTATATTCATTTCCTTTTATTTATGACAAAAATATGAGGACGCTACCCAAGAAATATGAGAGAAAGACAGAGAAAAGAATCAGGAGAGCTAGAAAAAGAGTAGGTGACTGAAATGAAAGGTCGAGCAGAAAGAAATATGCAAAAATTAAGCAAGATGTGTTCTGCAATCAAAATTGAAAAAAAAGAAAATCACCTGGTGCAAGACACAAATGCATCGTCATGTAAAACTGGCCAGAGTGCTCCATCCATCCGTAAACATGCAGGTTTGTGTAAAAACATGTGCAGACTACAAATTACCCCGAGCCCACAAGAGCTGGCAACCCACCAATGTGTGCAGCACTTTTACCATCTTATAGCAGCAAAATCAAAGCACAACTAAATCAAAAGAGCACTCGGAGGAGCAAGAGCCTCCGCCAAGGCAAACAGACCATTCTTCTATGACATAAAAAGGAACCATTATCTCCAGATGTATTTCCAAAACTATTAGAGAACTTTCAAAATTCGACGGTGCCCAACTGAGGCATCATCATCTCAGCTGTGCATCTATTATGTACTTTCAATTAGAAATCTTTCACAGACTTGACATGCATTCGTGAAAACCAAAAGACACTTAAATGTCATGTACACATGTGCAATATGTTTGACTAAAATTACACTCTAAACAGTTGCTTGTCATCCAAACAGATTGGAAAACTATCCTGTCAGGGAAGACGTTACGTGTTGTCAGTATTACAGGTTGTTCTTGTGAAGTATAGTGTTCCAACATATTTCTACAACATCTCCTATGGAGGGAGAGGAGTGGAGGGTATAACTTGTTATGATTTTAGAATAATACTGTACATGCATTCATATTTTCATAGCAACACGTTAGTTATAGAAAAATCCTGACTCTGACTAATTATGACTGCTTTAAGAGGAGTTTTTAGCATCAACATGAGGTGGCAAGGCCAAAAGATTACAGGCGCCTATGAATGTAGATTGTGATCTGGTATTTTTTCATTCTTTCACTCCTTTAAATTAAATAAGCTATATCATTTGTTAATATTATATACGATGTTTGATGATGTATGATTATTTGTTTTGCCAAATCCAAACGTACGGAATCTGCCCGAATTTTGTAATGTTAATAACAGCAAAACACAATTCGTATATCCCTCCTTTGTAAATCATATCTGCTCTAAAATTTGTTTGGTTCTCTCTTGGTTCATGCTGCACCCTTCAACTGAACGTTCTGAAAAAAATTAAGCCAGGGGTTTTTCTATTATCCTGCTGACAAGCAGACAAAAAAAAGCGAAATGAGGGGGAAAAAAAGCCTCCTTGGCAGAGCTAATACTGTCCTCTTGTGTGTGTGTGTGTGTGTGTGTGTTCAACACTTGTTTGCTGCATGATGACAAAACAATGACGCCATGCAGCAGGTGAGCGCATATTAAACAAAATGGAAGACACCTCCCTGAATGTGCAAAGAGGATTAAAGACAGTAAACACATTAAGTGGGTCAGACGGGGGCCCTGGAGCACATCGTCTCCTGTTTGGTGTGAGTGCGACACATTTCAGGCCAACAAATAAAGCAGGTACATAAAGTGAGGAGTGAGGGCACCTTCCTCCCCGACAAAGACAGAGCGGTCTAATTAAGACCAGCAGCAACAACGTAGAGAGAAATCCAAAGGAAGTGTCAGACTCTCAGCCTCGCCAGCAGTAAACAAAGCAAAGGGTCATGGCTGATAGATAGATAGATAGATAGATAGATAGATAGATAGATAGATAGATAGATAGATAGATAGATAGATAGATAGA
>JAQNCA010000013.1:9059063-9106873 GCA_029783725.1 Acanthurus tractus
GAGTTTACAAGATGTGCATGAATGCACCATGAAATCTGCTGTCCCTGTGTGTGTGAAACTCTTGACAAACACAGAAAAACAGGACATAAGTAGCATGTCTGTGAATGACATTAAAAACCATTTAGAGCCACTCAGCTTAGTGTTTTCTTACACAACTATTTTGGTACAAATGTTTACTCGCCAGTGTGGCCGATAGCTGTCCGAGATTTACTCACCACATAGAAAATCTGGCTAAATTTGGCACCTGGTGGGTGTTGCTTCTGAATGACCCTGATTACAGGCATTACCTCCTTCCCAAAACCTTGCATCTACAGGCACCTTATCCTCAATTCCAGCAGCTGATGTGCTCAGTTGCAATGTATTATGTAAATAGGTCAATGATAAGAAAAAAATTGTAATTTTGAGACAGCTGTGATTGCAAAAAATGAGCATAGGGCTAGAGAGAGAAACACATCACTGAGTGCAGGAAACGGAGAATTGCTAAAATGGAAAGCACCATTTGTTTCCTCTTTAGGTATAAATGGAAATTTTGCTGACCAGGAGGCAAAGGCTTGTGTTGCTGAACAGGAAGTGTTAATTTGCATCCCACGAGTGATTCGTACACGCATGGACAAATATCTACCCTTGAGCTCTTCTGAAAGATGAGACAAATTAACAGCTGTAATCACACAGGGAAGGAGCTGTCATATCAAATCACTCAAAAGAATTTTTCTCCGTAAACCCTGGTGTATCCCAATATAAAACAAACACACACTCGCGCATTAACACCCACACCCGCACCCACACACATATACAGTTGTGTTTTCCATCACTCCAGGGGATTTTACATTGTTAGACATTTTTTTCCTGGAGACTGGTCCTAACTTTTACCACTACTTTTCTTATCCTCACCTTAGTTCATGTCTTAACACTCAATATTCATAATAAACTATAATAGTATTTGCGTTTTTTCAGTCAGTAGAAGGTTAAGTCACAATATGACTGGTTAAACATTGAATGTGACAAACAATGTTCAATTGTAGTTTGAATAGCCTACTGTTAAATCCTAGTTAGATGCAAGTGTCAAATGAATAAACAGTAAAATCTTGTTACATTCATAGATCACATTGCAGCTGGCACACACACAGGGACTGCCAAGAATGGTTACATAATACTGAAAGTGCCCACTTACAACAAAGAAATCCAATGAACAACACCTTAAATGTTGACCTTGATGTTCCTTATTTTATTACATCTGAAAACACTTTAATAATCAAACCCATTGCTGACTGATCCACCTCCCAAACAAAGAACTGAACACTGATCTGTTACACGAACACAGTAAGTCAGCAGTGGTGTATTTAAACCAGATGAGGTACATTTCAATCCCCAGAGGTCCTGTAATTGAAATGTTCACTTGTAATATCAGTAATTCAAGGGGACACCCAAATTACAGTTCCTGTCTGGGAAGTGAACAAATCCTAATGACTGTGGTAACAAACGACAGGCAGTTAACAAAAAACTTCTCTTATGCAATGTTTGATTTGTAAGTCTGCGATGGTCTCATTTGAGGATGATATGACAACTATCACGACAATCATCAAGTTTTTAAAGTAATAATACAAAAGATCTTCTTTTAATAATGGTCGAGTCTCAACATGTATTCCTGTATTCATTTTTAGTAATAACCTCTCCAGTGTTTACTATACATACATATATACATACATATATGTATATATATATATATATATATATAAGTGATGGAGTCTGCTCTGCCAGGATTCACAGGGGATGACAGAGGATGTTAGCCTGTTGTGTGTGTACTCAGGGGATGTGTTCATGCGCTGTAGAACCTGTTTATAAAAGTTTACAGGTCAGTCTTCAGGTTTCTTCCTTATCACTGACCTTCTTTTGGAGGCTTCTTTTGCCTTTTTTTTAACTGGATCAGCGATAGAAGACTCAGACCTTCAGCAGCATCTTGAGTATCTCTCCATGTAACACACACACGCCCACACACATACACTTGCCAGGGATAAGTTCTGCTCAACTGTTCTCTTTGTTTGTTATCAAAACTTGAGGAGAAGTAAGATCGGACTTGGTTTTACAGTTATATAAAAAACCCCAAACACTCACCCTGTTATATATCCAAAATAAATTTAGAAAATACTGCCATGTTAAAAGAGACCTAACACAAGTCTATAAGATTCTATTAATGCACAAAAAGACTATTTAGGTAAATCACAAAGGCTGGACACTAGCCCTGAGAGGAAAAGGGGACAGAAGACAGAGGGACGATGAAAAACAGGAGGAGAATGAGAGACGGGATGAAGCGAATAGCAACTAGGCACCCTCAGGGAAGAAGAGACCATTAGGCAGATGAGGATGTACTGAATTATTCAAGATGTGTTTGTAAAACATCACAGATGGGGTATAAGTAGTTAGTGGTTGTGAATCTGTGCATGTTGCAACAGCAGCTAACAGCGTGTTTTCCGGAGCTATCTGAGGTTGGTATGTTGAGACGAAGGCAGAAGAACAAAGTGTTTGTTTGTGTGACGCGGCCGAGAAGGAGAAAAAGAAATAGGATGTTGTTATTCATGACAGAGGGGAGTTATGAAATGTGTGGTTTTGTTATAGCAGAGCACCTAGTGAGTAAACCCCCACCTACCCCACCTACCCCTCCTCCGCACACACACACAGTGGCCCATGGCCAGAAGAGAGAATACCAGAGTTCACAGAATAGCTTATGTTCCCTTTCCACTCTATTGACCTCCATTAGCACAAGTCCCAGTGCTTCTTGCATTCTGGCCTTCGCTGCACCCTCTTTACGTTCAGTGCAACACTGGTTTTGTTGTACATATAACTGTTCTAACTGCATGTTTTAAACTGTCAGAGCTTAATATTTTATTTAAAGGTTATAAGGCCACAGTTCATATTTACTCTCCATACTGGGCCTCCAAAACTCCATATGTTTTGCTGCATGCTTGAATGAGTGTTAACACATCAAAATATTACTTTACTTCAAGCGATGCAGTGACATGGAGAAACTGAAAAACAAACATTTCATGATCATTAATCAGAGATGGTGATCTAAGCTGTAAAATGCAAAGAAGCACATACAATTTAAGTTGTGAGACGGTTCCAGAAATGTCTTTCATCTCTGAGCTGATTTAAGCCTTTTAACAAATCAAAGTAATTGATTTTGAAGTTTTGTCTTGAGGGATGTTCCTCTGTGATTCCACATCAGTCAAAATTAAGTAAATGAACAGTTTATCATAATATTGCATGAAAGTGCTGGAGGAAACGTTAAAAAAAAACCAAAACAATAAACTAAAAACAGCATGTGCACCTTTTTTGGGGGGTCCAAATGATAACTGATTTAAGTGAACATTGGCTTGCAGCTCACATCGGTATTGATAGCACTCCGGAGCCTTTTTGCTTATTTAACAACACTAAAGAGTACAGGACAAATGTCCTGACACGAAGAAAAATAAGGCAGAAACCTTCCTCTAATGAATCTAGTTTTCAGTCCACTCTTCTTTCCTTTCCGTCATCTATCCTGCTTACACCTCTTCGACAACCATGCTGCATATTTTTCTCCCTGAAAACGGTTCGTGCGCATGCATTTGATTGAAGTGCATTTCTGAAAGCAGCATGATAGCAGCCATAAATTGAACATTATAATTTTAAACAGGGAGAGGAGCAGGGAAAATGTATACAGAGGTCAGAATTTATTGGCGAGGTGTGTGTGAGGTTACATAGTGAGTAATGTGTGTACCACTTATTCAGACACGGTATTCTGTTTTTCATCGTGAGCTCTAACATTCAAATGGGGAACATGATGTTTTAAAGTTAACCTTAATCCTACAAAGTGAGGCAGCCAACCTTCCCTCAACATGCTCTGCGAATGACCCGAAACACTGCTGTTCACAGCGTGTGGTGTTTTGAGTTTTTATGTAAACACTCTTTCTTTTGCGATATGTATAAATTAAAATATCTACCCTTTGAATTTCATTTACTTCACCTCTATTTTGACAAGGGTCATACCGAAACCAAGGTCTACTTGTGTGTTTAAACGAAAAATTGAAAAGTGTTTAAGTTAAAACAACTGAAGGTTTTTTTCACCTATTTTCTTCAGGGACCCCATTTGTTTTCACAATATAATTCTATCATAAATAATGTTAAATGATGTAAATATTAAAACCTAAATTAGCAGAAAACTTACTGGTAATGGAATCAAAAGCTTTTAATTGCTAATTTAACTTGTACCTGGGATAAAAGCTGAATATTATATTACAAAAAACAAACAGGTATATTTTAGTTTTACACAATATGCTAATGAACTGGTTTATCTTACCACTCATTATAGTCTTTTTCTTCTTATTCGACATTAGTTTCAAACTTTTTTTTTTTTTTAAGAAATAAGATAATACTTTGCAGTGATGACTGAATGTTAAATATGTTGGCGGGATTACAGTACACAGTGCACAGCCCATAACTCAGCAACACTTAATAGGTCTCATACAACTTAGTCTCTCCAATAGTTTATCTACAGATTCAAATGTTAAAACCACAACATACATTTGTGCCATTCAGTCTGGGGAGTTCCTGATCTGCTTGGTAACAATTAAGAAAAATCCAAACACTACAACATAAACTTATAATTAGACAATATTGTGCTTCGATCTTTAAGGGAAGAACTTTTTTTTATCTACATAAAAATGTTCTTATGTGCACAGTAAAGTTCTACATGAAGGGATTCCGATTACGTTTGGTGTGAAAGAACTTCACTGGTTTGCAAAGAAGACTGATCTCAAACACTTTTAAGAATCAATGTTGGAATGCTGACTGCAGACCAAGCCTTATCATCAAACATCAGCAGCAGACCTCAGCAGACTTGCAGAGGCTAAATGGGATCAAATCGCTGCAAACAGGCTCCAGTTTTGGGGGGATTACATCCCAGAGGAGAGGAGAATATTAATGCAGCAATAAGAGTCTGTTCAACAATCAGTGTTTACATACAATTGGCCATGTATAGACTCTATCATTTGCAAAATGACTGGTTGAGCTGATGGTGTTTACAGTTTGAGAAATTTTAGCTGCCTTTGTCCATTGTGGAAAATTAAATTATGGCTGCCATGTTCCAAGTCTGCTCCACCTCAACAAAGGTCTGACTGTCAGAAAGAATTAAATATGTTACACTGAATTATTGATGCCTCTACATGCAAACCAGCAGAATGCAGATGTTGCAAGTACAAATCATTGTCAGGTGGCTCTACGCGCAGAGCATTGAGTGTGTGATTGCTGTAATTTTATGGCTGGATTTGTCAAAGCTGTCTTTAACATTCAACGGGAGACAGTAGCCTCTGTGAGCCATGACGAAATACAGTCACTCAGTTTATACCATTACCGCATATATTTGTTAAACCTGACATTACTCATTTTCAGCCATCTTGGTGGCAGCAGAAACATGCTGTCAACAAAACATTACCATAACACTGCAATTTGGAGTTAGTATGGTAAATGGTACCTATTCACACAGCGACCAGTTTAGGAGCAACATTATTGCTCATTTGGATTCATCAAAGTATATCTGACCACCTGATGAACCTCTTTTGAGTCTCTGCCTACTACTAAGAAAAAGAAAATGGCTCTTTAGCTGCTCTGTGCTACACTTTGTTCAGCAGCAAGCCGCTGTGTGTGACATCAGTCTGATATGTGATGAAAATCAAGATCAGAACTTGATGTAGACATTGGACTGATCCCAAACCTGGTGCAAGTGACCCTTTCACGTGGTCAATATCCCAACAATAGTCCCAACAATGTGTCATACAAAAGAAAAGCAATAAAGCAGAATATGTAGCCAAAATAAAAACAAAACCAAGGAACATTCCACAAAAAGGTCCAGGTCACGAGCTAGGCTATATTTTTGTCTGTTAAAATGAATAGCACTTTGTGTCCATCCACTTTGCATGACTGAAACAAAGAACACTTAGTACTTGCATTTGGCATTTTATACAGTTCAGCAGAGGATATATTTGGGATAAAAGCAAAGAACAATACCTGAGTTATTTTGGACTGAACAGAGGACACTATGGATGAGGACACTGCCTTGTCTTTCTCCAAAGAACCACCCCTGTAGACAGAGAGAGGGGGAGTAAACCAATCATGATAACAGAGGAGCTATGCAACATTCATGATATCTTCTAAAGTGTTCAAAGTTGGACAGGCAACAAGAGCTGTGGAAGAGAAAGAAGAGAAAAGAAGAAAAAGACAGAGAGGAAAAGAGAAATGGCATACAATATGCAATCGCACTAAAAACTAAATCAACAATGACAAATACAGCCAAGTATATAATCATGCAGACAAACAGCAAAAGTGCCAAAGTCGCAAGCCTCAAATTCAACTTTATGGCCACGTCCAAAGCTTTTAATCTTGCCACCCTTTAACACTTCATAATTTATCAAGGGATTTTTTTAAAGCCATGCACATCAAGTTGATTGAACACTACAGGAGACAAGAAACTGCATAACAGCCTGCCGCTGATGTTACAGTTTTTCAGGCTTCGGTCCATTGAAAAGTGGGACAATTAGGAATGGGTGTATGTGTGTATGTCAGTCAATTTTGGGTACTACAACACTTTACATTCTTGACTTAAGACTAATATGACAGTAAACCCCCTCCCTATAATACCATTAGCTTATAAGAATCACTGACAACACTTTGACAGAAAGGTATCCATATATTATGTATGCTTGTCTTTTATTTTTTTGTGCGTACAGGAATGACGAGGCTCCCTTCATTAATGTTCATTCTTAGTGTCCTCAGTCTTGCATATAAAAGCATTGCATTACGAAATCCAGCACATACATTAATTGCCTGGTTGCTACGTTCCATTCCCCCTTAGTTACTGTTGATAACTGTGATGGCCAACCTGAAATAGTTTTTCTATTTTTTTCTTTTGTTACAAATGCACAGACATATGTCGTCAATAGTAGGCTTCTCATTTGTTTGCCAGGCGTCTAGATGTTACAAGCTTTAATACCTATAATTAAGCTGTTTGGTCCATGATGTGCTTGAAATAACTGTCTTCTTTTTTACTTTCTTTTCTTCAGCTTAATAAATGCAAAATCAACAAAATAAATTTGGTATCATGAGTTTATATTTTGTTAAAGAAGCGTGTAATCCTACAAAATGCAGTTAGCCACTAAACTGCTCAGATGCTAATGATTGCAGCTTATTTTACAGCATATTACCAAGGTGGTTAATCCTTAATCTTTTGTTTTTCCCTGAGAAATAGACACTACCAATAAGAAGCCACCTTCTGAACTCTTTAAACATTTAATTTCAAAGTGTTACATGCCGTACTTATTTCTTTAACAGTGCTTTTAAAACTCCATGTGTACCCCTTTAACATGTGGACATACGTGAAGGAAATGGTCGAAGCTTTTAATGCTTTAACAAAAGAGTGACTGTGGTGTTTGTCGTAAGCATTTAAAGAGACAAAGTTTATTAAACATTATTCCCAGTTTGGTCTTTCATCAACAAAGTTCTGACAAGTTGCTGTAATAGACAACTGTCAAGCAATAAACTATAACTGTAGATGCTGGATTTTGTCAGTGATACAGTGTGTTTCGTGAGAACTTGCAGGCAACAAGTTATTGGACTGAAAAAGAGACTAGAAAAAGAAGAGTAAAAGGTATGAATCTCCTCAGTTGACAGCTTAAACATCAAGTGTCTCCAAAATACTGGGTTTCCTTAGTGAACAGACTTTCAATAACACCTAGCAAAGCAACATTTTGTTGGTTGATTGACAGGCTTGTAAGGGGTTACCTGGAGTGGGCCAGGCTGGAGGCGGGGCTAGCTGATGGAGACAAAACTCTACCAGGTGAGGAATATGGGGAGAAAGAGGAACCAGCAGTTTGCATCTGTCCTGAAGATGACAAGGTGCTCCTCCTCTTTTCAGAGGGAGATCTGGGGAAAAAAAGGGAGAAGTGAAGTGAAGTGCAGGAGATAAAACAACTCACATTCAGGCAGAAACACTGCAGAGTCCACAATGTATTAAAGGGGTGGAATACTTGGGGTGGAAAAGAGTTTCTTCGATGTGTTCAGAAAAGCCCATCTTGTTATTCATAAGAGTGGAAGCAGCCTAGCAGCCTGGTGGTTATTTGAGGATTAAACATCTTGAGTTACCCCCAAGGACAATTTTACAACATTGCTTGATGTATAGTAGATATATGCACACAAGAGTCAATTTTACAAAAGAATCAAGCTAAACAGCTGCTAAACCTACAATAATAGATCTAAAAGGAATCGCTTAATTCACGAAGCACCCGAAAAGAGTGAAATGCACCTATAATTGTGCTGTCAAGCAAACAAGAGTGTCAATGTTCTGATGCTCAGCTCACTGCTATGAACACATTTGGTGATTATTTGACACCATTCTGTGCAAATAAGCCTCATTGCAAGAAAAGTCCAACTTCGAAACATCAGCGCTGATAGCCTCATGCATTTGGAGGGAAAATTACAGTGCATTTAGAGAACTGTGAAGGGAACATATTAGGGCTGTTTCGGATCAAATCAGGCATTGTGCCAATCTGCGCAGTGTTCAGTTCAGTTCTGTAGGTCAGTGGAACAGTGACAGTCATAGTTCGTAGCATGGTTGTTTAGCTCTAGTCAGCTGATCAGCTGATCGTCCACTGCAGTGTTGGGTCAGACATTTTTCCACCACTCACTCAAACTGAAATGAATGGGAGAACTTGTGTTTTGTGCCGCAACAACACCTTATTTTCCACTGGCATCAGTCATGTCTATATAAAAACAGTCTGTTAATATTATTGTGACATTATTATTACATCAATTATCACTGTCACAACATCTTAAGTGATGTTGATGCTCTTAAAATGCACTTTAAAAGCAACTTGTTAAAATTTGTTATAAGTTAAACGTAGACAAAAGCCTCTTTGTAATTCCTAATAAACACAAAAGAAGTAGAGAAACCAACTAAAAGTTAGGGAAAACAAAGTTGTCCAAATAGGTACTAAATCACTGCTTCAACCCAGTTGACAGTGCTAGACTGGCTTACAAGTATGCATGCTAGGAAAACACAGCAGCCACTCAGTACTTTGCCACATGGATAAGTGCAGATGCAAAACAAACAAAATTTTATGGGCCTGAAATCATTAGCTCTATATCTTTTGTGATTCAGAACCTGAGAAGGGGCCGACAGCAGTAGCAAATGGTGTGCTAATCATTCTATCGACGGTCATAATCCATTCTCTTTGAAGTCGCCCCACTGAGTTTTCAGCTTATCAAATTAAGGTTCCCTGTTGTTTTTAGTGACCGAATGAAAAGCATCAGCGTTCGTGCCTCTTTCTGCCTGAACAGATGTAAGAATCGATGTTTCAGTGTCAAAATTAAAACAGCTATAAGTGGGGACCCCCAACTCTTCCTCTCCCCACAGACTAATGACACCTGCTGTTCAGTTTACCTGGATCTTGAATGTCCCTGGGGCAGGTTGGAGCTGCTGCTGGGATAATGTCGCTCCCGCTCTCTCTCCTCACGTCTCCGCTCTGATGAGGGACCCCTCCTGTCTCTTTTCCCAGGGGAGTGTGAGCGGGATCTGGCCAGACAGAAAGACAAAGCAAGTGTAAGACAGGTAGAAGCCCCTAAATTACTAAGGATGGAGCTGAGATGAGGTGATGCATTTGAAATGAAGAACAGAGCAGAAAAAGGGTAAAATGAGAGTGATAAGACAATAACAGAGTTAAACTGCAAAAGAAATAAATAAAGCAAGGATGTTTTTTTTTTTAGGAGCTTTAAAAACAAGAACAGCCAATAAGGGTTTGTACTGATTCAACTTAACTATATGAAGAGTGAAATACTTCAATAAACATTACATCACATGGGCTCTCAATATGTAAATACTTGCTTTGTAAACTAGCCTGAAAGGAAAACACAATTAAATATTTATAGGTACTATATGAAGAAATTAATTCACTTCTCAGATTTCTTTTCATACAAGGGCACAGCTATACTTCATTGTCCCCCTCTTGCTCTGCAGAGCATGCATATTATTTATAGACATTAAATAGCCCCGGTTTGAAAGGGAAATTATACCAATTTTCTAAAAACAAAGAGAGAACGGAAAGGCCATCTGAGTTAATATCAGCCTGTGCAGGGGAAGCAAAACAGAGCTGTCTGGTCAGTATTGTTTACTTCAGTCTGATGGATAGTTGGCACAAACAAAGCAGTCGATTTCTACCTTTGATCACTTTCTCTTAACCCTTAACCTTTGCGTTAATCTCTTCCTCAAATGTTTTTTCACTTGAATTCTTTTCTCCTCCATTTTCAAGAGCAGTAGAAAATGGGGAAGAAAAGACAGAGAGGACTCTTTATTTTCTGATTGTATTGTATTAATATGGGTGCACTTTGCGTTAAAGGTGTAGAGGTGGTAGACTTAATACAACAGTAGTTGACTGATCATTATGTTCTGTTCTTCACATAAACTCACACATTTAATAGAGCCTTTAACATCACAGAATGGTTTCTTCAACTA
The DNA here is from genome assembly GCA_029783725.1 of Acanthurus tractus. NCBI lineage: Eukaryota > Metazoa > Chordata > Actinopteri > Acanthuriformes > Acanthuridae > Acanthurus > Acanthurus tractus. The sequence goes on from JAQNCA010000013.1 coordinate 9,069,598, forward strand.
TGTAAAAGTGTTTATATTGTTTATGGGGATATTAAAACCTTGTGGTCATAATGGTTCACATATGTAATGATATCTTATAATTTTGTTTTGGACACACAATAACGTGCCTACAAAGAAAAGCTTAGGTCTTTAATATCCCATAAAAGTAGATTATTTTTATGGCAGGCAGCATAAAATAATAATAATAAAAACAAACAAACAAAACAAAACAAAAAAAAACAATAGAAGAAATCAAAAGTGCTTCCTCTGAAATGCTGCTTCTGTAGCAACAAGTAGCAAAGGCCAAATAAGATCTGTACTGGTGGTGAGCTGTTGTGACTGTACTGAACACTCTCAGGATAAAAGACTTTGTTCTTTGTGGGAAATGAAGAGGTAACATGACAGGTACTCATTGAAAGGAAATATGTAAATCAGAGAGTTGAGCAGCATTTGAAATCAATGTGTAATCAAATCACAGCAGCCTGAATCAAGAACAAATTGAATCATTAGATAATTAGAGATTACCGGCCCAAACACTAACAGTTTTAAGTGAGAACATGTTCATGCTTCGGCTGTCTTACCTCCGGGCTCTCCTGTAGGCACTGGGAAGCGAGTGTCTGCTCTTTGACTTGGACTTTGACCTCGACCTCGATCTTGATCTCCTCTTATGTTTTTTCTTCTTTTTGTCTTTGTCTCTCCCTTTGTTCCTTTCTCTGTCCCTCTCTCGGTCTCGGTCTCTGTCCCTGTCTCTGTCCCTGTCTCGGTCTCTGTCCCTGTCCCTGTCCCTGTCCCTGTCTCTGTCCCTGTCTCTGTCCCTGTCTCGGTCTCTGTCCCTGTCCCGGTCCCTGTCTCTGTCTCGGTCCCTGTCTCGGTCTCGGTCTCTGTCTCTATTTCTATCTCTTTCTCTGTCTTTCTCTCTGTCTCTGTTCCTCTCTCTGTCTGCTCCTTTTGAGGTGGTGTAGGAAGATGAAGAGGTTGGGGCATCCCGGCTGCGATGTGCTCCTTGTTTCTCCACGATGGGTCTTGTTTCCTGAGAATGTGCAGGTGGTGCAGAGGACACTTGAGGAGGCGCAGAGTCAGATAGAATGGAGAGAGCTTCTTGCATCTAGAGACAAAAGTAGACACAAAGGGACAGAATCAAAAAAAAAAATTAGTGAAAGTACTCCTTTGACATATTTAGACCTTAAAAAAAATGCCTAACCATAAAAAGAAAACAATGAATGAATAAATGAATAGTCAGTCTCTGTCCTTGACATCAGAGACATTAAACCCTGTCAAAGAGACTCTACTTATGTTGAGTTGCAATATGAGATTCCATCCACTTATGTCGATGCACAAGCTAGGCAGTACACTAGGAATGAATATGCATTAATACAATATTGTGTGTCAATCCTTGTCAGATCACAGAATAAGACAACTCACATGGACAAATTAGACAAATTAATGTTGAGTTCACTAAGTATGAGGTTAACCAGCTGCTACTTTTCTAAGCTCTCTTTTAGACATCACAACACTGTTTACTTTTAAAACCATTATTATGTGATTTTAAGTCATTCAGGTTCTCCTTTTACATCTGTTAAAGCGAAAAGCAAAATATTTATCATAAAATATTATTGTACATAAGAAGGGAACAAAAAAGGTAATAAAAGGAAGCTATAAAAAGATATAGCCATGATTAATTCCCTGTTTTTCATTTATAATTCAAATAAGATACTCTTATAAAACACATGTGCAGTGAAAAAGGGCAAAGGATTGTAATATCTGGCTACCTTTATTAAGGAAAAAAAAAAACCCACACAACATTGTGCAGCCCTGTGGCTACACACTGACTACACACTGACAGCTGCAAAGTTCCTCTAATGACTCAAACGTGTGTCTTTCTGCTCATATTAAATTGACCTGGAGCTGGGTATGTAGTTAAAAGACGAGTTCGGTCCATCAGTGAATTAAACATGACACTAAATCTTCCAAGGTTAGTTTTTATCTACATGGGTTAGGTCTTAGATAGCTCCTAGGGTCACCCCTGTCTCACATTTATGCATACATGGTGCTAATAAAGTCATCTGAGACCTCTAGTGGCATAGTTTATATGCTAACATTAACATAAATGAAATGACCACCCAGGTGATGGAGAATGAACATGTAAGATAGAGAGGAAGTAAATGTGTGGTCTGAAGGTCCTCATTTAATCACTCCACCTCTGCTCTTTTGCTGAAATTATAGGAAATGGGTGGAGCATAAAGACAAAAAGGGGGAGAGACAGAAATCAGAGAGGGGGGACGGGATGATGATGAAAGTAAGAGGAAAGGCAGCAGAGGCAGGACAGAAACAAAAGAAAAGGTTCATGATGAAAGACAATCAATAAGTGAAAAGAGGAAGAATATTTATTACACCTTTCATTTTGCACATTTTCTAACGTCTGGGCTGAAGGAGAGATGATGAAATGATAGGAGGTAAAGTTAAGAAAATTAGGACTGACTGACATAAAGGAAGCTCATCCCCACTCCCAGCCAAGAAAATGTCTTTCCTCTCACACCTGCTCTGGCAAGATACAGAAGCTTGGACAGCTAGAGGAGTAAAAACTCGAACAGAAGCATGAAAACTAAAGGAGGAGAAGAAAAGCAGGAACACAAATTCTCTGATTATGCCAATCGGACAAATACTGATCGTAGAGAAGAGCCTAGTTTGAATCTTGATGACTTTTGTTATGTTAAAACAACTTAATTTAAAGGCAGAGTCTAAAAATAAACAGTGAGGTTAAAAAAACTTGTAAAACTGAAAATTAAAAATAAAAAAAAAAGTGTGTTGCAGGAAATTACAGCTGATAAAAAAATACTACAATACTACTTCTCTCTGCTTTGCTAGGGAGCAACCTAAAACCTCTTTCACATACTGATTTAAAGACAATTTTGAAAGAATGAGTTTAAAAATCTGCCAGATCAGACTGAGTAACATTTCTGAATCACTTTTAACTGGTCTGGCTAAAATGTTGTTGGACTAAAAAAAAAACTACTGCAGCCCGAGATAAAACTTGCACTGAGAGATAAAACACACATACACTGACCTGATTAGAATTACTTAAATAAATGTATCACTTAATTAGAAGCTCCCTTGCTGAAATAAAACAAAACAAGTTCAATTAACTCTAAAACTCTGTGAATCAGGCTCAACAAACAAAACAGCTCATACGGTTGTAATTACAATCAGTCTGTATTTTCAGTTTAAATCCAGCATGAGCTCATATATGAATAAACAGGAGTTGCAGTTTTACTTCTTGTAATTTTATTCAGACATTATAGATTAGCCAATAGCTAGCAGAAATATGGAAATTGCTGAAGAAAATGTATTTAGTGATTGATTGCAAGAAGCAAGCGAGTCTTCCTTGTAATTACAGTGGTCATCAGTTTAAAAATGCAGTGCTGCTGGCAGCCTGTGGGAGAATTGAGAACACAACTCTGCTTAATATCATTACTCTCCAGCTCGTTTTTGTTCTCAGCAGTGCCACCGCTCCCCTCCTGAGCTTTGGGGTGTGTTGGTGTGTGTGGGGGTCAGTTGATCTGATTTATATCTGATGATTACTGCTCTTCTCTTTTGACATTTGTCTCCAAGTGACAGTGTTGAAAGTTCCTCATACAAAGGTTATCATTAAGTCATTCAATCAAAAACGCTTGCTGCTCCAAGACAAGTCAAAGGGTTTCACACTGTCGACAGTCCACCTCCAGCACTGTCCTCACAATTGAGCTTTTTCTTGTTCCATCATCATTATGTTAATGTTTTTAAAAAAAGAAGAATTTTTCCCTTTTGTGAACTGATTTTATAATGAAGGAGACAAGAATCAAGACTCTTATGTGAATCAATTTTTTCACCAAGCCCTGCTGAACAGTACTTCATAGCTTTCGACAACATTCCTACAGCACCGCAGAACTCTTCATGGACAATTCAAAAAAATGTTCAAAAGTTTTAAAGAACCACAGATATATTTTTGTTTTTAACCCACACAATCTTTCTCCTTGTCAAATCTGATGCCTACATTACTCGCAATGCAGCCTGAACGACCACCTGCATCAAAATTAGATCAAAAGCAGACCACAGAGGTCTTCTCCTACTTTTAAACTCAAAACAGCTCCTTATAACTCAAAAAATCTTTGGGATCACCCTTTGAGATTGTGCCAACCTAACATCTCATCATCCTCCTGAAAACCCCTGCTGAGAGTAAAAAAGTTGAACTTCCTGTTCTATATGATGAGGAGCTGAAATGTGCCAAGAAACAGCGAAGTCACAGAGCACTGCACTTTAAAGGGTCTTCTTCAGAACAAAGAGGCCAAGGTCTATAGAGCTTGTACAATGGGTTCTGTTTACCCATGACAGTTTACTCTAGCTACTACAGTGTTGTCGCAAGAAAGAACTAGATGAGCACTATGGGAAACATGGAGTGCTTACAACAACAGATCCAAGTCAGCCAACTATACAAAGACACAGCATCAGCATTCACATCAAACCCCCCAGACTAAAATGCTAACATACTGTACTATTGCACTACTTTTTGTCACAGTCGTCCAAAATGCGGCATCAGCTTACAAAAAGCGTTGCAATCCACCACTAAAGTTACAATCACCTCAAAGCCAATCTGATCTTCCTTCACTTGGTCATGATTTCACTCCAGCAGGCACTTGCAAATGATGGAAAGATCTTTTAACATGGATGGCCACACTTTTACTGATTACCAATATTTCAAAAGAAATAGCTTTAATTTCACTACAAAATCATTTAAGGCAAACAGTTCAACTGCACCATCCATTTATTCATTGGTAAGCCAATGACCTGAATATTGGTGGTTCCTTTGAGATGCGTTCACTCTAATGGCCACTGCAGAAGTCACAGAACATCTGGAGAAGAGCAACGGTGTTGACGCAATACTGACAGGAGCCTGCCCACCGCCACCTGGCCTAAAAGGCAGTCGGCCAGATAACCACGCGTCAGTTGGGCTCGCATGAGGAGATGACACGCAACATCAATCCAATGGACAGGCGATCTCCACATCAAATGACCATCCCGCAGTCTTATTTACACTATAAAGTACACTTACCTTTTGTGTCTATGTTATGACAGACAAAAGGCTTTTAAATTTGCATCATGTGGTGCTTCTATGAAACGTAACAGGAAACCATTATCAGAGATAACGTGCATTACCTCTGAGGCACAAAAACAGAGAAAAGGGAGGTTGGTGGAGAGAAGACATCCAGTATTTTATAATTTGATTTTTATCTTTATCAGGAGTCAGATAGGCTGATTTTCCATCTCTGATACTTTCTTTAGTGATGCTCTAAATTCGGCATACATCTTGCAGCAGTTCTCCTGTACAGTTAGATATTGTTCCAATAATTCGATGGCTCTTAATAAAAACGCAAAACAACACAAAAACAAGCTGATGAGCAACAAATTGGCTTGTGCTGATTCCACAGTTTTTATGGCATGAATACACACACCCCAACCCTCCGTCTCCGGTTTAAAACACTACATTATGATTCAAGGAAAAGGTACTGGGCTACATTATCGGTGCCAACAGCTATATTAGAATAAATTCAGCATACAAATATCACCTAGTTTTTTAATAATTTTTGATTGGATTTGCTGTCACAGCCCAGGACTAAGGCTGTTTATACATGGAGAGCTGTCTAAAGCTGAGTCTGCTGCCAAGGTAAACACAAATTCATCTCAACAACAACAGCTCAATAAAAATATGCGACATTTGATGTAAACACAAGACCTTTAAATGCTGTATGCCAATATTCACATACATAACGTACATGATGGGTTAGGGGTTAGCCCTCTGCTCAAATATAAAGATTACGGGCATACTGAGCCACCTGCCGTAAAAATGACTTTAAAATTTATTGAAAATCTTGTGTGACCAAAGATTTGATCAGTTTAACAGAATAAAGAATTATTATTCATATAATAACAAAATCACTAAATTTCAAATTTCAATGTTGGATGACTAGTTTACATTTTGCATTAGGGGACAAGAAAGGTATCCACAAAAGGAGACATTCATTGCAACAGGACTTTAGTCAGTTCATATATGTTGTAAAAATGTACTTCAAAGTAGTTATTATCACCTATACCTTGTTAGGTTACAACCTCTCTTAGCCATGGTTAGTCAATCAATGTGGAGCATCAGGCCACCACTGCCTGAATACTCTATCTGGCTAACAGGTGTCTGCGTTTTATATGAATGCAGATGGGTGGTCTTGCAGATAAACTGGTACCTACAGTTATGAGAGTTTCATCACATGCATGCTCTTTAGATATTGCAAATTGAAACACTGCACCTGTTGCAAATGCTGACCAACCTTATCAATCACTGACATACCTCAAGCTGTGCATATGGATCTAGCTCAGCTCTTTTGGCCTCAGGCTCCCCAGGGAAGGGGCTGCGGAGGGTCTGTAGGAAGAGTGCCGCTTTCCTCTTCCTCTCCGCCTGTAGCTGTTTCTCCTTGGACTCTTTGGATGCCTGTGCCAGCTTCTCCCTGGCTGCAGCTGCTAAACGATCCTCCAGTTTCTGCTTGGCTAAGGAGGGAGGTGATGGGTAAAAACAGGAGAGAGGTGTTTGGATGAGGATGAAAAAAAATTGCAGTCATTGTCTCTTTTTGTTTTTAACCGCAGCATTATATGACTCTGCTGAATTGCTGTGAGGGAGGACAAAATGATTGAAAAGAGAAGACAAAGAAAAGGGGAGAAAGGAATGGTTATGCTCTGCTTTTTACTTGGACAACCTCTCTCTGACCCCAAATGAATGGTCAATGGAAGGCACAGAGATAAAAGAAAGGGAGGACAGATGGAGACACCAAGAGTGAACATGGAAGTGTAAAATAAGAAAAAAGTGACAGGTGGATGAAAAGTGAAAGACAGACAAGTGAGAAAGTAAGAAAGTAATTTTCCACTCATACTGTCAAAACTAACTAAGGTGATGTCTGGCAGTTTCCAGCTGCTGTGGACTGACAAAGTTCCCGCTCCAAATGATGAGGCCTGTCTGTGTTTCTGATGATAGATAATTTCATGCAGTTCAAGGTTTATACAGAAAAAGGCAAGTAGGAGGGAACATGTGGGCGGAGAAGAGGAGACAGACATCTGAGTGATACTGGGGTTGGAAAATATGCACGGTTTTGAGAGATGAGGAAAGGAGATGAAGTGACAGAGATGGGTGGTGGATAGATAGGTGAGGAGAGCGCAAGAATGAGATGGGGCATGGAGAGCAACAGGACGAACGAGACAGAGAAAACAAGACAAGATGGTGAAGTATAAAGCAAATGCTTGTGGAAAACAAGTTTAAGTTATGCAACCACTGGGGCTACTCTTTTCTCTTCAGGATTAAAAATAGGCTGGCTGCCGAGGCAAATCATATTTGAGTATAGTGTGAACACAAGCCAAGTGGAGCAGAATCCATCTGTGCTCCAAACAGTGACATAATACATAGTTCGAGACAGGATGAGTTCAACTACTATATTTATAGACTAATTTACCCAACTTATCATGAAGAAAAAATCTTAGTTTACTCTTTTGTCCAGAATGTTTATATGGGGAACTTTTAGCAGCGAGCTACAAAGGCAGCTGATTTGCTCTGTCATGCATTAATGCATGATAACGACTACGGACTAAACTATTTAGGTAAACCATAAAAAAGTAAGTGACCGAAAATAAATATAATCAATAGTTGAACCTCAAACAAAAGCTTTTTACTGGTAAACTTGAGGGCAGACGGAAGAAGTTACTTTTCATTGTGAGCTGTATGCGAAGGCTGGGTGACACTCTTTCTCTGTAAGGTGTGAAAGACAAGGAGTTTTATTTATTTATAAAGACCTTTCTGTTTTTTTATCGCCTTACATTACTTACTTTGCTTTCTCTTAATGTGGTCCCTTGTAGAACACGCTCAAGGTGCCAGCTGCTTCTACTAAACTCGGTAAATTTATTTATTTATTATTTTTTTATTACAGTGCACATACAGCTTGGATAAGCAAGCAGAACAACCGAAAGCTAACCTCATATTTATCCTTAAGGCAGTTTCAATTTTTAATATGATCCTATTTAGCCTCTAGCTGTTCTTGTTGTAGTTGACTCATTTGTTTTAAATTTTAATCGCTGTATTTATTCCTAAGGTATTTTTATTTTACTGATTTGCTTTTTATTGTGATCTACTTTTACTATCATTTTACTTTTTATAGTACATAATTTCTGCTGCCAGAGGTCCCTCAATCAAAAACATAACAACGAAAGACATACTTTGTTGACGTTGTAAAGTATTTCATTGTCGAACAGTCATCAGAGCGGATTAAAATGTATTTGACTGACTCAGGAAGAAATGCTCACAGACAAGGTAATGTATTAAAGTTTTATTCTTATGTATGCATGTCATGCAATGCATTTAAGTTTATTTATTCATGTTACATTCAGTTGTGTTTGTTGACTTCCTTCCCCACTCTCTGGCTTTTCCTAGGCCAGAAGTTTACTCCAGGGGACAAATTAAATGCACTGTTAATTTGAATAAAATAACTGTTTTTTCTAAGTTTAAGATATTTGGAAGCATTTTTGAAAATATAAGTATGCGACCTAAAAAAGCTTATATAACAAGGAACAGTGGACATGTTAATGTTTCCAATCATTTTATTTTAACTTTCCATTGACCTAAATTTGTGTCTGGGATCTTTTTGTCTCTGTTTTTTTTACTTAGCTGGAATCTAAATAAGGTCTCTAATATAGCTTCAATTTGGAAAAAATCTGATTAGGTAAACAATAAAAATTGTGTTTACATCATTCACATGATCACATGTAAGGTGGTATGGCTAACTTACTTGAAACAGCTGTTTATTTACACATCCAGCAGGTGGGATGCTACATTATCATTTGTACTCATGTTTCTGGACAGCTGCCCATTGATAGTTCAATATTGCCTCGTTAACTCTTTTTTTTAGCCTATTTTTGCTTCACAATTGACTCCTTGGGGAAAAATCTAGCTCTTTAGCTGCTAAATGCTCCATTTTATGAACCAGCTAGTCGCTAACTGTATCATTTTGAGCTTGAATGAGGTTGCAAGCTAGACAAATAAGCAATTTGCTGAAACCTAAGACAAAGCTCAAATAGGCTGAGAAGAACTGCAGTTTCACAATACCTCTCTGTAGGTTCATCACTAACAACTCATCGCATTTTATTATTACTTTCAAATTGTCATTTGATATGTTGTTACAGGAAACTTCTGACCGTAACCACTTAAAAGCCAAAAATATCTTCACATTAGTTTTCAATGTAGGTGTATTTGAAGTCTTTTACCGCCACTATTAAAGTTGCACTTTCATTGGTGAATATCTGCAGCTACCTAAATGACTCATGTTCTTATCCCTGGAAATTGCATTTAGTGTGAATGGCTGTTTTCCAGTCCATCAATACAGATTAGCGTTCTCCTGTCTGCCACTGATTCTCCTGCTATCTGATAACACTAGGCCTACTGACTGACAGCCACTTTGCCACACAGCAAAGCCAATTCAGTCGGCTATTTATTAGGCTTTTGCAGCCTCTTTCTCTGGCCGTCTGTCAGCTCAGAGAGAGAACATTACACTCAGAGACTGCTCCTCTGAACCTAAACAGGACCTGCCAGTTCCCTTGATGCTGAAAAGTAGCGCGATTGTCTTAACTATCCATCTGTCCTTCTTTCCTGGCTCTATTTTGCAGCTGTCTTTCTGGTCCGAGGGAGATTACTTCCCTTTAGCTCTCTTCTTTGGGATCTCACGAAACATTGAAATCAGCATCTTTAAAGACCTATACTCTCTTTGGACATATAACCAAACAACTGAGAGGAGGACTGGCGCCTCAATCACATGTCTAAGCCAGATAGCCACATGCTAAAGCACTAGAATACAGTAGGGTAAGTATTGCAGGAAAATTCATTACCTGAAGCACAAGCACAGAGATAGATATGTGGTAATTGAAGCAATTACATGTAACCCAACTCAGCCTGTTCTTCTTAGCACAATATTTTAATCGCTCAATTACTGAAGCACCCTTTTTTAAATTCCAAGCATAAAATTTGGGAAAAAAAAAAACGTCTGTCAATTACTACTGTCAATTGCATTGTTCTGGTAATACTGCTCAATTTTATTTCTCTTTATTAAGAGATACTTTACAGCAATGAAGGTAGTGCTTTGGAGTCGACTTTTTTCTGATTGAATAGTGGTAAATAATGATAGTTTTTCCTGAAAGGATCCGACATCATCATCTTTTTCCAACTGAGCATTTCCAGTCTCTGTCAGACGCATTAGCAAAAAATTCTAGCATAAAAAGTAATTTATCTGAGCAAGAAATAAATTATAATATTAGTCTTTGTTGAATGCTTTTTTTGGCTACAGATTAAAAACAAAATAAGCTTTCATCTGAGGAGGCTTTGAGAGACAGAAATCTCAGCACCTGCTCAAATAAATTATTTCATAATTAGTTCAGATCAACTTCTGTCAACTTGTAGAGGTATTTCTGTGAGGACAGCAAAAATCTCACTTTTTAAACTTTTGATACAGAAGGCTCGTTTTGGTTTCGGGTCAAATGGATTATTTACAATCACAACTGCTTTGGCATCTGCTGTTTGCCAGTTTTTGTTTGACAGTGATGTGAAAATGGCTTTCTGGAATATCATTTCATAATTCAGCTGCTTTGTTAAATCCAACAAAGACATGATAAAGGAGGATGAAGCAGACTGAGGGCACAATTGCTGATTTTGGATGGTTTTACAAGTAGAGCAAGACGCATTGAATGAACTTCATGTACAACAGCTTACATTTTCCTTTAAAAAGCTTACCACTTTTAGAAGAAATAGCCCGTAGTACATAAGAATATATGAATATTTCAGAGAAATGACCTTAACCTTGAAAATAAAATTGGCATTATGCTTGAGGCCAAAGTAGTTTGTTTTTCTCCATCCCTTGTATGGAAGTATTTTGTAAAAAATTGTTGAGCTCACCGAAAAAGTCGCCTTTTTAGAGAGAATAAACTTTTGAAGGGTAAAGAATGATTTCTGTCCATGTGCACATTCTGACATGAATAAAAAAAAGTCTATAAATTACTGTACATGTTTTTCAGAATGTTAAGTCATTGATGCATTTCTTTGGTTTAAAAAAGACAGTGTGATATATTCTACAACCATGACTCAAAAAGAGAGAGAGAGAGAGGAAAACAGAGAGAACAAATCTCCATTAGGCCTTTATAGAGCTACATGACTGTTGTTAGCTGTCCTACCCTGCTCGTCTCTTACTGCAGGGTACGCCCTGTTGAGAGAATTCATAATTGAGACTCAATGGGTTTATTCATCTCTTCTCTTTCCCTCTTGTTTTTCCTCCAATTCAAACTGTCCCAGAAAGTAACATGCCAGTGGGCGTGACAGTGGAAGCTTGTAAGCAACTGTACTAAAGCGCTGACACTGACACGGATAATTAAATTCTGGAACTTCCACAATAAATAGCCATGGAGCGAAGAAAAAGGAACTCTGTCATAACAATCATCGGGCGCAATTTCTTCAGTCTGTCACTCAGACAGACTGTGGCCAAAACTTGTGTGAATGCACAAAATGAAAGGGGAAATGACTACAAAACATGTTTTTAATCAGAGTGTAATTAATACAGTAAGTTCAGTAATTATTATACACCCCAAAACAAAATATTTAAGTGATGTTTAAACATATTTTTTGGCCTGTCCTTTTCTCATTTTAAAGTGTTAATTTTTAATATTAGTACTGTTTAATTACTGAGTGTAAAGAGACAGAATGCTCTGAGTAGTGAAAGATAAATATATATTTTTTAAAATATTTTCCTGGGAAGCTTTTTATCAGTAACTGTACCTTGTTTTGCCTCCAATTCCTCCAGACTGAGGGAGGGTCTCTTCTCTTCTGGTGCACTGGCAGGAGTAGGCTCCTCCACAGCCATGTCAGCTCCTTTCATCACAGCCTCCAGCCTCTGCTCCTCCAGCAACTTCAGAATAAAATATGAACATCAATCAGTTATGTTATTCACATTAAAATTAACCCTAAATCTATGAAGACTGAACAGACAGAGCTGAACCTGACCTTGTCCTCGTCTGAGTCGTCATCCAGTCGAACTCTGTTCTTCTCCAGTGGCAGCATGTCGTTTTCCTTTGCCTTGATGGCAAAACAGATGGGGGCAAAGGAAGCTGTAACAGCACATGGAGGAGAAATGTTACTTTGTGAAGATACGATACACAGAAATCATGAGAGTGCATATTCACACCAGGCAGACAAGTTCTGCCATTTTCTTTGGACTAACAGATTTTAGAGTAAAATGAAGTGCATTAAGTAGGGCAATTTGAATTTTTCTTGACCATGAGTGCTATCAAATGTTCAGATGAGAGTACAAGATGAAAAGGAGAAGAAATAAAACGAGCAGAAGTGTTGACAGTGAAAGAGCATTTACAGAACAGATGGACATGCACACACAGACAGACAAACAGAAACACAGAAGGAGATGGCTGCAGATATTAGGCAGCAATGGTGTCACGTGATTTCTACTTTGCACGTCAGTTGTGTCTGCTCTTAAAAAGATTTAAGAGAATATAGTGTGGACCGTCCCTGAGAGAAATTACTTTAATATAGAACCTTGATCCTAACCCTTGAAAGCTGGGTAGTTTACTTGCACACTGCTCTGCCTGGTTATAGTTTTCTCTGACCTGTCGCCTTGCAATAGTCTCTTTGAGTGCATACCTCAATTTGCATATATGTGCATGTATATGGGTCCCGCTAGTGTTATGGTAAGCAACCTCTTTCATCTCTTCATAGACATTTGAGGGCTGATATCGCCAAATGAAATTGCTAGCATAAATGCCAACAGACCCACGGGCAGCTGTTCATGCAGAAAAATATATTACATACACACACTAGAGTGTACAGACTGGTGCAAATATGTGCATATATACTTACATAGGCACATATTTAAACGAAGGCTTTGCATTTCATTAACTGAGCGAATGAACTGGAGAAGAGGATGTGAAAGAGTTTTTTTTTTCCTTGTGTTGGTGTCCTACCTTTTGTCAGCTTGGACTCTTTGGCTGACATGTCTGATTCAAGATTATCACCACCAGCTCCAGGATCACTCTGGATGAAAGACAAAGGACCGGAGAAGGAGAGAAATACACACTGTAAATTTATATGAATCAACTACCAATTTTTCCAGTGTACACTTTAAACAATATAAAGTAGTCACATGTTTAGGATTCCATACAATTTGTACATGCCATCCACACTTGACTGCGTTTTTTTGGAATCTACATTGTTTCAACATTATGGGGAGACATATTGGATTTAATAAAGAGACAAATTCCATGAAAACTTACTCTTCTTTATTTGGACATAATGAACCTACATGATGAGAAGGAAGCACAGCAGTAATACATGCAAAAAGTTGCAGTTCAGAAAGTTTTCAACAGAGGATGTGCTTGACTATCTGCCTGTTTTTTAGTCTGCAACTAAAAAGAGAAGTGAACTTTTTTCTACACTGTGTGATATCACTATAGATTTCCAATGAAACTATAGCTGTTTCAATTGATTATTGCATCAGATATATAGACACTCCTCAGTGTTGCAATAGAGAAACCGACAGCAACTGTAGAGAAGTGACACTTCCAGATGTGACCTTAAAGAAACTCTTCGGTTTGTTTGCATTTCTATAATGGATACATGTTGAGATGCTCAGCAGTATAAAAAAATAATGGCAGACACTTAACACGGGCAGAAGAGTTGTGGCAATCTTCAAAGATGAAAAATGAGATCTACTGTCTCAGCTGTCACTGCACAGCAACTGAATGTCAGGAAAAGACGCTGACATCAGGAATTATTAACTTGTCGACAGCAGGAGTCTCTCCAGGAAAGCCCACATTTTTTCCCTCTGCTTCTGTGCAGTTCAGCTCTGTCACATATGAATGGCAGGTCTTTCCTCCACTCACGCATTAACATAAACTTCTCTCACACTGAACTGGAAAAACGCAGCACCCTCTGAAATGTCACAGGGCTTTGAATCAAATCTGAGAGAGGTGGTTTTGGTTTTTTGAGAAACTATCCACCACTTTTAAAAAAAGAATTAGCAATACACCCAGGACACCAGTTTTGCTTGAAATATTTCGTTAATAAATTAATATATGAAAAGTGAGACAACTTTACCTTATCAATGAAAAAAGTTTTTGTGCAGATTAGTGTTTAGTTAAAAAATCTGAGGATTATCTATTTTTCCATTTCTGTAAAATTTTCCAGCTGCACTCATTGCAAAAAAGTAGCAGACTGATGTCAATATTCATATCTGCATCATGAAGCAAACAAATACCATTATTTTAGTGAAATGTCCAATAGATTGTAATCAGGATTAGTTCTTTTTTGTGTTATTTCTGTGCTTTTACTTCTTGCTCTCCTCTCTTTTCACTACCTATCTGGCAGTATATTTAGTTGCCTAAATATCTTGAATACACCATTAAATTGAACTCCAAGTCCCACTGTATGGCCTGTCACTCCTCACATCAACAAAGTACTTTCACAAAGACCTCATAGGTCTTTGTGTGCACAGGCTAGATAACAAGAAACCCTCTGTAGTAACACCTGTGGACCGAGCGCTCTTAGCCGTTTTCTCAAATGTGAGCTGAAGACAGAATGAAAGAAAAAAGTCGCGACGAAGTCAACGCCACAAGAGGAACAAAAAAAAAAAAAAACCTCATGAGGTACATTTTACCATTTTTGAAGAATGCATCAAAGGCAGCTTCCTACTATTTGGCTGTAATTGAACCGTGCTTTCAACAGTGAAAGCACTTTTACAGAGGCCCCAGAGAATAAAACTCCTAAAAACTCTAAAAATCAAAGCTCACAGGAGAAAAGAGAAACAGGAGGAAAATCACTTAAAACCATTCTGGGAAGACCACAGTTGGAAGTTGATCTTGCTCACATACATGCCTTTAGCTTTGAGTCTGAAATCTTTAAATACCATGATTCAAATGCATTGCTGTTAAGCACTTCAGACGGTGTTAATCCCCCACGTTGGATGGGAACATGCAGGAGAATTTGATAGCATTGTTGCAAAACATGGGCTGGTTAGAGGTCATGGGCTTTGCTGATGGAGATGTCGAAATGGTCAGAGGTCAGAGGGGGTTAAAATTAAACTGTTTGTTGCAAATGAGAAATGCACATTAGAAATAAACTGCCAAGTGCAGCTCTACATCTGGGATATTTTTAAATGAACTGCCTCTCTCTGCTGCTGTGCATGGGATTTCTTCTTTGTTCCGTTTCACAGATTTGATCAGAAAACTATTTTACTCCCACCCAAATTCAACTGCCAGTTTAAATCAAACATAAATTCAACAATAAACATGGTTATTGTTGCATTTTGTTTAAAAAATATAAATCTCCTGACTGTATAAGAAAAACTGTCAAATTGTAGCAATATGTAGAGCCAAATCAAAAGCATTGTACTTTGCGCTAACTGAATCACTTTGGGAGACAAATTTAATTGTCTTGCGACTTCATTCGAATAATGCATTTTGTCAACTTGTCTTACCATAATAATTTTCTCATAAATGTGACTTCACTAAACTTTTGTAGTTTTGATTTTGGCTGAAATACAATCTTTTTTGGGGCTTTATTTACATTTTAGTCCCAAACGCACAAAGGAAAGTGTTTTTTGTTATTTTCAAAATTACGTGGTGTTCCCAGAGACGGAGCGGGACGTCATTTATCTGATAGGTGTCAGAACAGATTAAAAAGACAATTCTAATTGTAGAGACAATGTGTTTCACACTGAGATTTTTTAACCTTGTGAGAGAGAGCCAATTAAACGGGTGGCAGACAAATCTTTTGATGCTTTTTTTTTCTTGAGATAACAGTTCTATTTATCTGCTCCAAAAAAGGCCAATATCAGAAGACTTCAAAGATATTATTGACACTTGTATCGAGCAACAGCAGCCCCACATCCTCCCTCCGTCTGCTTTGACTGATTTTAGCCATTTCTCACTTTTTTCATTAACTGTGAAACGATAAATAATGGCACTGACTGAAAGCAGCAATATCTGCATTCCATTACCCACAGCACCAATCACAAACACGAGACAGGTCTCTTGATAGAAAAGCCGAGCAGCTGCTTGTTGGAGCAGCCTGTGCTGTGTCATAATGGGCCACACTCCTCTGCACACTGACAAGCTAATTGATTTGATTCGTCAGAAGACAAATTGCTACTAACAAAACTTTCTCTCTCACTTCACGTTCTCTCTTTGCTCACTTTGACACAAAGCAGACTCAACAAACCTTGAATATATGCACAGGGGTATATATGACGCACCTATCCATCTATCTCCCTACCTAGTTATTTGACTGTTCAAATCACATTCAGCTGTAATCACCTTGCCTGAGAGAAATGATGGCTTGATGGGGCTCCTGTGAACTTATAAACGCTGCGAATGTACCAGATGAGCAAACAGCAAAGCTCAGCTATGAGACTTGAAAAACACTCAAGCTGAGACACACAATCTGGCAGGTTCTTGTAAAAAAAAAAAAAATATATATATATAAAAAGGTTAAATTTGCCCTCAGTAATTGAACTGTTGAAACAGTCTATCTACTCTTCAGAGCAATATGAAAGCCGTTCAACCATGAACCATTACAGAGGTTTTCCAATATACGGCTATATGCAGTATGTAGATTTAATAACAGTACAGAGAAAATATATGATGCATCCAAGTTTCTATTTATAGGCCAAATTATCTGCTCCACTGTTAGAGTTCATCAGGTTTACATTTATGTAAATACATCTCTTAGAGCAATACTTCCATGTACATTTAACATTTAAATATGTTTTTTTACTAATTAGATATACTATGAAAAAAAATATATTGACACCATGTTAATAGAACTACCATACTGTATCACACAATGGCTCAAAAGAGACAGGGAGAGCCTGAATAGTGACACAAAGGTCAGTCCGGACTAATCTGAACTCACTATCTTATTTCATTACATTTTAAAAAGATACATTGTTCAAGAAGCCGGTCATCTTGTGTAATATCATTCCATCCATTAGCTTTGTGTGTGAATCTCTATTACAAATATCTGTGAACGTTCTCATTCATCCAGGTCATGGTTATTCTGGGCAAATAAGCGAAACGTCTTCACAGACATATTACTGAGTCCAGCTGCCTTTGATTAATTTGCCCAGAACTCTATTACAAATGAATAAAGTGCATAAATTAGGAATGCCATTGTTAATCGGAATTGATGATAAATGTGATATTTAAAAAAAAAATCATGTTACTACACATGAGCAGAGGAAAATATCCTGTAAATAATACAGTGCCTCTTAGATAATTTCTGTTTACTTCCTCTCTTGATTAAAAAAATGTTTGAATAATTAAAAGTACGTACTCAGCTATAACAAAATGAGGACTATTTACAAAAACTCAAGACCTTAACCCTTTAAGATATAAAAACATTTGACTGCCATGATTTACTTTTAAGCCTTCACTTATTCTAGCAGTCAGCATTAAGTATCATACATTACTTGATTCAGGAGAACCTGAAGTTTCAGCCTTGACCATTTCAAAATCTGAATTTTTCATTTGCCTTGTTTAAGAATGGATTAGTTTAACCTTAACACTAAACCTAGGCAACTTACGGCCATTTTTTTAAAAAACAAAATCCCATGCAAACAAGACATATATGATACCGCTAAAAAGCTGAGGAACTCCAGGTACATGACTTAGTGACTGCATGAGTGATTAAAAGGTTATTTAACATTCAAAATTATAGCAATTTGTAGCCGCCTGCTGCTGTTCTGGTCTTTCGGGATTAAAGTGATGACATTCTGCAAGATTTTGGGGCACCTTAAGGCCAAGAGAAACATTTCCCAGAAACCATAAGGAATTTATTAGCCATGGTCACTGGTTGACCAATACATCATACATCATATAAGGCATGTGCCAGAGAGAGGCCAGTCAGAGGAGCCAGTGAGTGTAACATGTCTGTTGGCCAACTGGCTAATTGGATGGGATGCCTCATTAGGATCCTGATACACAATGAACTGATCTGTGTGTGTGTGCAGAAAGTAAGTAGGCACAGAAACCTCATAGCTCTGGCTGGACTAGTGAAACAAGAAATGAGTGAAAAGTCTGCCAATGGGCAATAAATAAACATGTGAATTTCAAATAGTGTTGTACCGAACTGCCTTTTTCCAAGGTATCAAAACTTTACTGCATGCAATTCAAATACAGGGGAGACTGTATAGGGAACAACTGGAACAGCCTTACAAGTAAATTTGAGCCTTAAAAGTTTTAAAGTGAAAAAACGGATTGGGTGACTGGTTTAAACAAAGGGGTGTACTGTTCATTTAGGGTGCTGTTTCTGCCTTAAACAAAACTCTGTCAAATAATCTTTCCTTGTAGTTTCACTGCAATACTCTCCTCCTTAATTTTAATATTTCTGACCAGAATATGTCTAATTTTTATCATGTGGAGCCCTAACTTATAAGCAAACAAAAGCATTTATTTTCAAGAACGACTGTAAGTGCACTGTAGCTTGGACAACCTTCTCCTGTGTTAAAACTTAATATAGGTGTTGAGAACAGTGTAGTCTGTGGAGTCAAAACAGTTTTTTTTTTCAGAGGAATGAAGTTCACCTGCCAGGGTGCACTTGCTGAACCTTATTATAAAATAAATTAAACAATATGCGAAACAAATAATGAATATAAACTATTATTATGAGAAAAAAATACAACGAATGATTTAAAAATGTTGTCAGTTTGTAAGAAAGGTACTAAGAAAAAGTACTCTTCCAGGGTAAGTTGAGGTAATTTCCATTTTGCTCAGTCTACTAGGGTTAGATTTTTTATTCAGTGTTTGTTTTCATTCCAGCATTAACTGGAGCCACAAACTCCAGCTGAGTCTCCAGACACTTGTTGGTCCAACAACACTGTGTGCACAGAGCTTACTATGATTTAATTTCATCAGCTTTGCATGCAATTTCAGGTCTTTGTGTTGTAATTGCAGGATTATCATTAATATTTTTTTTTTTTTTTTACTTTACTGAGACATGCCTGATTGCATTGACCTTTCTTGTAATTAACTTTGTTGGCTTTGTGAAACTCCACTTTATTATCCAAGACAGCAATGTTGTAAACTCACTTGCCATTTGGCAAAGCTTTAGGGCTTCATATATGGGTTTTTACTGACTCTTTAGCAGCAGTGATAAGACTGTGGTGGATCATAAATGAAGGATATCATTAACTGGGGACAATAAGCACACATATCAAATTTCATGGCAATGTGAAAGACGCATATTTGGGTGTCAACGAGTTTTGACATCAATATTACGTGTTGAACAAAGTCTGAGTTTTTTTATGTGCAGAAACACACACATATACACACATACATATAAAAGCTTACAATACCTCTGGCAAGCTTTTTCCTTCCTTCTGCATGAAGTAGTTCTTCTTAAACTCATAATAGGTGTTGTACTGATGCCAAGACTGCAGAAAGTCAAACCTACAGTAGACAGAGGGAGGAACACATAATGTATAAGATCAGCAGTTAGTACTCATAAAAGATGAGCCAGATGATGATGTGAAGTGTCTGCAGAGAAAGTTAGAGTTCCAGAAACAAAGACCTGACCAGGGTTACAAATTTATTTCTAGTAAGACTACTTACCGTGGATCATTCTTGGCACGGACACTGGCCTCGAACTTCAGACCATTCCTTGCAACATACTCAGCCAGCTTGTCTATGACTGGCTGGATGTCAGGTGGTGGTGGGATGATGGCGGATGGTGCTTGTGTGGAAACTTGAGCTTCCAGTTTTAAACTGTTTTTTGAGAAATGAAAAATGTACGTTTGTTGTCATTATACTTTTGAAAAAAAAACAGAACATTTTTAATACAATTAAAACTTTCAGGAAGAAAATAGTATTATAGAGGGATGTCTATCACCACTTACCTGGTTTCTGGTGCAACAGCAGCAGGGGCAGTAGAGCTGGTGACTTGAGAGGGGGCTGTAGTCAGAGACGTCATGGCAGCGGTTTCAGAAGGGGAGGGGGTAGTTCCAAGATTAGGCAAAGCCCCTGAGGATGTTGGGGGAGTCATACTAGCTGAGGGCATATTATTGTTGTAGTAGGAGCTGGCATCTATCCCAGGGGGTGGCGGGGCCAAGCAGAATGTACCATCAGGAAGCATGTAGTACCCATAGTACATTGCTGCAGCATTTGCTGTAAGAAAGACAAAAAGAAAAAGAGGAAGAAATTATTACATGAATTCCTCACAGAAATGCTTCAATTGTGCCAGATTTGGACAAACATTTAGTGTTACTTCATGTGGACACAAACTGCACAACATAATACCATCCAATTCCACTGCGACACAACAAACAACAGCTTTGAGAGGATAATAATGTTCTGTTTTTGATGAGACTGTCAGCGTTGTTGATTCAACCCTAAGATGACCTTAAAGGCTAAGTTTTAGTGCTGTAATGCTTCGCTGTGTAGGTGTAACTCTTGTTTTGATCCCTTGTTCAGTTAACAGCAGGAAGTACAGAGAAACAATCATTTTGATTTTATGTGAAATGATGGTGCGGTCATAACAGTTAACGGATGAGATAGTAATTCATTTCAGAGTTATTTCGTGGCAACCTTTTCATTTCAACCTTGGCGAGGAACATCAACAGGTCAAGAAAAAGTCATCTGCAACTGGAAATGAAAACTGTCAAAAACAGGCTTATTTAGGGAGCCTATAAATAACAAAAAATGCCACATTTGTGCTCAGTCACTGTGCTGAAATTACCTTTTCAAGGCAGGACAGATGGAAAAGCTCTGCAGAGATATAGCCTGTACTGACCAAGCAACACTCCCAAAAGCCTTTTAAAGGCCCTCTGTTGAGCCTAAACCCATTGTTTTTTCCCTTTTTTGTAAATATTAACAGTAGCTTTTTCTGTATACACTTTCATCTAATCTGCTAATGTTACAAGTAGCCACTAAGTGACTAGGGTAAGTCTGAATCAACTTGAACTAATTATGTCCTACTGCAAGAGCTTGCCTCAAGAATTCTTGTCCTAAGAATGCTTAAAACTGAGTTAGAACTAAAAGAGATGGCGAGGTGTAGGCAGTTTCATTCACACTGGCCACATGTGTTGTTTCTGTCAGACCAGAAAAAATAACCCAGTCGAGTGATGTGGAGGTGTACATTATACGGCCGTGATCGTGTTTGAGCAGTTGTTTAAGGGTGTTAAAGAATATAATTCAACCACTTTTAAGTTGCCTCAACCAATAATTTCCTAAACTCTCAAAGCCTTTTCATCAAATCTAAACCAATTTCTCTATTTCTAAAAAAATGAAATTCTCAGAATTCCCTTACACGCACAGTAATCAGGCTGCTATTGTATGTTTTGATCATAATTGCTAATTTTGACACCAGGAGACCCAAACAAAAACGATGACAGGATTGTTTTATTTCAAATGTTAAAAGGGTTTTTGATTTCCACGAGTGATTGTAATAAAACAACAGATTATGTAAAAAAAAAAAATCATGCATTTATTCAAGAGTGCATTTAAAATCAAACACGTTCCTTACCCATGAGGAAACTTAGGCGCATAACACAGCAGTAAAAATGAGCATTTTTCAAACTTTGAAACTTTTGTATGCAGTAATCAATTGAAATCAGCAGGAGGAAGCAAGTTTAAATCAAAACATGACCTTTGGTTTGAAGGGTCATCTCCCTCAGCACTGGGTCTGATTACAAAGACCATTCATTAATTAAAAACATAGAGTAGAAGAGGAAGAGGGGGATGCAGGGACAGAGACAAAATTAAATGGTCAGTGTCAAAGTGAAAACATAGTGACATAAACACATCAGTCACTGAGCTGGTTGACTCTCAGCCACATAACAGAAAACCAAAGCAGAAGCTTTCACTACAAAACTTTGTATGTGTTACAGCTATGACAAAGACTGTAAAGGTTTTAACATGGAAAGACAAAAAGGAACATTAAATAAATGGTTGGTCAGACAGAGAGATGGTCAGATGGAGCTATGCTCATTGTTAGGTCTTCAGCATACTCATTACATAAACCAAAGGATGCAATCCTAGCCATGGAATCAGATCAATCTGCCGGGCTCATGGTTTATTTGCTATGGCAGATGGGGCCACAAAAACCAAGATTAAATGGTCAAACAGCGAATTAAATATGAATCAATGCTGAAAAAAAGTTAATACTGCATTGTCCATTTCCCGTCTGAAATGTTTTCAGATTTACATTTTAGAGTACTGTCTATCTGAATTAAGAGAATGTTTGTAGAGCATTTTTGTGACCAGGCTGCCATTTTTTTCCTGCATGAAAACAGACCAGGCAACCCTCACACTTGCATGTAGTGCTCAGCACTACGTCACAAGCTTGGTTGCTATGATTGGTTGGAGGTCATTTTTTGTTGCTATGATTGGTCCATCCAATTGTGTCAAAAGGCCTTTTGGTCAGTGCCCTTTAAAAAATCCTCAGAATGGAAAATGAACTGAAAGGTACTGGACCAATTTGCACATGTGACTTGGTCTAGCATACCAGGCTAAAGCAATCCAGTACAGAAGAGAATATGAAGCATCTTATTTTCCAGATCCTGTACTAACATCATGTGGTGAAGTAAAATATTCAGAAGACAAGAATGGGCCTTGCAGAGCTACATAGATGGGTAAATTAATGCTGTCGTTTTGAGCAACAGTGCATATCAACAGAATAAGGCAGCTAGGTCATCCACAACCAATTTGGTTACATCAACATCCCTAGTTTTGCAGCAAAGGGTTATGACAAAGAAAACCATCCAAAACTGTCTAAGAGTTGAATAAATTGCATTAATGGACAAGCAGGAACCCAAGGGTCAGATGGGACGATAACAACTGGTTTATTTAGCCAGCTGTTTAGGAGAGGGTGAAATCGCTCATGAAAAAAAGACTTTAGTGGTAGTGTGGGGGTGGATGGGATTCATCATTGACAGATATGCGTGTGGCCTTGTATACAGTTAGTACAGAAGCCAGACATTCATTGGAATTTAATGGAAATTCATGCGCTTTATTTCTTCATTTAAAATGCATGATGGGAAATGAATGAATTTCTGTTCAGTTGAAGAAACATCATCTTGGATGAGATTTAATTAGAATTCATCTGCCTCTATATTTTTAAGTTATATTTATATGATATTTTAATGTAGCTCTTAGTAATGCAATTTAAAAAGAGACAAAGAGTTAAAGAGTCTAGAATTAAAATATGGAAAGTCAGGAACAGCTACCGGAGGGAGTTGAAACAGCATCTAAAACAGGACAATGCAGAGGTGGTTTGGAAAGTGTTGAAACAATCAGGTCATGAAAAAGCTGGTTTGAGGGGCTCAAAATCTTAATTTGGGATGATGATTCTTGTGATGATAATAATATTGTAATTTAATGTATTAACTTCTGTGTCTAAGTGGTTCAATGTCACCATGAAAAGGTAGTTCTGGATCTAAAACTTATTTGGGTAAACTGCTACATTCAGGTACATTTCAACCAAGACTGCCTGGTGCGCATTAAAACACGGTGAGTTTCCAAAACCCCTGCCCAAGACATCTGACAAGAGGTGTAGAAATATAAACTTTGCATGAAGCAACTCACTTTTTTTTCACTTTTCTAAGTTAAAAAATAAAGGAGGGGAGCATCTGAGTGTTATTTTTGATTATGAAAGTTTGCCTCATTTTTTATACTCTGTTCCTTTTCATGTCATTCACTGTCTGAGCGTGGCACAGAGTAGGTTTTCAGACAGTTCAGTCTGGTCACACTCAAAATGACTTCACTGAAAGGTGTCTTAAAATACCTTCATGACAACAACAGATTCTGGGCAGCATTAAAGAGTAGGGGGCAGCAGTAGCAGAACACTATGAGCAGAGAGTGGTCAAAACAGAGAAAGTCAAACACCCGTTTTCTGTGGTCAACAGTAATTTTCGAAAAAAAAAATACAGTTTTAATAACTGCACAGTAGGGCAGGGAGACTTTATATATTTTGACAAATGAAACAATTTCTGTGCTCTGTGGTAGACAAACAGGGGCAACCCTCTGTCGCTGAGAGAAAAACAGAAGGAAATGAAAAAGTAAAGACTGAAGTAGATCAGACTCAATGTGTGATGAAACACTGTAAGAGTCTATATAAATTTCAGATGAGTTGTACTTTGTCCTCAAAGGCAAAAAAAAGGGAATCTTTACTCACAGTCAGTAGTGTACTGTGCTGCTGTGCTGGATGTGGCTGGGTCTGGCACTTCCTCAGGTTTGGTTGCTGCAGTGCCATTTCTTTCCTGTTTCGCTTTTCGTACAAGTGCTGCCAATGGATGGTCTGGGTCCATCACTTTTAGTGGCTGTGGGAAAAAATAAGGTCAGTTTTATTTAAAAAAAAAAAAAAAAAAAAAAAAAAAATAAAAAAAAAAGGCACACAATGATTTTTTTTTTTAAAGAAAGGCTTTAGCCATTGATTTGGTTTCAAGTGATAATGTCATAATATATGACTCAGACATTCCAAGCCTCATTCAAAAACCTCAATAGATACTTGAAACATCAAAAAAAAGATATTTAGTACAGTCCCTTAATCATATGCAGTAATCTTTGGTACAGCATAAGAATGTTTATGAGTTAACCTCATAAAATATGCAACACGAATCATTAGTAGAAACCTTAAGTTGCCGATTTGAAAAGAAAATCCCTCTTGATGGGAGAAAACTGTTAGACAGCTTGTTACTAAAAGAAGCTCTTTATGTTTCTTTAATAAGATGTTCTGCCATTCTTGCCACCCCGTCAAAGACTTAATGGCTGTCCTGTCCTGCCCTGAACGGCATGTGAAAAGCACCAACAAAAAAAAAAACATTACAGAATGAAGACAGAGAAACAGAATATAGCAATTAGAGGATGCACTAATGGACACGGGCAGTACGAACTGCAAATAAATGTAATTCACATGGCAGTCAGCAGTTGCTTAACAACTGCAGCACATTTTTACATTATAATTGAGGACTTGCTGTTCTTTTGGTGATCAGCCTATAATCACTGTGTGATAAAACTTGTCTCTTATTATTCAAGCTGCATGGTTGTAAAAATAAAAAAGTTGTAATTTCATTGGACAACATTGCGAAGTAAAGAGGCAACTGTGTCAAACAGGTACAGCACCACATTAAGCTGTAATTAATATACCTTCACCAGCTCCTCCAGGCGAGAGCATTTTTTAGGGGCAAACAAGCTTGGATGGAGGTAACTACCATCACCATCCTCATCTGAATCATCAGAGTGGGAATCTACAGCATGCCAGAAAAAAAGGGAAAAAAATTATGTTGAATATATGTAGGAACAAATTTTAAACACTATAATCAATGCAGAGTATTCTTCTGTTCTGTTTGATTGCTCATACATTTCAGGTTTGATATTTCTGCATTGATTATACTGCAGAGCAAATTTAATGCTCGTGTGAGGACATAACTTCTGCGGATTGACTGCTTTCTGTAACTCACCCTGCGACTGCTCCTGCTTGTTGGCAGGGACAAGGTTGTATCGACCTTCCTTCATGGCCCGCAGGATGTGTTTGTAGTATGGGTTCAAGTAATGGTCAAAGCGAAGAAAGTCAAACTGGGAGTTACCCGCCTGTTTGGCTTTCAGGACAATCTCAAACTGAGCTCCCTGCTGACATACAAAGTTGGCTGTCCTCTCGATAATGTTGTGGGTCTTGATAGTTGCAGGCTACAAAAAAAAGGGAAAAAATTAACATGTATGCTTTAACCTTAAAATATTTAATGCAAATTCATGATCAATTTCTTGGTGAAAAAAATCCTTTAAAAAAAAATTCTAATGTGCAAAAGGAGGAAATAAATCTTGCTGAAACTCTCCTGAATCTCAAGGCTAAATGGTGAATAATAAGCATCAGTTGCACAGATAAGAGTGAGCTGAGCTAATAATTACACATGAAAATACAATACACGGTTTATTAATGGCTCCTTCATACCAAGGACACAAGCCATTTTGTTTCCAAAGCATTCTCATGCCAGGCACTCTTGTGTACACTGTGATGACATTAATTCTTCAAATACACGAGGTGGAAATCAGTGAAACAAGAAAATCTCCATTATGCATTCATTATCGTTCCACTTGTGTGCTTTCAATAATTAATCACTGTCATTCATTGTAGAGAGTACATGGAAGTGCTGCAACCTCCAAAACAATGCTCATATCTCATCAACCTAAAAGTCGTATAACTACCAACTCTTAAAATACTGGCTTGAAAGATGCCAGTGTCCATTGCTAACAGACCATTACTGTGTTTAAAGCTGCAAAGGACTTCCTTATATATAAGGGCCTTTTGCCTTTTGACTTAAGAACTTTTCCATTTGGTAAAAACGAGATATATCATGCTT
The DNA here is from genome assembly GCA_029783725.1 of Acanthurus tractus. NCBI lineage: Eukaryota > Metazoa > Chordata > Actinopteri > Acanthuriformes > Acanthuridae > Acanthurus > Acanthurus tractus. The sequence goes on from JAQNCA010000013.1 coordinate 9,096,030, forward strand.
ATTTTATGCTGACATGATGTACACAAATAGAAGATAGGCTCGAAGTGAAACATAACTAACATGTTGAGGTCATAAAGCACTGCGGCGTCAACCACTTGGTATTCAATGTACATGTGAAAAGTAGAGTCATCATGGCCTCTGTCAATCGAGGTACATTCGCCCATTGGTCATCATTTAGATCTGAGAAGGGACCTCTGCTGCAGAAAATGTCATTACAATAATCTCCCGTTTATTTAAAAAACAACACTAGAATAATAAACTGTATTAAAAGTACCATATCTTAGAAATTTTGCATGCTGAGATGCATTGCAACATCCAGGTGGATTCTAATCAAGGCCTAGTTACCCCTCTTACTCCATGCTGCCAGTTGTGTGTCAAATGGGCTTTAAAAAAATCTAATAATAACTAATAATAACTTAAGTTTTAAAAGGAAAAAATAAGAAACAGGCTACATCGAAATACATTTGGAGAGAAGTATATTCCTTCATAAACAAGGGAATACATGCTATTAATATATGCATATCATGTAGTGCATCTATGTTGTGCTCTGTATATGTGCATAAGGGTGTTATGCTTCTTGTAAACCCAGCACGATATGTATTGAATATGCATACAGCTCATGCCAACATTAAAGCTTGTTTTTCCTGTCATGCATAAGAAAGTTGCAGACTAACCCCATCCTGAGGGAAAATGGACACAAAATTACCACATGGAACAAAGCAACAGCAATGCATTTTTAATTTTTATTTTTATCTATTCTTGCCTGTTTTTATCATTGAGTGGGATTTTAATATGAAGTGCTACCACTTTGTTTAGAAGAACGAGTTTACATACAACATACATGTGCTGTAGCAGAGAAGCGCCAAAACCAATGAATTATACTTTACGACATGACCCTTGCATTTTAAGGGGAAAGAGGATGAGGCGCTATTTCATTCAGCAATGCTCGACTGGCTACTGCTGAGACTGTCATCTAATGACTAAATTATTCACAAGATGGGATGTGGCAGGATCTGGAAGGCTTACCAGCACTGCAAAACAATTTCTGGTGGAAACAGTAAACCATTTTATAGTTAAAGGCATTTTAAAGGTAAACTGATTCATCAACTCATCAACAACATTTCTGTAAATGTATTATTTAAAACAATTTAAGCATGAATGTCTGTGGTTCTAGCTTCTCAAATGTGAATATGATGGCAGAAACTTTTTAAGATTGCTATGATAGCAGACTGAATGTCTTTGGGTTTTGGACAAATGAGGACAAATGAGGTTTTGGACAAATGAGGACGCAAATGAGGACGTCACATTGGGCTGAGGGAAACTATTGTGCCATGAAACTGCCCATCAACAGTCTTCCAATCTATAAGCACATTCGGAGATGAACTGTGCTTTGTCTGTTTAGTGGATGAGAGCAGGCAGTGCCAGCGAGGAAAAGAGAAAAAAAAAAGCCCCAGTAAAGACAAATTGTTTTCTGCAGCCTTCACAGTTTTTGTTGTTTTTTTTCTTTTGCAGTTTGTCCAAGAAATCACAGGAACATTCACATCATGTTATTTCTGATCCTGATTTAAAAATACATATCAAACTAATCTCTTCAACCTGCGCTCATATAAAAACTGTCATCTTAATTATATTCTTCTCTATGACAGGAGAGCCAATTGAAAAGCTATATAGGTTATTTGTGATCATCAAAACGGAGTTTGGAGTCTTTACTCACATTTTACAATACATGAAAATGCTGATAGGCTCAACTAGAAACCACTGTATCAGGTAATCACTTTACGTAAATTGTCTGGTCAGAATAATCACAGGGCCTGTCCCTTTGACACTGAAGAAATACAAAAAAAAATTTATAAAAAATTTGGTAAGAGGGAAGCTAGAAAAGCAGGAATGCATTTTTGATCTTTCAGATTATTCTGACTGCATAAGCTTCACATCTATACTATATGGCACTTTAAAAAATATCACAAGTAGGCTGACTGATGCTGATTTGTGTAAACTATCTAACTGTGAGAAACCCGCGCTAATATTACCTACGGAATGTATTCAGCCTCTTTGGGTGATAAAAGCTGCCATCAACCACATTCATTCTGTTAAATTAGACTATTGAGATCAAAACCATTTTGATTAAACAGAAAACAAAGACTTGAAAAAAAAAACCTTGTGTTTTTTTTAATCCAGTTTCTTAACCTCTCAGCTCCCAGCTCAGAGGGAAGCCACTTGTTTCCCATCATGCCCTGATGTTTTGCAGTGAGTTTATCCATGCCTACGTTTGCAAAATGTCAGGATCAATCCAGAAAGAAATCTAAAGTCCAAGCACCATTCTTGGCAGCCTCGACTCATTAAGAACTCTTCAAAGTTGTCTGACAGTGATCGCGATTGTGGTCCACAATTGTTTGTACAATCTGCATGCTCATATGTCGTGTTCATGTACTGAGAATAAGGGCACAATAGTCACAACATCAGTAAACCAGCAATATATTTCATTCTCACCAGTTCCACATCAGGAGGTATGGTGAGTCCCGGGGGAGCGACGAATGGTTCCTCACTCTCCTCTGGCTCTGCCTCCTCTGAGATGTGAGGAGACATGAGGACAAAAATAATGAATCTTTTTCTAGTTAGTTATTTGTAAAAGAGTAAACAAACCCTGCTGGATATACACATACACTTGGTTGGGCAATAACCTGAGATCAGTTTTGAGATCACGATATATTTTCAGTAGATAAATCATATGGCCTCCACCATTAGTTCAACTATGAGTGTAGTGTTTCATCTACACTTGATAAAAATGCACAGGTCAAGTGGAAATTGGGATAACAGTTTAAATTTTATACTCCAAGGAGAATGCACATGAAGGATACAGGGACCTTAAACAAAGCATTTATAGAAAAAAACCTGGCATGTTATGTGAGCTGGACTATGGGAACAGTTTTGAATTCAGCTTTTGGCATCACCTGAAGGCCACAAAATGTCCATATGTTCATCCCACCTTATGTCATGTCTCCACTCCAGTTAAGTGATCATATATAACAGTCTTCTAAACCAAATTGGAAAAAAAGACATACTGTCAATTCCCACTTTAGTTTCATTACATGTTCCTCAGAATGCTGACCACCTTATATTTGGATAATGCTGCTTATGCTGAAGTGCTTTAGAGTTATAAAAAACTCAGCGGTGATCAAACATTAAAATGTATTCACTCTCAGTTTTTTAAAAGGCAGCCAGGCATTATTCAAATATATCCTGTGACCAAAAGAGAAATGGTTTTCCTTTTCAAAGCCTACAGCATCACATTGACTCAGCAGCTCCATAAAGGGGGACAATTCAGCAGTGTGCTTACACACTTGAACAAGGCAGCCAATAATCCTAAATCATTCCTAAATAGGTAGAAATATGTGGAATTCAGGATTTCAGTGAGGGTGAAGTGGACAAAGTTAAATAAATTCAGCAAATAGATATTATGTACAATCTAGCTATGTTCCTTACTTTGACAGAATTACAAAAATGACAGGGCAACAATTAGTGGGGGGGGTTAAAGAAGGGTTAATAACAAAACCTTGATTTGTCATGTTCAGACAGACATCAGATATTAATTATACTGCAATTAACCTTCAGGCTTGTTTGGCTTACTGATCAGGACACTGATTAGAATAATATTTTAATTATGTGTCTGGGTGCCTGTCAGCCCAAACACTGCCATTCAGGGTATGAATCTGAACTGAGGTGGAGATTTTTTTTTTTTCTTATTTAATGATTCTGACTTTATAACTATGTTGAAGACTTTGACAATCGGCAATGAAAATCCTGACAGCAAACAAAACTTTAAACTGTTACAGGGTTTTCAGTGAAAATCAGTTTAAAATGTTAATGGTCAATGTGACATGACCCTGACTGACTTAATTCCAAAAGAAAAATCCTACGGGCCGGAAGTTTGGATGATATATTCATATTCATACCCTGGACTTGGCTTTACAAGCTCCCCAGAGAGAGGCTTCAAGTCTGCTTAACTGTCAAGCCACTCATTGGCACAAAGTGCTTCCAGCAGTCTCTACATCAAATATTTAACATTGCAGGCTGTGTGTGTGTGTGTGTGTGTGTGTGTGTGTGTGGGTGGGTGTGTATGTGTGTGTGAAATATAGATGGATGACAACTAAAATTGTTGTATTCACACTTGATGAGCAGCAAATACAGCATTGTCACAAATAAGTGTATAATATTGAATTAGCTTAAATTGTGTGCTCATTACATTTATTGTAAGCTCCTTTGCGTGACATTAGTCAACTAGTGGATTAAATGTTGGTGCCCTCACTAGTTGGCACCAGAAATACTTGTTGGTTGAGTATATTATTGTAATATTTATGCGTGAATTTCAATTATAGGATTATATGCTGTTTGAATTGCACAGCACAAAATTCCACAATTCAGCAGCATTTAAAAATGATTTGGTTATTCAAGAATGAGATAAATGGTTGCTTCTATGCTTCTATAATATATGCAATATTTTGGAAAGTTTAACCAGATGGTTTAAATTGTTGTGAACTTGTCTTCTGTTGTTTTCATACTTTTAGACTTGTCAACTAGTCTTTGTTTAACTTTTATTGAAATCCAAGGAAATTAGTCTTTGGGAGCATTTCTAGTACTTTTGCATGCACATTATCATGTGATTACTTTGATGACTATCAGTTCAGAGGGATATCAGAAAGTTAACAGGAAACACATGATGTGGGGGCATAAAAAAGGATTCATTTCATTCATAAATCACTATTTTGGAAGTTTCTGTTCAACTATAAAAAGCTGTGATGTGTTTTGCTTTCCAGGTCTAGACACATTGTTTCTTTGCAAACTGTGTCTGTGTATTTGTGAGAATATCCAGCTTAAACACACACACTTCATATATATCTGAGAGGGTCAAACTAACCATCTGACTGCCTTAACAAGTTTGTGAGTGATGTCAGTTCTCACCAGTTTCCTTGTTAGCATCCTCCTCCTCTGTGGGCTGAGAGGGGTCGTAGTAGTCAGCACTGTATTTGAAGGCCACTGCATTGTAGGAGCCTTCATCAGCCAAAGCCTCACTCAGACGTTTGTACTCCTCCTCTGTGTAAAACAAGGAAGGACATAACAGAAAAAAATGATAATCAATTTTAATCAAACTGCAAGGACTCACCATTATTTTGTGTTTTGATGCAGCCCTGGATAACCACACAAAGCATCGTCTGTTGAGATTAGTGTATCAGTTGCAAATACATGTCTGAGGTGTGGGCGAGGTGTAAAACAAAAAAAAGAAAAAAAACAAACAGAGAACGTCCTCAAGGTCCTACCTGCCCAAACATCAGAAAAGCAAAATACTGTGTTGCTAGCTCAGGGCAGATCTTGCTTCATTCCCTGGCTAGCAACTGTTGATGTAACAACCCACATCCAATATGCAAATCCCACTTGGCTAAAGGAGCAATTTCACTCAAACTTGCAAAGTAGTTGAGCCTTGTAATTGAGTGAAACTGACGGTGGATCACATTCCCACTACAAATGAATACAATTTTTTTGTGGTACTCGCAGTTGTTTTGGTCCGCAGTGCGTTTGATAGGTTCACATCAGCCCAAAACAAATGTCACAGATACATCAGAATCCAATTTAACCAGATTAACAACACAAGTTTGAAATGTATGAGTCTATGTTTTGACTAATCTGATGTATAATATTTCAGAAAGGCAATATTCATAAGCTGTTGCTTGTGTTACGATAACATTTCACAGTGGTTCCTTTCAGAACAGGGACATATGACAAAACAACATCTATGTTACTACTTTCATAAGTACGCTTATTAGCTATTGGCACAAAAACTTTGATATTTTATAGACATTCTTACAGTGAGACTCACAGTAATACTATCTAATGATAACAGATGATAGCTTTTACATACACGGAGGAAAGGGCATAAATATTACAGAGTGCTTGCAACAGAGATTTTATTATAAATTATGGCATGTCCTTTTGCAAGCCCAAGGATCAATAGAAAAGACAGAAAGAGAGCATATTAATGGCTTCTAGACAAATATACATGGTTACTTGGCCCCAGACACCCACCTCTTCTATTGAAATTCATGGCAAACTATATCTTTATTAAAGAAGCAAGGGCAAATTTCCCACTCAACCTATCAATATCTCTAATGCCTTCCTGCTGTCCCTACAGTGGACAGATGGGTAATAGCCTGAGTGAATGGGGTCAGGGCTCCAAATTCAAGGGCAAACCGGCCTGGGGGATGAACCTTTTGCAGCAAGTGCGAAAGTGTGTGTGTGACACAAATCATTAGCTGACTCATTCTGTCCCGTCAGTTTGGGCATAAGACACCATATTTCACTTAAAACTGTGGCTTATTAAGTCAATTACAGTCGTTAAGTCTGTCTTTCAGAAGGGTGCTTTGTCATCAAAACAGCCTGTTACATTACCATGTAAAGGGACAGAGATGCAAATATCCTACAGACGAAAGTGATTTCCATAGAGATGGCAGCTCAAGAGCGAGGAAGTCAAAGCTAGTACTTTTTAATGAGACCGAAAGCTGAAAACGTGCCTACGTTGTTGAAGATTCATACTGGAAAAATATCAAATTTTTTGAGGAAGCCTATATTAAAGTATGTAGCAATTTCTGTTTGTTCAGACAGTCTTGTCATATTAGCCTAAGTGTTAGACTGCAGGGAAAGTTTTAAAAGAAGACAAATGCCCAAGATCTGAAAGTTTTTGAACACTAATTAAAAAACTGACTTCTTGAGAGGAGAGAAGAACAATTATTACTAAAACAACAGGATGACACCGACAAGGGCTGAAATGAGGACTTAATGAACTAATGTAGCCGAGCTGAGGTAATGAGCTATCAGTAAAAAGCAGAGATGGGACAAAATAACAATACAGGATTATATTGTGTTACTTCCTCTTATGAAACATTATCAATATGCTGGGGCCAAAAACATGTAGGTGCTCTTAATGAATTGCTCTGCAAATTTGGTTACTAGCACTAGTTCATGAGATACGTCCTCATTTGTCTACTTTCTGGCAGTCTGGCCATTTGCCAGTTTAAGGCTATGTTGTATTAGAATGATGGAACCTGTGGAACTGGACAATTTGCACCCACTGTCATAGTATTCTATCATGAGTTACTCTGTGACTTCCATGTCTTGCAATGAAGGCTGCAATGGATAACTTCTAAAAGTTTTTAGAGCATTTCCATTTGACAGTAGCTGTGCTGTTGAGCAGTGCTGATGGTGTTTGCATTTAGTTATGGCCAGCCCTGCAACCTCCCACACCACGTATTAACCTACCATAACCTACCATAAACCTATTAAGCCTAAGTCACAGCTGCCTCCAAGGATTAGCAACTGCTGGGTGAAAACAAGGGTAAGTTGGACCGTTGTCATGTGAGCCACAACACAAGTGCCAAGCCAATTTATGCCAGTGGGAAAGTGTGGATTCATATTGATATTTTTTGCAGCATTTTAACAGACACTAAGGCCTGTTCCTGTTTGTTACATTTGTGCAGCAAACAGCAATTTTCCATTTCAGAAAACATGACTACTTGGTGTCTGTCATCTCACCTATCTATCTTCACCCATCTTGGAACTTCTGTCACAAATACTACTAGTTATATCGTCATAACATGTATGTGGTTCAAGAAAAAGTACATTCAGTGTCTTAGAGCTGATTAGTACTTTGCTTTTTATCAACCCGTGGTAATAACTGATGATTGATGGGCCTAAATTCAAAAAGATGACTGTATTGTCAGCCATGCCAGTGTTTTGGATTATTTCAGTGAAAAAGACCATGACTCTTTCAAAAAAATCAAAGCAGATAGTTATTCCGATATCATTCAGCAATAACCATATTGCACAGATTCACAACTAGCTGTGCCATATATGTGTTTGTTAAAACTGGTTTCCCTATGTTTAATGAAGATGGAGCGTTTAGGATTTAACAGCACATTCTAAGCTTAAAAAAACAAAAGCTTTTAGTTACAAATGTTTTTACACTGACGGAAACATGACAATGAACATTTATCTTTTTTATGTTTCTGCCAATTGATCCTGCTAGGTCCTAAAAAGCTGGTCTTAAATCTTTTGTCAGAACTAGCTCCTTGCCCACCTTGTCTCGCTTCCTCTTCCAGTAGGTCAGTGTGCAGAGCCAGGTACCTCTCCTCATCACACAGCGCCTCAATCCTGTCTTCTTCCTCCGATAGTTGGTAGGACGTATTCCATGACCCGCTGTCATACTCTGAAAGGTCATGTAAGTGACCACGCCCATCGTATCTGTTGGATGATAAAATGCATTAGAGAGAAGGAAACAGACAAAGACTTTTATACACAACATGGACCTACTTACCGAGGTAGGGAAGGGGACCTAAAACCCAAAATTTACAACAACAAAAATGCTCTACCTGTGTTCATCTGTCAAGAAGGAGTTTAAATTGGAAAATACTACAAGCTGAGAAAATTTCTCAAAATACTGTCAGCGCAATAATATCCTTAATAATCCTTGGGCTTTAATGTCGAAAGTGCTCTTAAGATACCTAGCAAACTTTCTGTTGCTATTTCCTTCCTGTACGAGTCTTAAAAACCAACAACCCTACATCAGAGGAAAAAAAAGAAAAGAAAAAGAAAAAAACAAAAACAAACAAACAAAGCAACTTGCCTCTTACCTTACAGGGTTCAATTCCCCCCCTGTAACACTCATCATTACTTCTAAATCTGCAAAGAAAGTTACATTCACACAAACCCGAGCACATAAATACCTATCCGTAAGAACCCAATTGGACGACATTTTCCGAGGTTCGTCCCTCTACGCCACCTCTCAGTTGCAGTTTCTTCATGAAGACAAAGAAATGGGGTGCTGTGGTTGGCATTCGGGGTTTGGCAGGACCCCTTAGCCTACCTTGCTGAGGAAAGAACTGGGTTATGTGATAAAACAAAAACACACATATAAAGGCTGTACAAATGACACACAAGTCTGGCCACTGCAGATCAAGGTGATTTAAAAGAATGACTGCACTATTAAAAGGTTAGAGTAATTTGTTGTGTGGGTTGTGATGCAATATTTCTTTATTGCCTTCAGCAACATTTGGTAGAAAGACTGACAGTAACTGTAGAGCATTTTTTAAAGTATAACTAAGCTGTAACTCATCAGCAGTGCCTTATTATGAATCACCGTAACTGCAGTAACTTGGGGTTAGAATTTGCTCTGGTTTGTGGATATCAGCACAGCATAATTGAATTCCAGGTCATCTACTTTGCTGTATACATTTGTGTCTTCAGGAAAACTCAATCAAAGAAGTACAGAAAACATGAAACATCTTCTGTGTCATATTCCATTTTTACTTTTGTTTCAATCAGTCATAAAGTATGCCTGGAGTAAAAGCTTCCAGAGGAAATTCTCCCAACATGCCAGGATGCAAAGCCTACCTAAAAGCTAACCTATGGTAGTCTTAAAGATTTAGAATTATTGTTTCATAGTGCTGGTCTCTAAAATGACCCCCATTGCCAGTTTAAGTGGTACAGCGTTCAAACTAATGCAGTCAAACACAGCTATCTTCTAAAATGTTGCAATTTTAAGTTTTGTACTAACTGATTTTGATAAACTTCGTCCACCTCACTGGAATCAGTGTTGTAATGGACTGCAGTAGTTGAAGCTGCTGTATCTCACAAACTGGCAACTTGATGAATATTTGATACTCCAGCATTATGGCTAATGTTAGCAAAGACTGGCAGGGAGTTGCATCTTCGCATGTTATCCTAGAAACTTCAGATACCATTTGTTGTCAGTTCAGAACATCCAAAAACAAGCTAGAAGGCAAGAAATAATACATTCGTCGTCACTTGCAGGTATTTCCAAGTTTCTGAAAAACAAACTCCAAGCAGTCCCTTGAATTTTGAAAAGGCTAACGGACAGGACAGAAGGTTAGCATAATGTTTCGGTCTAAGTTTGTTCAACCGACCTATCAATCATGATGCTCTTGTCCCCCATCCATGGGATAAGATGTTTTCCATGTTCGTGGTATAGAGCCTTTTCGTCGTCTTGATACAGTTTGCAGGCATAGCCGAACACCAAGAGGTCGGCATATTTGTCACTATCATTCACAATCTTCTTCACCGGTTTGTTGTTGTGGTCTTTCTTTGGCGCTCCGCGACGATACATCTCCCACTTTTTCGTGAAAATGAATTAATTTACAAGAAGTAATAATAAAGTGAACAAAACAGCTTGCAGGTGATCCAAGTGTTACGATAATCAATGATGTTATAGTCCAAAATAAAATTCTATGTGTCCTTAGTCGCCATGTTGGAAAGCAAGTAAATGCAAAGGCGTTTCCGGTCCGCACTTGCGAGAGTATGTGTACCCTATTAAAATTGACCGTTCTCTAAGATATTTTAGTAACAGATACATGAAGGTATTTTACTTAACCATACATTTCAATTCAAATGTAGAATATATATATATATGGTCTTAGTTTTATTACTGTAGTCGTTTTATCATATGTCGAATGTGCTAATGATAAATTCAAATCGGGAACCGCTGCAATTAAACATTTGCTTGGCCTGCATGTACTTAACATGACCGTTATTAGTAGAACGGGGAGCATAATTGGCAATGCTAAGATATAACCACTATTATTAAATGGAGCTGAAGGTCAACATATTACAAAAACCGTCTTAATTTAAAAAAAATTAAAAGAGAAAGTTGTTATTTGAAATGCTGTTCATAATTATTGATCTTTACCTGTCTTAAAATATGGGCTAGAATTGAGACTCAGTGGTGTCCCCCAAATCAAGGACACTACTACACATATTATATCTTAAATAAATCAGTCTCT
>JAQNCA010000013.1:9124473-9139894 GCA_029783725.1 Acanthurus tractus
CATCTCGGCGCACCCCGGTCTACCAAATTGCCAAATCGGCTGCGCACGGTGGTGCGCCGGTCGAAATTACCACTGCGTGGGGTTCGCCGGGTGCGCTTCGCCTGCGCCGCCTTGAGTTGCGCCGCGAAATTAGAGCCCCTGATATCAATACCTGGAACATATAAGGTTACAAAAGATTCTTACAGAAAAAAGTTTAGGTGTTAGGATAGAGCAAAATTATACTGATATCAGAAAGAGGCATTTTAAAATGTGTCATCAGCGAAGTTCTTACAGGGCTAGAGGCTGTCCACATCAAAAACATCTTTTATTTGCAGCTTGTTATCAGTGCAGTGGTCTACAAATGCCACGAAACAGCCTATGTTTCATTTAGGCTTAACTTATGCAGCTGAGACCTTAAACTGACATTTGGCTGCATGTAAATACAAACTTATACAGCATAGGGTTAATTTCATTACATAATGCACTCAGCTGAATAGCAACAGCTGCTTGTTTCATGCTTCAATCACCAGCACATACACCAGCTTTGGGATTCTGCAGACCATGGATATTAAATCTGTGCATGTCATTTGTAAGACATTAAAATTTCAGCAATGCATATATTGAGATCACGGCAGAAATCAACATCAGTGTTGCTAGTTTTGACTGGTTAATTATAAGAACCATCAGAACAATTTACCTTCAGTTTGTGCTACCAAAACCATGTGTTTATAATGAGATGATAAGAGAATTTCCAGCTATGTGTCTGGCAACAATACCAGGTGTTTTTAAGGAGATATTGTGTGATGTTCCAGTTTGGAGAAAAAAATCAGGCATTTCTTACTAAGATGAAAGAGATGTTTACCTGGTAAAAACGACCAGGTGTTTTAAACAAGACAACATGAGAGTGATCGTCTCCACAAACCAGGTATGTTAGTCCAAAATCATGATCTCTTCATAACATAACCAAGTGGCTTTTGTGTCTTAACCTAATCAGACCCTTAAAATGTTATTTTAAGAGAAAACACAATATTTTACACCATCCTAAGTGGTTTTCAAACTGAACCTACTTTACCTTGCACCACAGAAATGTGTATCAAAGTAAAAAACCTTAAGAGAAGTCAAGTTTCAAAATCTCTGCAGTTTGCAGAAACATATGATTCCATCATTAATTCCTGGCCTTTGGGTTGTTGGCCACCAGCAAACTAGCACTGCCCAATCATTTTCATGCTGGTGTACAACACAGCCATCATCATTAGACGAAGCTCCAAAATACTAAGCTGATGTGCTCGTGCCAATGCAGCATGCTGCTGGAGCCTCACTCATTCTAGCAACCTCCTCCTTATGCACTCACTTTTTGGCATTGCTGAATATTATGAATATTATAATATTGTTTAAGGTGGGATTAGTTCTCCTAGCAGAATCCTTGAGGCTGCTTGGATTAAGAACTCCTTCAAAGAGCAGAGCCTTTTCTGAAAAATCTAAGTCTCCAAACATTATAAATAATTAATCACTTGGATTAAATGGCTTAAACATAACTTTAGACCCTTGTAGATTCACCATGAGATTATGTTGTGTGTAATCAAAAATGGCCATCTGTGTAGCCTTGTGAAATGGAAATTACTGATGTTTTCCCTTGCATAAGTTAATATGGGAGCCAAGGTGAGGTGGGAGTTGTTCTTTGAAAGCTGTGTCATTGTCATACGATAACAGACACCACCAGAGAGCAGCTATTAGAGTAAGAGAAGCCTTTGCCAGCATTTTTTTTCAGCTCACTTTGAATTAGTTGTGCTGAAAGTGCTTTTCAGTATTGCCTTATCTGCAAGTCCTTTGTTGTGTTGTCATAAGCTGTTTCATGATGTACAAGATGTTTGCATACAGGTTGGAACATACAGTACAGGATGTTTGCTGCCACATAAGGTCCTTTGAATAAAAAGAAAAAAACAGGACCTATTGCTGGCTCCATCGGCTTTGTGAAGGTTTTCTAGAAAATTCTAACTGAAAAAAAGACGCTTATGTCAAATACTGTTGATACTAGCTGTCAAATTATATAGTCATCTTCATTCTTTCATCATAGGTTGAGTTCACATTTCTTCTGCAATATTTTCAGAAGTTACAGTGTTTAATGTTTAAAAGTTGGATGCCTCAAGCCTTTATACTCAGTGTGTTTGGACAATAACTGTTTGAGATAAAAGGGTTAGGCTTATTTTTACTGCATCCTGTGTCAACTCCTCAGCATGATTTTTCTTTTGTTTCCTCTTTCTGGTACCCTGAATAAATTGTTAGCAATGCATGAGGCCAAAAAAGAATTCAAACTGTCATCTGTCAATGAGCTGCAAGTCAGTGGCAGGTTGGATCCATGTTGTATCGATGTCCTCCCCTCCCACAGGGGATGTAAGTGTATCGGCTTGAAATCTCCAACAGCATCAACATTCAAACATGGTTTGCTAGCCTTCTGGAGGATTTCAAAAATGGCTCTGATGGCCACTCTGGGCAGTGAAAGTCAATATTTGTACCAAAGGAGCCCAAACTGTTTCAGTTCTGTGTTTCAAAATGAGACAGCGTGTGTCTCATTAAAACTACAGACCACTATTCTAAGGAAAGTGTCAGAAAGGGAAGAGAAGAAATTCGGAATTTGGGGTTACAGCAGCAGAGTGCTAGTTAGATGCAAACTATATTTTACATAGCAAATGGTCATGCTTTCAGGAATTCAAACAGCTAAGCCTTTGTTTTTTTCATCCCTTATTCCCCTGCTACTAAAGCTGTTTGCTTGGCTTGTCAGCCCTGTCAGCCTTTTAGCCTCATGCAGAGTTCTGCCTTCTTTTCAGCTGCGGTTTATATCCACAGAATGTCTGCAAAGCAACAGCCATAACCTGGGGTTATAAGGCCAAAATTACCTGCTTAATTTTGTTTACCCCCCCTGAAAAATTACTTTTATTAATTTAAAAGTTGAAATCAGAACTTTTAAAATAGCCTGTCTGGGACTCATAGCAGCAGTTTTGCTTTGTTAGTTTAACTTTTTCATATCTGAAGTCACTGCTATTTGATAAAACCTACAATATCTATGAAATCAACCAGCCAGGCTTTCAGACATCAATAAAAGTATGAATTACAGAGAACATTGAAGTGATTGTAATGGATGTGTCTGGATAAACATTTTCAGCACAAACATGGCCAGACGCCAGGGACTGCTGACACAGTTTTGTGAGATTACACATACAAAATGGATTGTAAATGCTGTTTGTCTTGTGACAACCCTTCAACAGACGTGTGGAGCAGTATGGGTTATCAGCTTTGTGTAGTTACTTTTACTCTCATCTTTAAAGCACTAATTATCTTGATTTTGCAAGATATTTAAACTCAGTTAAAATGAATACAATGATGCTAATGACTGGTAGGTGGTATTTCAAAAATGCCATAACAATATTGAAAATAAAAACACAGATATCATTAAAAAACAACAGCTCTTCTTTTTCCTTTGTGAATTGCAATGAACATGAACAACTCCCTCATAAATCAGATGTAAAATACCATATGTAAATATGAATTGGAATATAAGTTTCATTCACAGGAACATGAATATGAGTGCACCATTTTTACAGTCTTGCCAGTAGACAGCAAATATTTTTCTTCATAACCAAGTGCGGAATAGATGAAGTCATTAAATGACACAAAAAAAATCTGAGGTGGAAAGCAAAATTTGCAAATTCATTGACACTGTTTGAGAGTACAGAGGCTGAAGTTAAGGAGATTGACAGCCCATGAAATAAACCTGATGGCCCCTAAAAACACATTTCCTTTATCTGAGGTAGCAAAGATATCTGCTAGAGGGGAGCTATTAAAACTCTTTTCCCTTTTCAGAATATGACGTAAAGTGTAGTGTTTTATTAACCTGCTTTGTAAATTGAAAAAAAAAAAGTTTCTATAATAGTGCATGTGCCTTGATTATGTGCTTCTGAAATTCTTTATGCTATGAGTTTGATTTCAAGTGAAAATTTGTTAGTGGCATCTTTGCATTTGTCGTTTTGGTTATTGTTCATTTGTGTCACCTTTATTTCCTAAATGTTTGTTAGGTACAGTTCTTTCTTCTTTGTACCCTCCTAGATTTTTCTGTGGCTGTTTCTCTCTTAGTTCTGACTTACTCTTTTAAAGTTTCCTTGTTATTTTCTTTGTTTTTTAGGTTGTTTCTAAAAAGGGACTTTTAGACACAAACATATCACAGATCTCATCTTCAGTTAGCTGGGGTCTCACTGTTTAATTAACAGCAACATCAACAAAACAGTCATCAGATAAATGTTCAACAACAAATTTTAACCAACTGCTAGACACAATAATAGAGTTCCTGACAAATTTGCCACAAGAAATGAAGTTTGCTTCACAACCAATTAGCAATCAACAAAACAAATTCACACAACGCAAATAACTGTTTCCATGAACACCATACCTAGATGAAGTGTACAAGCATATACTTAATCTCATTAAAAGCAAATTATGCAAGAATTCAGTATAATTGTTTATATGTGCATCTTATGTCAAGTCCTTAATTTTTTTTATTCAAGTTTCTTAATTCAATACCAAGCAATACCACCTATGAGATGTCTAACAAACATTCAGTTAGAGAACTTCATGTGGAAAAATGTTTGTTCAGTTGTTTACAGTAGCAAGGATCTGCTTAATTAATCTTAAGACAAAAAGAAAGCTTTACAAAGCAGCTCCATTTAAACACAACTGGTAACGTTGACAGGATGAGAAACTGGTGTGGGATCATGTTATTGTCCCTGCAATAGCAATATCTACTGAATGGTTACAGTGCCTTTGTGGAGCGCTTTTACCACTTAAATTGTTAACGGCATTGCTTCGGCTTACATTTCAGACCTCTTAACCCCAACGATGTGAAATGTTCTCCTCTGGGTGGCCAGGGAGAAGTTTGAAAGGGCACAAAAAGGTAAAAGCAGCTGGTGACTGTGGCAACAGGAACTATGTGAGGAGCTGACCATCAAGGGACAAAATGAGGTGAGATGCACTCAAATACTTGACAAGACCTGTGGCAGGTTACGTCCCAATGGCCAATTTTAGTTTTGAAAACAGAATCCAGAAATTATGTAAGTTCTGATAAGCTTTTTACATGGGGTGGAGTGTGAAAGGATAAAAGTACAGGGAGACACCCTGTTATTTTTACCAGTAGTGAATTATCAAGGACCAAACACAAGGTCAGGGCTCAATGTGATAAATTTTACTAGAACTTTAAGAACAGGTGGCCCCAAAACAGAACAATTCAAAATACCCAAGGCTGAAAATGTTGTAGGTGGTTTATACATCATTAATGTACCAGTCAGGTAGCATAGTGTCACAAACCAAGCATCCTTGAAGTAATTTAACAGCCAGCAGGGCGTGTGAGGTCAAGGTAAAATGCCCATGTTGGGTCATCCAGTGTTGACTTCACTGAGGGGCCAATAGCTGTCCGAAATTGTGTAAATATCCCATCAAACAACAACATGACTCTGCTAATTTTTCCAGTCACAAAAAGTTATATTAAGATAAAAAAAAGTAAAAAATGAAAAACATAATCACTAATGACTGAATAATTATCATAACGGCCAACAAGACAAAGTGAAAAAACACTGCAGTTCGTGGCAATGGCATGTTACGTATATAGACATGTCGGTGAGCATAGCATATGCAGGCTCTTTGCTCCTTTATGAGTGTTAGTGGGTGGCAGGTGTGCTTATACTGCCTTTAATTTGCTTTACAGTCTTTCTAATGCACTTTTTGCACCAGTTGTGAATGAATTTTACTCCAACAAACATGTCCACACCTTTTTAAAACTACTGTTGCTGCCTCTGCACTTGGGCTTGCCGTGATCTTGCCCCACAACTGATTCTGGTCACAATAAAATGGCACAATAATCCATACTGCAACTGTGAGTAACAACTGCTAGCAACCAAATAAAATGGTGACATGCAGAGTAGCAGAGCCCTTGCATCATGCGCCCTCACTTTAATGTCTCCAGACTCAGTACAATACAACATAGGCAAGCCAGCATAGCCTTATTCAGACCATCACAGGATGCCGTTGGCTTACAAAAGGACCGGCAAAGGCAAAGCTCAACAGTCAAACAAAACACAAAGCTAAAGCAAATAATGACCAAAAACACAGTCTTGGACAAAAACAGCCAGGGAGATCACCTGCAAACATGACAAAATAATTAGCTTAGGCTAATTTAGAAATTACCATTGGCTGGCATGTAACTATTGGGCTTACCATCAAGCAAACTATGAAAGTGTTCAAATCCCTTCCACAACTGAAGTGTAAAAATCATGATTCACCACTTCAGAGAACTGATCTTGGAATGTGTAATGCATGGTGGTAATCTGTGCCAACAAAAGTCTGGCACGGCTTTGCTGGTTATTTTTGAAAGGAGGGACATAAAGCAACAGCTAATTCCCAAGGAACACTTTAAAAAAAAGAAAGAATTGCACTTGGTACTATTAAAAAAACAGGTTATATCTAATCATGTTACCCCATTTCTTCTTTAATTAATAGAAACCAAAATATGTATACTGTGAAAATAACCTTAAAAATAAATGATCCACAAAAGAATAAAGAAACAAAACCAAAAACATATCAAATAATCATGTGTGAATCCCTAAATGATTCACACACTGTAAATGTAGCAGAGCAAATAGAAAGAAGTACTTTGAAGAGAAAAATAAGTTGTAATACAAGTCTTGACCAAGATATCACGGGACAAGGACCACTCCAGAAGTCAATTATTTATGTAGATTAACATCATAGGTTCTGACTGCAAGCCTTAGTATGATAAAGTGTTTTAAGGTTGTCCTTTCAAAAGTTCAGGTATGTCTGATGAAGCTTAACCATTTAACCAAAATGGCATCATTGTGATGTCTCTTCCCTTCCTGGTCAGGTCAGTGGCCATACTTCCAGGTAGTTGTGGGCTTTTTGTGTTGAAAGATGATAGATAATTTGAACAAGTCTTGTCCAGCGATGACAATAGCATGACCAACTTTCTAGGAATTCTGATTAACAGATGTAAGCAAACAGAATCATAAGTACGTTTCAGAGAGTAGGGCTTTACATGACTAGTAAGACAACGTGGAGAATGAAAGCCATTGTGCTGCTTTTGGAGGCCAAAAGATGATGTCTGCAAAGTATGACCCAAGTTCTACAGTTATTTAGGCTGATGGAGTTTTGTAACATCCAGTACTTGATGTCCAACAGACAATTCTGACATGTATTTGACACTTTAGAGTGAATAAGATTTAAATGTTAAGCTGGGTGTCATCAGCATAGGTGCTACAAGTCTCAGGAGAAGCAAAGAAAGAGAAAAAATGTAGGGGACCCAGGACAGGGCCTTCTCCAATATCAAAATGTTGATCACAAGATTTTACAGTATCCAAAAAATAATTAATCTGTATTAAATAACAAAAGATATTCCTATTAACAAAGACAGCTGGGAGTTTATCTTGTTTATATAAATACATCGTAGATTTGTTGCATATGAAGATTTATGGCAGTAAGAAGTAGTTAGGGGTCAAAATTCACTACATGCCACACTAAACTGTAATGTTACAGCCAAATGGCCTACCTGGTTGGGTAACCTTTGCATTCTGATTGCAGTTTATATTAATGAATATATGTTGCTGGCTAACAGAATGGTTCGATTTATTTCCTAAGTAAATAAAACATCACAGCTACTATACAAAAGCTCTTAACTCCGAAGTGAAGAGGAGGACTTATCTTTCATTCTAGCTGGTCTACTTTCTCCATCTCCTCTCAAGGTCTCTATCCCCTGAAGCCTTTTACTAATAAACACTTGAAAATGCAATAAAGCCTGGACTAGAAAAAAGGACGGAAAGCAGTGAGAATGGGATTGTGCTAAATCTCTACGGGAACCATGGAGACAGACTGAGAAAAAGGAAGAGGGAAGATGAAACATTGAGTACAACAAGAGGACTGGAAAGTGTTTGGACCTCAAAGTTATATACGTAACCATGTTGTCCCAAAATAACGTTAAAACATTCACCTGAAGGTCAAATACAGAAAGTTACACTGTATATCAGGCTGAATGAGTTGCATTACTCTCCCCTGAAACCTTCTGTTACTGCAATTACAGTCTAACTATGCTCAGAAATAGTCCATTGTGGAGGTATTTGTTGCAGCCAAGTACATAACCTTGAGAATAATATTGTGTCACTCAAGGTAGAAAGTCCACACAGAAAATTATGCTAAAAAAGTTTATAAAATGTGCGTTCATGGGAGTTCGAAATTTGAACTCTTGAAGTGCATGTGTTGTATTCTGTGCAGTTTAAAGAGCCTTCAGCATGTTTGTCAATACCTACATGTGTACTTTTATGCATGTACATAGTGACAATGTCTGGTTCTCAAGGACATGGAAATAAAGGCCGCTGGTGCATTTATCATTCTGGCTGTTATCTCTTCCCTCTATTGTTCCAATCTCCCTCTCTCTTTCACTCTCTTTTTCTCTCGCTCTCTTTCTATCTCTCTCCATCACCACATACAATGCTATCTTGGACCTCTTAATCAGGTTACCAGTCACAGCTGTTTATGCGCCTGGGAGGACAGAGTCTTGTCGACTGTCAGGACACATTGTTCCACCAGTGAAGAAGAGGAGATGAAGAGATTAGAGGTTGCACTCACAGCGATACCGAGACCTCTGAATAGACAGAGAGATAAAGGGGAAAAGGGGAGATGTGGTAAGACAGAGCTGCGAATAAGAAAAAGTGTGTCAAAGCCCGCTCAGTCAGACGTCATTGTCTATATAACCTTAGATGGACGCTCCCCTGATGACACTTGTTGATCTTGATTGCATTGTTTCACAAGCAGGAGTTAGTTTTCAGCACTTCTTCAATGTTAAGATTTATGCTTTTTCAAACAATTCTATCACATCTGGGTATTCCTGTAATCTATATTGAACAATCTAAAAGCTTACTGCTCCTTCTAGGTTTTTTTTTTGTCCAAAAAATACCTTTCTTTATTCTGGAAGACTGGCGGCAGTGGGCTTATTTGGATTTTTGTACTCGCTAATGCAAGTCTTTCAGCACTGTGAGAATGCCGGCACTGCAGAGATTGTAGATGATACTGTTGAAAAAAGTCTTTGTTGTTGTCTGTCTGTGTCTGTGTCACTCTTCACAACATCTGGAGCTCGTCCTTATCTTTGCAATATCTAGCTTCACACAACCAAACAACAGCTTTAAATCAGTCTCATGGAAGTAGTAATCAATTTGCTGTCAACCTTGGCTTTTACAATTCAGCCATGAGCACAATAGGATGGGATCTGTAACAAATTGACTATCACATGCCACATAGACAGATCCACAGCGATGATATAACCCCTGCTAGCCTAAGAAAATAAGGTAGTGGCGACAATGTGGATGCAAGTTGGAGTCTGAGATATTTGAAACTAATGCAAAATTGCTGAAATATTTGAAACAGAAATACATTTTGTGCAGTTAAATTTCAGAGTCTCCTACATGATCCACATGCAAGGTAAGATCTGTTGTCATGCATACTATTTAAGGTGGTTAAGGAATGTATAGGAAATGCAAAGTAAATGAGGGAAAAGGACAAATGTATTGTAAAGAAGTACACGCAAAGCAAATCATATGTAGAACAATTAAATGTATAAAACATGGCATAACTCATATACCATGTGTGCAGAACCAGGACATAATTTACATTAAATGAAAGCAAAACACCATTGCAGGTAGTACAAAACATACTCCCCCAAATCCTTTCAACATATCATGACTGAGTGTTCTATCAGGCATGTCGTCTAATGTCTTGTTTTCCAATTATAGTGTGAGGCATGTCACATTTTGGCCTCCTGCAGAAAAAGATGCACTTGATAAAAGCAGGTTCATTCTCTGTAGCGGTTTGTCAGTGTGACCTTTCTGCCCCTTTGTCACGCTTAAATTTAACAAAGTGGCAACACAGAAATATCAACAGGTGTATTAATAATGAGGAAATATATTTTGCATGCTGACAAACAAATACAGCAGCAGAACAGGATTTGAATTCATGAATAGCATTGTGAATACTTTTAAAAATCTGTCAGAAATGAATCTACTGTGCATGTCTGCCCTATATAGCCACAGAGTAGAAGCTGTCTGCAGCAAAACAGAATTTATTTGTAACCTTTCACATCAAAAGTATTGATGACTGTGCTTTTTGGAGCGTGTTTTATTGGCATGCTTTTGTTAATCTGTGTTGAATGTAAACTCTTTTCAGGGCCTCTGAAGTCTGAAGCCAGTTTGTGCTGAATTTTATGTGTCTTGCTAACTAGCATATTGAATCAAATTCTTGGGAGTAACATAATGCAAAATTGTTCTTTGTTTGACTTTTCCTTTGGACTATCTTTGTGAGGTAGTTAATCTAGGGCTTTCAGGTAATTTTCAAGAAGTTGTCCCCCACTGGTCAAAATCCACAAATATTTTATTTGATGGACTACATTTTATCAAAGGATACAAAATGGCCGCAACTGCAGGTGAAAACCAATCTAACTGACTCAAGCAGGAATTAAAGTTGATCAAAGTTTTATTCGTGTCACGGTAAGTCATGCAAACTTCTGTCCACACTCTCTGACTGGTGTTGCACTCAAGAGTAAGCAGCAGGTGACAAAATGAGATGCATCCATGGGCTTGAATGAAATTGATAGAGAATTATCTATTAAAATGATAATTAAAAATAATTAAATAAAGTTATACAAATAAAAATAATAAATACAAATATTTAAGCCACATCGAAACAAAGCTCCTTTGTGTAATGCCAGTAGGACACAATTGAGGAAAAAAAATCATCACACTAAACACAAAGGTAAAAACTTTTTTGGGGGCAGGGGGTGGCATATTGAAACATACATTATCTAGGAACAATATATGAGTAATAAACACGTTTGTCCTTGTATCAAATGTTGCAAAAAAACAGTCAGTTGTGGCCCTTAGGCATGAGCAAAAGTAAAAGTAAAAGACATACGCAAAGTCGTCTCCACACTTCATTTTTCATTGAATCTCAGCTATTTACCTGCTACATGCAAAAGTGGGAAGCAATTATTCATCTTACTTAAATGCCATTTGCTACAGCAGATTCCAATTTATATAGAAAATTCACCTGAGCAGTGTGGAGTGTGGAAGTAAGTTTAATAAAGCTTTGCTATGCACCGTCACTGATACGACTGTTTAATGGCAGGCTGGTGTGTATTTAATAACAGGCATCATGACAATGAAGGGAAGGAGAGGGATAAAGGCAGGGCCGAGGAGGAAATTAAATTCAGACTTCTGCTGGGTTGAATTTTACTCCGCAATGCTGATTCTCTCTTCGTTTTGATAATGGGTTTTGTGATGTTCATTTAAGCAAGGTGATGGTGTTTTTTCGAATATTAATTTGAGACGGGTTATGAAATGTTCCGTTATGCCGATTTGTGATGCTCTTCGGCAATGAGATTGGAGCTGTTTGTTATTTGATCCCACTCTGCATGACAGCAATAATCACCAGTAAATCTTTAAAGAGCTGAGTAAGCTGAGTGATGCTGTGGTGGCCCCAGGGCTCTGCTGAATATATTTATAAGGGGTCTGGGGTACTTGATTTACTGAAATGTAAACATTTTAAACTGTTGCGTGTGTTTGTTTTCCTTTCTTCCCTTAAGAGAAGAGTCTGTTGAGATGTAATTGAAACCAGAGAAGGATGTCAACCATTATAAATACGTGAATTATTTATTAACAATGAACTGAACTGAGCGCCGATGAGAGTTCAATTACATCTAAAGTGCGTAGGGGAAGAGGAGGGGAAGGGGGAGGGAGGGGGCTTGTTCATGGGGCTGACACACAGCAAGAGAGGAAACAAAGAGAATAAATACGGAGTAAAAAATATGAGTGAGATTGAGTGGGTGGGAAGAGCAACAGGAGTAAAGAGAGTTGAGATGAGGTTTTAATATTAAATTAAACAAATCTGTGTGAGCCCTGATTATGCTGCTTTTTTCCATTTGCACAGGGGAAAACAACTGAATAATTAATAGGAATCTGAGTGTGTGGGGGGCTTCCGATTCATTTTCTCTAATTTTTTAGATACTTCTTTCTAAGCAAGTAAATAAAAGAGTGTTGAAGGTTTTTAATCTATAACTTACATATTTCCCACCTTGGTAACCTTTCTGTAAAAGCAATAGTTCACTCTAGCATGTGATAATTTGTGTTATATCACTGGTATCTTCTATCTACTAGAATGACCAGTTTTGCTTAGATAGAAGAAATAACAATGATTTCTTCTGTTTTCTTGCTGAAGCTGATACATTTCTTATGAATTATTTGTCTGTAATCTTTAAAATTTCACAGATTCAACAAAAGAGGTGTCTCTCAACAATTTGCTGGCAAGTGTGTGTGTTTCTGTGTGTTTTATGTTTCTAGGGCTCAAACTCTCAATGCAGAATTGGCAATTTTCGGTTGATTATGTGGCTTCATTCACAGAGTGACTGAGTGACAGGACAAGCTGGGAACCAGTGTCTCTGTGTGTGAGAAGTGTCTTGTAATAGGCTATTACTGCACTCCACATCTCCAGCAGTCTGCCTCTGAGATCTTCACTGCAAATGGAATAAAAAAACAGAGAGAGAGAATGAGAGGGAGCAACTGACTGATTGTTTGGCAAAAAGAGGTAAAGAAGGGGGAAATCAAAGGTGGTGAAAAGGGCTCCAGAGAGAGGAAATGACTTAGAGTTAGAGGAATTAAATAGAGGTATGAAATCTTTGCTCTGCAAATGTCATGTTTGTATTTGTTTTGAAAGGCACAATCTGCAATCCAATACTGCTGCTCCAACTACTAAATTCCAAACACTTGACTGCTGTCTGCTTTGACTTCTGAATAATTCACAAAAGTCTCAGATTTGGACCCTCAAAGCTTATTACAGCAATCAGTAATTAAAGCAAGAAATATTAGTCAGTAGGTCCACTCTATGATGTGATTGATTGGGTTTCAGCTGTGTTTTGATTGCAAAGACAGAGGGATGATGCTGTATATAAAACATGTGTTTGATGTCAAAGCTGTAATTTGGGGAATTAAATCAAGTAACATACTGAGAGAGAATCAACTGACAATTGAGCAGCTCCTGTGTGACTACTGATTATCACAGATATAGACACATAGATACCTCACCGACCACTGCTGTGAATTGGAACAATGTGTCAAAGCAAAATGGCAACCATTCCCCTCTAGGCATTTGTTTTTGTCTTTTGAGGCAAAAGATTTATCCACAGCTGAAAAATTCATGAGAGAAAAATCAGTAGAGCAGTTTTGCTGTTGGTTTAGTTATGAATGACATGTATTTATGATAGATTGTTACATTAAAAAACTATTTCTATTTGAAAACATGAAAGTATTTCTTCCACTAGATAAAGTTTAAGACAACATTTTCAGTGTTATCATTTAGTAAGTTTATTATTTTTTTTTCTGCACGTTAAAAGGCTGATCTGTTGTAAATCGGGGGAAAAAAATTAAAATAATGCTGATTAACATACAATTCACATATTATAGAAAAAGACTATGAACAGTGTATAAGCAGGACTGTGAGCTTTCTTTATTGTCATTTTTATGTCAATTTAGTTTCATGATAGAGATTTATTAACACCATGACACAAACAGCAACATTGCTACTTTAGATATAATTTGCAGCCTACTGATATATTACAAAAATAAAATGTTTATCCTTTCTCTTTACTTGATTGAGTGAGCTTTATTCACCAAACTTAATTGTTAGCCTAAAAAAATATCTTTTATTGTGATAGCAAATTCAACACATTTGTAACAATAAAACACTGTAAAACATTTTAAACCTTATTCCCTAATTTGGCATTTTTTTAAATTAGAGCATCTGATAGCAGCACAGAAGTCTAACATTTTTCACTGTTACAATAGTTCAAAACCTTGGAGAAACTAGCAGCAGCAAGCCAGAATGCAACATCTCAAAATATTAACTGTTTTTATTTAGAGCTTCTAATCTTTTTTAATATCCAAAGTGCTTTACATCACAAGTCAGCATTCTCACACACATTAACACACCAATGGCAGGTGGCTGCTCTATACTGGGCTAACCAACGGGAACTGTCTCTCTCTCTCTCTCTCTCACACACACACACACACACTTAAGCAGAGATGGAGCAGCCATTGGGAGCAATTTTGGGTTTAGTGTCTTGTACTGTACATTTATGTCCCATCTTTGGTAAATTTACCATTGCTCTTTACAATAATTTAGGAAATGTGTTGCCAGTTTTCACCTGTTGTAAAGTTTACTTCTGTGTTTTTCCAGCTTTTTCCTTTGCCTTTTCAGAAAAGCAACAATCAATTTTAATTAGGTATCTTTAATGCCTTCACAACCAACAATTCAACTGGAACAGAAAGTGACAGAACAGGAAACAAAAGTGTCCAAAACAGAGATGCACTCTTCAGCCAGTTGCTTTTAAAAGGACATAAACATCATAGAGCTCTGATCAGTGGTTATGAAAGACACTTTGTTGGGCCAATGTGACTGCATTAGGCTTTAGTTTTTAATGATATGTTTTTTATAAAGTTTGGTTGTAGCTTTGCCAGCACAGTAACTGTCTGGCAGCCTGCTGCTTTGTGTATATAACTGTGATTAATTTACTCTGCTGAGGAAGCCTGCTGAACCCACAGTTCACTGCTTAACTCTTCCTACTGTTGGTCTCATATTCGATCAGTTTTAAAACCTTTAAAAGATTGAATCAGGTTGTTTTAGAGACGTGGCTAACCCGTCTCTTCTGAGAGTCCTTACAGAACAGTTTATTAAAATGACATTTTTGGCACTTTTCACTGCAAGACACAGAGAAAAGAGACAGTGATGGGAATTAATGTCACGATCACAAAGACCAAACAATTCTGTCACATTGTCTTTACTTCAGGGTGATAACATCAAGGAGTCCCAGTCACCCCAAAAAATAAATAAATAAATTGCAGCACAATTTCAGTCCCAATAAGCACCATCTCTTGGATTGAGTCATTACTGGCTGAGGTCTGAGCTAACCACATTTTTGAAATACCCTTTGCTTCAAAACCCACATCTGCAGGAACACAGTTTATAAGAAATTCTCACATTTTGAGCCATATCTTTGACTGGTATCAATCTGGAATGCAACATTATCAAAATCATATTTAAAAAAATATCACGACCTCAGGGATCACAGTGATTTGGCACATAAATAATCTCGCCGTCATGCTGAAAACATGGGAAAAAAAAGTTCCAGTTTTCTTCGGTATTTTTCTTCGATGGATGTTCTGGAAACTGACTCCCAAGTCACGCATCAGTGAGATGGATTCACGAGTCTGTGTATGTGTGTGTGTGTGTGTCAAATAAATATGTTAATGGTGTGAGGGAGGGGGAAGATTGACAGGGCTGATTGAAAGTTACA
>JAQNCA010000013.1:9139994-9157166 GCA_029783725.1 Acanthurus tractus
TGTGTGTGTGTGTGTCAAATAAATATGTTAATGGTGTGAGGGAGGGGGAAGATTGACAGGGCTGATTGAAAGTTACATCAACATTAGGCAACAGCCCGGGGAAGTTACAATGCTGAAATGTTAAGAAAGAAACGGTTCATTCTTGTCATCTTATCACTTCTGTTTAGTCATTTCATGCAACTTATACCAAAGCCTTATCTTCAGTGAGCTGCTCAAAGAAAGCAGGTATTAAATATAACGAGGTACTGCTTTTATCAGAGGAAGACACGTACAGGGGAGCCTCAAGTTTTAGTTGGAGAGTAAACACTGAAACATTGATGTATGAGGCTTCTTGACATCACTTGCTCATCTGACATTTTGAAAGCGTTTCTCATAATGTCAGACTATAACTTATAAACTACTCATAACTCTAACAAAGTTTCTCATATCACACCATCTTTGCTTCTGAACTGAAATAGGGACAAAGTGTGTGTGAGCTTGCCAGTGTGTGTGACAGTGGGAGAGAGCAAGCAATTTAGGAGTGCTTATGGTGCTGCAGAGTTATAACTGATGTTAATTTTGATGAATTATGTGCACTGGGTCTTCAAGTGAGCTCAGACTCTGACTCCCATGCTAACCGGCTTTCTAAATTTGCCTGTAATTTACTTGGTTAGACAGAGCAAAGACTCTGGGAGTTGCACAAGAGGAGGGGCTGTGGAAATCATCAAGGACACCTCCACAGGAAGGGGGTGGAGGATGTGATGAAGATGAAAGAGGTAAAGGAAGAGGCAGACATGTGGTACGAATGTGGTGTCAAGGTACACAGAACAAGCTCAACTGCAATAAATAAACATATTTTCAGACGTGCAATAAGACTGAAAGACCTGTAAGACATCCTCATGATATTCACAGGAAATGTCATTGATTGAAGCCTCCTAAAAAATGTTAATCCTCCCAGAGCCTTTTAGCACACTCAAAACTGCAATAACAAAGATTTCAGCAAAGTTCACCATCGTAAAGAAAGCACAGAAGTATCTTCATGCAGAAGATAATTGCCAATGGTGGTAATCCATAATGTCAATATTTGAAACTGTTGATCCACATGAGATATTGGCTTCAAGCATCCGATACATATCACATGACGAGCATCAAGTAAGTCGCACGGCAACAAGGAAGCAAGGACGAAGTTTATATAAGTAAGGCTTGAATGTTAACAGATTAGAATGTTTTTTTTATTCTGAGGGAATTTTTTCAGTATATCTCCAGACACCAAAGCAATGCATTTCCATATGAAGTGTAAGGCAGGGCACAGCAATAAGTTTCCTCTGACTGGAAGAGGAGTTTTGTTTCATTCAGATGCTAATTTCCTTGCATAGTTATTAATATTGTAATCTCATTTTTTTCACTATCATAATAACAATAACTTCACTTTATTTTATTATATTTTAAAGTGCTTCATCCCCTTCAGCCTATTATTTACTAGAATATATTTTTTATATTTTAACAATCAGAACTTCTCTTATAAAGACATTTTAAACAAAACAACTTGGTTATATTAAAGCTTTTGATACATGTTTATATACCAGCCTTCCGTTAAGGATAATCAGGGGAGAAGTTAAAGTTGTGGCCAACTACACCAATAAATACTTGAAATAAAGTGTAACCATAATGTGTTTTCAATTACAACAAGCAGCATTTATTTGATTTGGCAGATAAGAGGTGGTGGTGAAAATTAAAACTGAAGAACTAATCAAAACCAACACTAAAATCTGAGGGCACACTGCCTGATGAATGGAGCTGACAAATGATATGTGGTCAGGGGAGACAGGGAAGGCAATTTTGAAATTGCATAAATGTTTCAAATAATCACATTTTATGATTTTATTTATTTCATTAAGTTTTCATATGTCATGATTTGTCTCTGATGTCTCACACACTCTAGTGAAAAACTACTCTGAATAGTTGGTTCTGCTTGGCCATAGCAATCTCCAGTCTCCTCCCCTTTGCACCTGGATGAAGACATGACTTGATGTATGCTATAATCTGCAGTAACCACTTCGCTTGTAACCTGCTATGTAGTGATGCTTACCAGATTTTAAGGACCAGTAAAGGACAGACTGACACAGGCTGAAGCTGTGGTCACTGGTGCAACACCAACACCTGACATGCAGAATCTAACCCCTTACCCAGTTAATGTGGCTGCTGCTAGCATATTATTTTGGTTTCTTACCTGTTTTTTTGTGGTAGAATGTGGGTGAGTGATGTGTGGTTTCTTTGTAAATTGTCTACATAAAAAGGATACATTTGGAATAATTTCCCAAAATACTACTTGTCACAGTTAATTTTTCTCTTATTTAATTGGTGTTATATTGTTGTATATTTGTGTTGGCTGATGGATTTTTTCATCTACCAGAGTCATCAGTTATGTTTGTCATACACGCACACAGAGCATATATATGCAACATTTGCTTACATTGTGCATGGCTTTGAGCTGCTGGTCAAGCTAATGGCAAAATCACAGATCTGACATCACTGAAGTTAATAAATTAATAAATAAGCTCATGTGTTATTTAAATATGGTGAATGTTGCTTTTTAAAGGTGTCCTCCAGACATGGGGGCTTAACCTTCGGCAAATCTTTTAGCATTACAGCACAAGAAAAACGAAGAACCAGTCAAATGATGAGAAAATTTGACTCCAATTTTAATTAAAAGTAGCTGCCATAAAATGTAATAAACAATCTGTAGCTGCATTTTGATGGCAGAATTTTTAATCCAACCAGATCCACCATCATGATGAATTAGTGAGGATAAATACAATACTTATCTCCAGATTTATTTGCAATGAAGTAACTTTAACCTTTGGTCATGAAAAAGATAATAAAAAAATTAATTTGCAGTTAGTTAGTTTTCCAAATAAAGACTTGGCTACTCTTTCTGCTTTTCAACAGTCGCCCTCATAGATCACTGCAAAGTTATTACCTCTGCTGCACTAAAAAACACAAAGTAATTTATCTGCTTGGAAACCTGAACAGGTGCTTTTAATGTTTGCATACAGCATCCAAAAGTTAGGTCAGCAAAGCAAATGGAGTTTAAATGGAACATTTAATGGAGTTGTGCAAGGTCAGGAAATGTTTAAATTGGTCTTGAATAGAACCTTATGCAAGCCAAAAGCCATATCTTGACATCTTAATAGTAAAATTGTGTGTGAAATTGATATTCTTACTTTCTTTTTAAATTAAAAATAGACACATAATCCAACTGGACAATTACTAAGGGGAATCTAGGATATGTGTTTAGAGAACAGGCAATTAAAGAATAAC
Source organism: Acanthurus tractus (assembly GCA_029783725.1). Taxonomy (NCBI): domain Eukaryota; kingdom Metazoa; phylum Chordata; class Actinopteri; order Acanthuriformes; family Acanthuridae; genus Acanthurus; species Acanthurus tractus. The sequence continues at coordinate 9,143,295 of JAQNCA010000013.1, forward strand.
ATTTCAGCAGTGGTTTAATTTACAGAGAGCACCAAAGTAAAGTTCACATAATTCAGTTGATCTTTTCTGTTGGATAAATGTGCACTTGCTTCCTTACACTGGCATTAGTCTCTGCAATCTTTTTTAAATCAAGACTATTTATTCATCAGGTCTTAATGTATCATAAACTAATCTGAGTATGTGCACTACATGGGGGGTGTGACAATTACACCTTATAATTTGTTGATAATTTTTGGCGCCAACTGCTAATCAAGGTCATGGATAATTACACCCACAGTCTAGCTACAATTTTTTTAATACTGTTAGTTCCACAGTCATTGTCAGAATGTAAAAAGATCCACTTGTAATTCATATCCAGAGTTTGCTGAGGGCTCATAAATTTTACAGGTGCAGTCTGCAGAAACTCTTGATGATTAGCCTGAGAGGACAAAATAGATGATTGAGATTAGAACAACTCATAACTGCCAATGAGACAGGGGACAAGAAATAGAAATGCTCTTGATTTATGCTGAAAAAAATAACCTATAAAGTCCCAGATACTGGATTGTACAAAATCCAGTTTATACTTTCGCAAGAAACGCATATGTACCATACAGGAATATCGGCAAATGAAACCTTTTGATATAACCCTCTCTAGCCATCAACATTCTGATTATGCTAACAGCTGACACTTAATAATGGTAAACTCATCAAGACTTTTCTTTTCTCCTTTTCTAGGAAATCACAAAGCTTGTCACATGACAAACTGGGAGACAGAAAAAGAGATGAGTTGAAAATTGCTGAAAACTAATGCATACCAAAATGGCAACTCTGTGATTAGCCACCCTTTTTATTTGAATGAAAAAAACCAACAACCATTTAAAACAACAATTTTGAGCTGCAATATTCAAATATATGCAGGTGTTTTTGACATGGCTAAGGTAGCCAAAATTAGGCAACTGCACTTTATGTGAAGAACTGATAAACACAGAACTGTATATGCAGCGCTAAGGGCAGTGACATTGATATCAGAGCTACTTTTTTCTTTGTAATGTCTTTCCAACTCCACCATGACTATAGATGATTAAACACTGCCTTAACAGATGGAACTTGTGACTGAGATGACAATGAGAAAATGACACCGGCGATTCTTTTTCCTGTTACAGTGTGAACTTACATAACGTGTCTGTACAAAACCAACTGCTGAGTTCCCGCCTGTTATGAACATCAATCATTTTCTTTGCATAGGCACAGCCTAAGTTCAACTTATTAGGTAGATCATTATGGATCTCCAGTAAAGAAATAAAGTTAGAGGCTATTTTGAAACTTAATGTTAACATGCCAACTAACTGCACCCACATAAGGTTTGGGATGAGATATGCAGGCTTTAACAGGAACGATACAGGTAGATATGCAGAAAACAACTCTTAAATGCAAGTTAATACCTGGACAAAAGCTAGATGTTAGTGGGAGTTACAGATTTTTTTGTCAAGTGCAAAAGGACGATGATGTGAAAAGATTAAAAAACAAAAACAGGAAGCTGTGCTAAAAAAATCTCAGCTTAAACAGCTGTATCAGACATTGGAGAAACCAACGAAGGAGCAGACAAATTAAAATTTTAGCCATTAAAGGAGGTAAAAACAAAGCGTTAGTCATAAAAACAGGACATCCAGTCTCCCTCATATCTGAGTACCTGGGCCACAAGCGACAAGTAATAAGTCTGCAGATGGTGTAGCTCCTCTCTGCAGGAGAAGTCTGGAGAAAGTGCAAAGGGTCACTGGTTTCAGTGGGTTTGAGATTGATGAATTTCTATTTTTTATGTTGTTTTCCACTCTATTGTTGCAAAGAAAATTCCACCACTGCTGCCAGCAGACTTTGGGGAGCACCCTGCAGTTCATAAAGCCACAGGCATCGGGAGTTTGGGCTTAGTGTGCCCTTGCTCATCCTTGCTCGTCTTGATTGTCCAAGCGTGTACATGCAAATTTTAAAGTTTTGACTCCTAAGGTGATCGCTCTAATAGAACAACTGTGTAGACTGGAAACACTAACAGACCTCATCACATGGTGTGACCAGAAAAAGAAGAGGCTGAATTTGGTTTGGCACAAAGGAAAATAAATCAAGGTCAAAAACTCTTTTTTGATCTCCCAAGTAAACAAACTCTTTGAAATTATCTAGATACATGAACCTAAGAGAATGCAAGAGAGGTTAGAGGGTTATTACAAGTGGTAATTTTACTAAACACCCTGATTATAAATAATAATTTGATGCCAAAAAAGAGGGTTTTAATTTCATGATTTAGAGTTAACACTAACTCTCAGACTGAGCAAGGTGGCCGTATGGGTGAGACCTCAGTGCCGTGGCTTTATCTGCTGATCACTGTTGTGCAAATTCTTGCCCTACATTTCAAAAGTGATGCAAAATGGCTACATTTTTACCAGCAATAGTTGGGGTTTTATTCTTGAACAGTAAAAGTGGAGAAAACCCTTCTATTTTTTTCTTTGTAGTCATTTAAATTGATGTAATTAGAGACTGTGGTATTCTTTCAGTGATCAAGCTGTGCAACATTTCTTAAATATACTCTACATGTCAGTTATTATTTTCTTAATGTGACAACAGGAAACAATAAGAGGAATCAACAGAGGGAAGGTCCCGCTGGGATTTTTGACAAATTAATAAAAGAGCTAAATTCAAAGATGCTCTTTCTTTATCTAAGGAGCAAAGATAATAATATCTTTGTATCTGATAATTATCCCTAATCTATTCAAAGCATAAGAGGCATAGCTTCTGAATGTTTTTAAAAATGAATACAACCAAAAAATTCTCCCGTCAAAATAAACATCCCACCAGTGCTGCTGTTTCTGAGAGATGCCACATTCATTTTTTAAGAGTTGCATTAAATTTTCACAAATTTCTAAGGCAGTGTCATGGATATTCTTTTTAAATCGCTTGAAGAATGTGAAAAAAAACACAAAAAGATTCAATCTACGTTGATCTGGTGTGTGACAGATTAGAAAAAGGCTCACAGCATTCTTCATAACCTGTGAGCGGGAAACCCTTGGCACACAGGAAGAAACTGGTACTCTGCTCAATGTGCTCATCGCTCAGCCAAGACACCTGGGAACAGTGTCAGCCTACACTCCAGGACAAGTCTCCATACATATGGCAGTTGGGTGGTGAATTTGAACCAAAAAATTTTAAAAAATAAAGATTTTAAAAATAAAATAAATAAATAAAAAAAATCAGGATCTAAAGGGAAAAGCTTTGAATCAAACCCCGATAGGAAAAGAGGCAGTGATTAGGTTTTGGCAGGCTGCTGTCTGCTGGCCTGAAAGACGTATCATCCTGTCCTCTCATCTATCCTGTTTCCTCCATCCAACCCTTTCTATCACATCGCTGACGACAATTTTGCCACCACGAATAACATAAATACGGCAAACTGATTTTAGAGTGTTGCAGTATTGATTACAAGAGTTTATGAATAACATTTTTCCTTTAAACCTCAAAAGTGGTAAACATTCAGGCCAGCACCAAAACAAATATAATGGTCCTTAGACCTTACCGTGATTCCTCCACTACCACTGATATATGCAGACAGAGTCGGCCATGTTTTGATTATATTTTGGCACTGGGAAGACTTCCAGTTAGAAAAGCATGATGGAATTAAAGCAATTAATTAATAATAAATGCAACATTTCAAATTGGCAACAAACATGATGGAGCTGCAGACTGTAGCCCCTTCATACTAATCCTCACTTTCTCCATTCACAAGTGAACAAATTAGTTTCAACTTATGTGCTTCTGAAGTTTTGCCAAAGATGCCCACCAAATGAAATGCAAATTCATCATTCTAACTTTTTTTTTTAAATACTGTGCAGAATGAGCTGGCACACAAAGTCTAAATTAGAACAAAAGCACTGGCTTCTCCAACCAGTTTTCAGACATGAGACAGGAATGCACAACAGATTCAGCTCTGTTATGGTTCTCTTCAGAGCTGGAGTTTCCTAACTTTTTCAGTGCAAGGCCCACAGGATCAGAGGTGCAGCTTGTAAACAGGTACAAGAGGCAACTACCCGGGGCCTTAGGTTGTTAATGGGCCCCCATGGGCTGACATTCTACTCCATAGCCATTAAAGCCTTTTATACACACAAACACCCACACACACTCACAAATATACATGTATAAAAAAAGCTGAAAATTCTACAATTGGGACATTTGAAATAAATAAAAGAAAATAGATCTAATGTTTGTTTTTTTTTAATAGACACTACATTATATACATAAATGGTGATGATAAACACTAGTTGGAGGGCCCCCTTTGGATTACACTGTGTAGGACAGTGCCTGTACATCAATTACATCCATGCAAAATATATCAATTACAATACAGTTACATCAACTGTCATTACATCCACTGATAAGGTGTACAACAAACCATGAAATTAAAATGTGTATAAAACTAAATGAATTCATTACAAAAGTTCATCACAGCATTAAACCGGTTAGCTGAGTGTAATGTTTTCGCTTACTTATAAAATATGTACATGTTTTTTATTAATTCTGTAATCTTAATCTCAGTAATCTTATTCATTTTACCATCAAAGTTGTGACCAAATAAAAACATGTTCGCAACCCACATTTGGTTCCATGCCAAAGTTTTGGAAATGCTTCTCTTTAGCATCAGCAAAAAGCTGCCCCAGTTCTCACACTGCAGGACACAAACATGCAATCAAATGTGTTACTTTTTTGTTGCTGACAGTGTGTTATTGTTGTTGACAACCAGTAGGTGATTGTTGACAAGACACACTCATGTCTTTTTTCCATTCTCCCTCCAACAGAGTTTCAGCGCTAAATATTCACATCTGCTGACAGATGCAGATCCGCCAGACTGTGTTAATTTTGCCACTACAGAGAGAGAAAGAGACAGAATCTCACTTCCCACAACACTGTGATGTTACTTTGAAAAAGTAAAGACAAAAAAAACCCTGAGTTTCATTTTCTCTGAGTTTCCTATTAAAGCAGTGTGAAGACTTCATTAACTATCTCAGCAGTAAAATAAGCTGAAATTTCTCAGTTAAATGAGGAAAAACACAAAATTAATCACTTACATAAAAGACTTATCTCTTATCTTTCATTCATATTTCATATACTCATTTGTATATCACATATTTCATTAGCTCAGCTTTGGATATATGTAATCTGTGTGTCGGATCATAAACAGATCCATTGAACTGAATAAGAGAGCAGCAGATAGACTGTATAAATGTTTAAATGTTGCTTAAACAAAGTACTTGAAATTCAGTGCAGTGCAGACTCTTCAGTCTATCAAAATTAATTCAACAGTTTGAAGATCAGGATGAGGGCAAACAAGAACCAAAATTTCCATTAATTTTTAGCTGTACGTGCTAAAAACAGATTTGTATAGAACACTTGAGGAAAATTGTTCAGTGTAATGTGAAGTGGAAGGTGAGAGACACGTTAGTTTTTGAGGTAGGAATGATGAGTACATGACATCCTGTGAGATGGAGAAGCAGCGTCTTTCTGCTTAAAATCTGCTCGACATTTATTTCCAAACCCTGCATTCGCACTGATGTCCTGCGGTGATGACGGCACAGTTAAAGCTCCAAATTAAGTACCTGATAAAGTTAAGCATCCTACAGAGTGTAATTACAACCTCAGAGGGCAGGCATGGCAGGAGATGCAGAAAATAAGGGGATAAATAGGGTGAATTATTCTTAAATAATAGCAAACAGCTCATATTGCATTTATGCTCTTTGGAAATGGTTTTATTAATCTACTGAATATTTATAGTATATTTATTGAAATTTCATAGATTTTTTAAGAATCTTACTAAACAAACATGAAAAATAACTATGTCTACAGTGTAAAGGAGCAATTTCATGTCCATCAGAGGTGGAAATAACACTAGATTGCCGTGCTTGTGTAGGAGTAAAACAGTTTTTAATATTAGTCAGAAATAAAGTCTGTAGAATGAGTGCTTAACGTGTTGCATTTTCATTTTGATGGTGACACGGACTACTGCCGGATTTTTTTTATCTGTAACCCAAAGGTGACAAGAGAAAGGCAACCTGCCAACCACTTCTTTTTATTTCCAACCACACCACTGAAAATGTCCTGATAACAGGGCTGCTGGGAGGATATCAGCTACGCGATCCAGTGAATTCACGAGAGAGAGGAGACATAAAATGAAAATAAAAGGAGCAGAGGAAAGTGGAGATGACAGACAAGAGTGTATGAAAGGGAGGTGCACAGAGGTCTTTAACGCTGTTCATACAGAAATATGACTGAGGCAGACTCTTTTAGTGTCGGGTTTTAGTGCGACAGATCCTATCTGATCCCATAGGAGTTATGTGAGGGGGAAAATTGAGCTCCCACAAGTCCTGTTCAGAAGGTTATAATATTTTATTTCTCAGATTTATGAGGTCTTTACTGTGAGTAGAAACCAGTTGCCTATATATTTTTCTTCACCTCCTGTGTGAATACATTTTTTAGTTCTTTTTAGAATGTTTGGAAATATTAGAAGCATTATGAAACAACCAACTGCATTTGCCTAACTTGTCAAGTTAGGCAAATGCAGTCATGTCATGTCTGTAGTCATGTCAAGTATTTTTGTATTCCTGCACAAAATCAAAGAACATTATTTGATCCACAGCTGGTTCCATCCAGTTATATCTCAACTTCAAGGCATATTTTTAAAATAAAATAAAAAAAAACAAAAAACAACAACAAATGCTTTTTTCAATATAATTGGTGTAATATGAATAAGTGATGGTGCCAGTTTTCCAGCTAAGTGTAATTTTGCTTTTGCAGAAGAGGGAGCAACAAGATATTGCAATTAAACTAAAAGAGCAGAAAAAAGCTGAAAACAACCAAGAAAAACAATGTAGGCAATGCAATGGATGCCAGTCTGAAAGTTTAATGATATCATGGAAGTCTCAGTCTTGTCATTGTTCCTAAACTAACAGGTGACAAGAGAGAGAGAGAGAGAGAGTTGTTTTAATACATTTTTTAATAAAAAAAAACTCTTCAGTTGGCCAAATACCAATTGTCTGGCTGTTTTTGTTCGCTAAATAAATAGCTAAATTTGCTTTTAGTGTGTGTTTTTTTTCTGCAATACATTTTTATGTTTAAAATTCCCTGGGAAGGAACTAGAGGATCTTGCTGGAATCAAATACAATACAGTTCTAAGTATTTTTGTTTGTTTGTTTGGAGTGAAATCAAGGTTCAGTGAGATGCTGTATTCAGTGGGAAGACCTGGACTGGCCCTGAGTTGGAGAGTGGAGGGAATAAACAGCTCTGTTGGTGAGCAGCAATAACTTTCAGCGCCCCAACTCTGCTCATATGCTTTGCCAGAGGTATAGAGAGCTTAAAAAAAAAAAATCCCGGCTTTATCTGATGCAGCATTAAAAACAAATGCACATTGATGCATCAGTAACCATGATCTAATGATAGAGAGTGATTACAAAATGCCTATTCTGCATAAAGAGTAGGTATTTTTTTATGTGGCCTCTTGTAACAAGACATTGCACACTGTGCTATTGCTACTGAAGTAAAACTTCTAAGTACCCCTTCCAGCTGTCCTCTAGCTCTTTATTGCCATGCTCATTGTCGATCATCCCTAAGTAGCATTAGCATTCTGTGTCTGAATTGCCTTGAATTGATATTACCAGCATTCAGTTAAAGCCCTGTAATTTCAATTTCAAAAAAAGAAGTGAGGATATTGTTGTGCACAGTACAAAAACAGAAAGGGAAAGCATGTTTTAAGAAGGCTAAAGTACTAGCAAATATTTTAAGTGTTGCAATTTGAGCATTTTTATAAATCCCCTCAATTAAAAGAAATTAGAGCTTACTGAAAGACTTTCTGTAGGAGTCATGTAGCAGCCTGAAGCCGGAGAAATTATCACTTGTCACAAAGTCACACCTACAGAACCACCTTTTGCAGAATCAGAGCTGATCAAATTGTACAAGTGCAACAGCATGACACGAGAGGGAATGAATGGACTGACCACTGGATGTGTTGAGAGGATCACAGCTTGCAGGGTATATGAAATTGGTGTGGATTTTGAACAATAGCGAGCAGTGAGTGGCTGCCTTCCCAAGGGGCTTTGTGTTTTGTTTTTTTTTTCAGACTGCTGAGCATACCTTTTACAGCTAATTTCGATGCTGGGTTGCTGCCGACTGTGTTTTTGATAAGACTTGAGCACAGCTGCTGTGCAAGACAAGCAGCACTCCTATAGGCATACAGTACAAGATTTGCTGTGGTTCAACTTCCTGCTCACGTGTGCAGTTTTTTGCCTGAGGATATATGTTCCCGCTACCAACAATTTCGACTCACTTACTACATCCCCATATTAATAGTTCATTATAGAGCTGTTGAAATTTGCCAAAAAAGCCACCTTTTAAAACAATTTTAAAAGTCTTGCACCATGCTGATCCCAGCTGTCAAACCTGAATTAAAAGAATCTTGAGTCCCTTCAGAAAACAGTTTTTTCCTTGCCAACCTCAACTCATTACAGCTCATATTCAAACATTTTCTTCCTCTCCATTTTGCTCTTTTCCTGGCCACTAATTGGAGCAAGCTATATGAAATTCAGAGCTAGTTCCGGCAGATAATTGGTCAGAAGTCGACAATCTGTGCTCAGTACTGTATTTGCCCATTAAAAGAAATATAAATGAAAGTTAAAGCAATGGCACCAAAATGAAAATTGCAATACAGAGAGGACAGCATGAGATTCAGGGTGTGATGTTAGGAAGTGTTTTGCAACAGAAGTGGAGTGCAGAGCGAAAAAAGCCTCTCTCATGTTGCTTCTTTCTTTCTTGGTGGTTCGCTTCAGGCCAATGAATTAGCTATGGTCTGTTCTCTGATTGGGGTTTTTCACAAACACACACACACAGAGATGTGGTTTGATCCGAGCCAAGCGATACATCCCGACCAAAGAAGGACAGCTTCTTCAGCCATCAATGGCGCTCATCCTTTCTATCACCATATGTGCTGCATTATTGCTCCCAGTCAAGGACGTGTCTGGCCAGACGCCTCCTCTTGGCACAGCGAAAGTCCTGTTGCTGCCTGCCAGGTACACAATTGGACAACAAGAGATGGCAAATGGCCACTGACAAATGATAGTTTCTAACACATGCTATGAGAGATGGGTGGCTTTCAGTCTTTGGAAAATTTTGTTTTTTGTCACATTGCTACCTATCATGCTTATGATTAAACTTATGAATCACTACCTATCATGCTTATGAGTTCACAATCTGTAACATTCACGCAAAAATGTCTAATAGTGACTATATTTTACCTACATATATTGTACCATTGTGTGCTTACATTGTTCAAAAATCTTTCCAACACGCTTTAATCCAGAGAAGAAATCAATAATTTGACTCAAAGTTGATGGCTGTTATTATTTTGTCATGTACTGTTAACTTTCAGGGTAACACTGGTCAGACAGTGAGGAAGGAAGCAAATGTGACTACATACAGTGTATAACCTTAAAGAAACTTTGGTACTTTGACGCAGAAATATGTTGATGAGGTAGTCAGATAGACTTTCCTCTGCAATGGTAGCTCTTAAACAATGAAATAAACAAATCCCATGATCTCTCACGACAACTTATCAGACTAAATCTATTATTTTCACTGTTTTGATGGAAAGATTTCTAAGTAATGACAGTAATGACATTTTGTTCACTAAAAGGTTCAGTTTGGAGGTTTAGAGGGGATTTATTTGCAGAGTTTGCCAACTGATTTTTAAATTCAAACCTAACATTGGTTTGAGAGAGGGTCTTTCAACTTTTCTCAAAGGTTGCTCTCTCAGACCTGAGACCTTGTGCATCTTGTCAAAAACATCTGGACACACCAAAAAGTAAACCTTCACTAGACTGCAGTAAGGTCTGACAGAGGATCTATTTCTTGACGCGACTCAGATCATTCAGAGCCAGTACGTAGATCCATCATCTGCTCCTCTGCTCCACAATGCAAGATGTCCCTGCAGTACAGAGGCTCAGTCTGGTTGTGTTTCCTCTCAGTCCAGACAAAAACGAGAATGCTATGACTTTTGGGCATCTGCTCAAAGATGGTGGGTCACTCTGTGGAAAACTCTTTCCTCGACAGCTGCAGTAAGCTCAAACTCAGATAAGATCGCTCAGGTCCCTTCTCATGTCCTGCATGAGGTGAACCAACTTCTGCCCCTTGGGAGACACTTTACAGAGCCAGACTGTACGAGGAACAAGTACAAACACACTTTTTTATCTTGTTCCATAACACTGCTGAATCAACAGAGGAGGAGTGCAAGGTTGTGACCCCCAAACACACATACGCGCACACACACACACACACACACACACACACACACACACACACACACACACACACACACACACACACACACACACAAACCCACCGCCACATACACACTTATCTCCATTAACCATTTCTTTGGACTTTTGGACTCTGACAAATGAACTCTGGGCATCACCACAAACTCTCACTCGCACACAATGCATTTGCATAATTCACTCTCTTGCATTTTTTGATGCAAATGTATTTTACACTGTTTTTTTATATAGTCCTGCTTTTTGTGTTCTCAGTGGTAAATATGTCTTTTATATATGATGTGATTGTAATATTTGTGATTGTTGAGCTTAGCTGCATCAAGTGGTGAAGTTGCAGTTGTAACCAACTTAATATCCCTCAGCTCACCCATCTTTGCTAAAAGTGTATAAAAGATATTGGTTTACAAGGAAATTTGTTTTGCATCCTAACATCCTACTTACTGAAACCTTAAGTAATAACAGTTTTAAAAAACAACATGACATAAACTAGAGCAGCAGGAATCCTTATAAGGAACCATTTAACTTTAAAACAAGCAGAGTCCATGCTAATCAGACAGATGTGGGCGTATGCTCTGTCAGATACACACTTTATTCTTCAGCTAATTACAGTCATGGCCAACACATGTCTTTACTCATGCAGGGGCAGTTCCTATGTTAACTGTTCGGTGATATGACTCATTTGTGCTGTTATTTACTCTTTACTTAGCGCTCAGTCCCTCCTCTCAGTGCTGTCTCTTTTCTCTGTTGTTTTACCATCCTTGTATGTGTGCGTGTGCACTCAGATGCACCCCTTTCTTCTGTAATTAAAGCACAAGAATGGTTTGTGGCCTTTCGTGTGGGGAGACCGTCCTTGTCCTCGACCAAATAATTCAGGCTAATTCAGCTCTCCCTCATGTAAAAGTCAAGTGCACAAACTCATTAACTGCAATGTAAATAATTCAGTAATCAGTGAGGATGACATCCAAGCACTTAACAATGCGACTGAGTTTCAGAGGCTCTAAATGCTTTTTCTCAGTGGGGGTTGTGCCTCTGAAGCTGGAGGAGACAGCAGCAGTCAGCAAGGGGGGGGCAGAGTGACAGACATGTGAAGACATGAAATGTCACCATGAGGAAGGCAGAAAATGAGCCCATTAGAGACTACCTGCCCAAGGGCCAGTGACCTCCAATCAAATAGTAGTTTAAAGGTTATTAAAAGTTCAAAAGAACACACCCCTGGAGAGGAAAAAAATGGCTGTTGTCTCTGTTGCCCTGTGCTTGTTAGCTCTGGGGGCAAAATAGCATTTGAGACTGATATGGGATCCATTTTGCTGCTGTCTTTAACCTGTGAGAGGGAGAAACCATAGAACTGATACGGGATCAGGCTCACACAATGAATGTGTTCATTATCCAGTCAGCACTACCTTCCACACTGGGTCAGGTCACATTCATAAATATAGCAGGACTTAATGTGAGTCGGCAAAAAAAGCTTTAAAACTGAGAAACTTGGCTCTGTGTCTCTGGAGTGACTTTGGAAGAGTTTGACATTCATATCACAGTCATTGCCCGAAGTATTTGGGACTTTTTTAGCATCTAGATTGTGTTGTTGAACACTAATCAGCTTATCTTTTGAATGTACAGCCAATCTTGACACGTAACCTAAGTATTAGGGATTAACTATATATTGTCAGTGCTGGGTGGAAACCTCATTTTGCCATCTCTTTTTTTTTCTTTTTGATGAATCAGTGCTGTTTGCTATAATGTCTGTGTCTTTGGGTTTTAGTCACATGTAAGAATCAAACCACATGTAAACACGCTACCACTTTAGCACACAGTGTTCAACAACAATGCAAGGATGTTTTTTTATTTCCAAAAAAGTAATTTGTTTTTTTGTTGTTAGTTTGAACATACAAAGGTTTTTTTTTGCTGCAAAGTGACACAACAGAAACTTTTCACTTTTATTTTGTAAATGTTCCACTTGTTATCGTTTCCCCTGAATTTAATGAGGTTTTTAAAATATGGTCACCAAACAGACTGTTTGCATTTAAATTACTTAAAAACAGACATAAGACATTAAATATGCAGATGCTTCAGTGTACTATATATTTTTGTACATTTATTGATGCTCTTTAAAAGAATTACTATGTAATTTACAGTTTGATTAAATTCAGTGACCTGATGTTCCTTATTCTCAAAGAGGAAAATGTTGTTTTATTGAAACAAAACAAAAATTTAAATGTTCTTGAATCAAACAAAAGTTTCCTTCTAATAAAAATTGCTTGATTTTGATTCGTCTTCTGCTGTGTGGTTGAATTACTTTTCATACAATGGAGGTGAATAATGAATGAAAAAGTATGACTGTCATTTGAGATAACGAACTGAAATGTGTTCTGCTTTCTGGCCAATTTAGGCCCGCTGGCTGACTGAATACGTGACAGACTGGGTGATAAGGATGCAGGTCAACTAGCCAAGAGCAAAAACTGATTAAAAACCAACAGTTTTGGTTTCGTCTCACAATCAAAATCCTAGTGTGTGACTCGTAGTGCCTGACGGATATCTAATGTGAAAACCAAATTTTTGTCATTTTGACCCCAGTCACGCTGGAAACTAAATCAAATTAAAAAAAGCACAATAAAAATTTAATCACATTTACAAACCAAAAAGTGTACTTTTAGTCAAGTAGGATGACAGTTGAAATGTGACTAAGCAACATTTTTAACCACAACTTTAGTAAACGTGGATGTCTTTTTAAATGGCATTATTCTGTGCAAAGATAGACACACATACTGCACGCAGCTGCAAGCAGAAACAGTCTATCGGATGTGTATGACTGAGACTCACAGCCGGAGTATGAATGACACCAGATGTTCACTGTCATTGTAAACAGACAATACTGTCCAAACCAGCTCATATGCATACTGTGAGTAAAGAAAAAGGGAGGTATGCAAACTCATTTAGCTAGTTTGAGAAGATTTTGGTAAATTGTCAGTTCAAAAGAGATAAATCTTCAACTGAATTTGACACATTGCACAAAAATTTCCGGTATAGACATAAAGACAACTGACACATTTTAAAACTGCCTGTATATGATGACATAACTTCATCAGTTTATATGAGTTCTGTTCAGAACAGATTCAGTAACTGTCATTGCCTTCGGTTATTTATTTAAAATAACAAATTTTATGTGTCAAGTCAGCCTTCTGCTGACCTCTCCTAAACACTTTTGATAACTAAAGTTCTGCAAGAACTTTTAGGATCATATCAAAAAGTGGTTAAAGTTTTGGAGGCTTATATTTCACTGCTACTTCAGTTCAGTTAACAAAACAAGAGTTTGTCTGTTTGCTTGTGTAACCAGGCTCAGTCACCCTCAGTCACCGGCTGGTTCAAAACCCCTCGACTCTGCGTTGTGTTGATTTGTTAATAAAGAAGTCAGGAGTCTGAAATGTCGTGTTTGTGCCGTATAATGCAAAACCTGTGTGACGACCCCACCATGCCAGTAGGGGTGTACTTGCTTGCTTCTCTGTTTCAGGCTACAGTTGAGGCGAGTGGTCATCGAGGTGATTAG
>JAQNCA010000013.1:9157266-9171889 GCA_029783725.1 Acanthurus tractus
ATAAAATATCTTTATTCTGGCACTCGAATTCGTCTGCTCTCCCTTTATTGTTGCAGTCCAAGAGCCAGGCTGTAACACCTGGTAAACATGAAACACTCTGGTCAGTTGGCTCCAACGTCTCCTGCACAGCACACTCATGCACGCCTCTCAGGAACTGACAGCATATTCTTGTACAATTATACAATATTAAAACATGGTAAAAACACAGAATATGTACTCGGTAAACATGAAACACTCTGGTCAGTTGGCTCCAGTGTCTCCTGCACAGCACACTATAAAAGGGACAGCACGTTCATTTAGGCTACTGCTCGCTCGATAGCTAGCTTACGGAGTATCTCAAACTCCTCCATGTTTAACCGAGTAATATGAAATGTGCGTTACACACTCTACATCCCAGTAGTTCATACTTCACAAATAAACAAAGGATCATCATACCAATTAACATTTATCTGCCCCAGCTGTGTTCCACAACCTACCTCATGCACGCCTCTCAGGAACTGACAGCGCAGCACAGTGGCACACTATAGTTCCTGAGAGGGCGCTATTGAGCCCGTAACAATAACATAAATGAAAACCAAATTACAGCAAGTGGAATTATTTACCACATATACACTGTTACACTTGTATATAAATAAATAATATTTGAAATAATTAACAGGGTTTAAGACGATGGATTCTGTGAAAGAGGACCTGCTGGCTGTGTAAATACTAAGTGCTCATTGACGACAAAATAATTCTCATTGTCAGGTAATTAAATACTAATGCAGTCATACCTAAATACAGTGAACCCTCGCTATAACGCAGTTCACCTTTCGCGGCTTCACGGATTTTTTTTGTGCAATTTTGCATGCTTTCTTTACAGCGTATGAACGCGCATTGTGTTCTGCGCCCTGAGATTTGAACTTTGAGAGTGTTTAAACATGAGAGAAATGTGAGAATATGTTAATGCCTGTCTGAGAAAAGTGTATAAAGCGTGTGGTGAGGGGTTTTACAGCCTTAAAACATATATAATAACTGTAAAAAATAAAGCTGACTACTTCGTGGATTTTGCCTATCGGGGGTTCTTTTTGGAACGTAACCCCCGCAATAAACGAGGGTTCACTGTATTATTTTTAATTCCTGGCATATTTTGCTATTAGAGCCCCCAAAATCTTTAACATTAGACCTTGGTAAATCTTTGATTCATTCTCTGTTCAGCTATTGCAGTGGCTAGTCCTGTCAATAAACGCTTCTATATCAACCTAGTATGACCGGTATCGTAGCAGACTGTGAAATACTGTAGTAATTAAATATTGATAGGAGAAACTATAGGATTTGTTTACATAGATAAGACATAATGATTGAGTTCAAAACAATCAGCACAACCTTCAACAAGAAAAATTCATATCTACTATATCTGTCTCCACAAACTCTCTTAATAAAATGTCTTGGCTTGACCAAACCTCTGACAAAAGCAGAATACCAGTGACAAATCTACATCCACCATCCAGCCCAGCATGTAGTGCAACACACAGAAATAGCATGATTGCATGAAATACAGACCAGATCAGTGTCCATGCACAAACTATAGAATAAACTTCATACAGAACACTGTCATGGTCACACATATGAAACTTTAACTGTGAGCCAAGATGATTAAATACAACTTCAAATGTAGAAATTGTAGAAAAAAAGAGCAAACATTTCCAGTGTGTAATGAAAATGTTTGCTTTATTGAAAATAAAAAGGGATTTGATGATAACAATTGTTTAATCTGATTGTTACTCTAAATTATCTTCCAAATTTAGGAATGATTATATAAGCATCCATCCATACTAATTACCAAATAAGTCACAGATTTATTAGTTTGCAACCGAAAGCAGTATATAAGTATATAACAGCAATTTTATAGTAAAAAAACAAAACAAAACTTGAATTAAACTGAGTCAGCTTTGAGTCAAATTCAGTGGCGGAGCTGCTGTTTTGTTAAGATTTGGATAATTAACTCACTATAAAAACACAGAAGAAGTTTTAATGTGTGTATGTGAGCTTGTGTAAAACAGTTTCTAAGTAATATTCAAATTATGTCCTCTTATGCCCTCTCATATTCCCTCTCAAAGAGAGTCTTTATCTGTCAGACACAGAGGATTTGGTGTTGGACCTTTGCCCTACCGACTATAGCACGCTAATTTCATGCATGTTGCACCCCAATGGTTACACCCCATGCTGGGAAGAACGGAGTGGAGGGTGAAAGCAAAGTGGATCCAATGCATCAGCCTCCTCACACACCACGTCACACACTCAATTTTGTTCAGTCACTTTCACCTCCCATCCTTCATTCCCTCTGCGAGCAACCATTTCATTAGGAGCAGAACTCCAATTCATTTTTTTTTGAGGTGACTCTCCTCCGAACACAGATTTCGTGTTTTTAACTGCTGAGTGACTGCTGCTCCACTTTAATAATTCATGAAACGTGGAAGTTAGGAACCAGGTGGAATTGTTTCTTTATCTCCATGTCATTTGTGCCACAAAAGTATGAAGCCATGAGAGGTGAACCATTTCACGTCCTTTTTCTCAAATCACTGTTGGAGGATAAAATATGACCAATGTATTTTGATAGGGAGCTTCACTTTGATCGGGTACATTTACAATTTTGTGATGTGACCTTGATGCATATGTATTCATACAAAACCTGCATGCAGCACAAATAACACCAAAATCAATCAGTGTTTTGAATAGTTTGCATTAGTATTCAGTACTCTGTAGATAAACAATCACTGATCTTTGCAGCATCACATATGGTTTTCCTTGCACTCTTAACAATTTACATAAAGCTTGAATATATTAAAACATAGAAGTTTCAGTGACTAAATGAAAGTCTCTGATAAGTGCTTTACTCAAAACAGCAATTTTATAAGAGAACAACATTTCGACCTCTTAAAATTAACCTCCTAAAAACAGCAGCATCCTCACACTGCACATAATTAGCTCAATGCGCAATGCTACAACATATCTGTGTCAAACTTCATCTGTGTTAAAAATACCTGCAAAGGTCAGGTAAGACAATCCAAGCAGGAGAAAGTAATGATTTTAATTAGTTGAAAACTGTCCTTGTGGAGCGTTAACACTGCAGTTATTATGACTTGACAAAAATACAAAGATTTAACTAATGATGTTGATGACAATGAGGCTTGCCAGTAGGTCAGCATGTACAAAGTCATATAGAACAGTTATTCCCAACCAGACGTGGATATGTGGGTGTGTGGAAAACAAGTAATTTATGATTTGTAACTCTGAGCTTGTGTCTACTCAAAATGCAAAGGAGACTTTATAATTATCAAATATTGACCACAAGGCCGCAAACTGTCCTTAATCAGTTCACTTTTTGTTATTATATTTATGAGTAAAAACAAAAGAAAGGAAGAAAGGAAAATACAATAGAATCAACAAACTGTCGAAAGAGATAGCTGAAAGTAATGGATGATGAGCTGGAATAGCTAAAGTTATGGATTGACAGACATACTGAGCCAAAAATAATGATTAAACTGTTGAGATAGCTTGAAATAATCCCCAAACAGTTGAAATTAGTGAAGAGTGGTGAGCAGTTAAATTTACTGAAAAACACAGAAGAACTTGGCTCAATTAAATGAAGGAACTTTCAAAAAAGTTCAGTAATGAAAGAGAAGTGGAATCACAGGCCTGCAAACTCTTTTAATTTAGTCGTGAATGGGATTTTTTATGGGTGAAGCCTTCTGTGACATCACCCTCTGCAGGGTCTTTACTCTCTAAACTCCAAGAATTTCATCCAAAGTTTAACAGCTGAATTCTTGATTTTAGTGAATATGAGGATGAAAAAGGCAATAATCTCGGTCAGTGATGAATGAGCAGGTTGATCAGCAGACTTCTAAACATCCATACATCATGGCCCAAATCAAGGGACCAAACCTAACCAAAGTGTGTGGGGATCTTTCTCACCAGGAACTCATAATTTAATTGAGTTTTTCTGCCTTCTGGTGCATTTATAGATTGATTTTCTTGCTGAAATTTGGTGTCAGGAGTGCAGCAGGATGGGGGTCAATAAAAACATTTTCAGGAGTCTATCAGGAGAATGAAGATTTGGTGCAAAGTAATAATGGTGTATGAAAGTAGATAAAGGAATATAAAAACTTTCAATGTTGAAAGATAGCAAGATGTTTTCATCCAAACAACATCATCTTATTGATCTATCAAGTTATCCAAGACAGAGAGGAGACGGAGTTGCTGTGCTCTTATGCTCTTGCATTCTGTTAGAGTTTGTCATATTTTTCTTATTGATTATGTCTGAGGTGCTTTTACACATATTTACTGACAAGACTACAAGGGCAATTCTTCTTCTAGCACCATGGCAGCTTAATTAAGTTATTAAGGTACTGTGATAAATAAGAGCCGGGATGAATACCAATGTGTGATGCTCAATTGCATCATGAAAATTCATTTGGTGACTGACTAGCTTGTCTGCTGGACTTTAACTAGACTCAGTGATGTGTTGCAACAAAGCCCTCATTTCCTTGGCTTACATGTTAGTAGAGTAGCCAAAGGACTTTTGATCTATATTCACTCTTCTTCCTTAAGTCACCTGCTATAGGTCTTGCATACAAAGTAATACACAGGTGTTTTATCTAAAAAAAAAATTGCAGAAAACAATTTCACCTCTATTGTATGGTTCACAGATTTGACCCAGAGCAATGACTATGGATAGAGATTATCTGGCCCAAAAGCTGAAAAGTTAAAGTCTGTTGTTTGTTTGTTTTTAAATGACTCAGAAAAAAATACTTTCCCTCTGGTTGACAAATTAGTAAGTATTCATATTATAATTAAATAAATCTCAGGTTTCCAAAAGGTGTGAAATATAGGTACAATTAAAAACTTTCAAGACCTGTTCCTTTGCATTTTTGAACTGCACAGTATTGAGCAGAAGCAGTTGACTAATCACTCCCACCTGTGCTGTACATGAATGTTTGTTGTACATGAATGTGTATTTGCGATTTCATCATAGACCTGAAACCTTAGTCCAAAATTACGTCTCAGAGATCAAACTTGATTTTGGTGAACAGAAATAGGTTGCAAGCAAGCAAGTAAATCTAGTGAGTAGACGGCTGGAATTCAACAACTGTGTGAAGAAACTTGTGTGTTTTTGATTTAATGTGCTGCAAGCAGACGCACTGCCATGTTGAAGAGCCCAACATTTGTAACTACTCAGGTTGTTCTGCACATAGTTACTCCTTCAGATACCTCAGAATGTAATAGCATTAAAAGGACATTAACAGTCAAATTCATGGTGCACAACATTGTGCATGTCCAAAAAACAAAACAAAACAAAACCTCAGCATGCTTTTGGTTGAACTTCTGACCTATTGCACTGTCTTTGGCCTTGGAAACTGCAGGCTCTCACTGTGAGTAAATAAGCAAAATGCTGTAAATAAGTTAGCGCTAAAGCCTTTTGGTTAAATGTAATAAAATGAACAGTTGCGACAGATAGCCAAACAAATAGACAGGTAAAAAGGCAGAATGGTTGAAATGCTGTTCTGTCACTTGAGGACTGTAGTTCAAAGGATTGATTAAACTCACCAAAAAACTTTGGTTTATTTTCATTAAAACAGTGTAACAAAATTGTAACATCAGTTGTGCAACATCCTGTTTAAAACTCAATGAAGACCCATTTGGAACATGACTGATGATCTTGTGCTTATCTGATTGGGCTGTTGGGCAACATGGGACAAGAAAGATTTGAACTACTGACTTAAAATAAAAACAATTAAATAGAATGCAGCCGCATCAGTGTAATGACTTACACCTGTGTTCAATAAACCAGGATCTCCTTTGCTATGAGAAAGGCCATTTCAGTAGGCAACATATATTGTCTCGAAGGTGAACCTAATTTTCTGTCCTCGTTTGACCAAGAAATTGATTCAATCCATCATGGGTAATTCTTTTAACGCTGTTCAGTGGAGAGATGAAAAGACTAGAGAGGAGGCAAACGAGTGAAATGAGATGGACCTAAAGACTTTGTGTCTGCAACATAGGTTCAGTGGTGCAGTGATCACATGGCTTTATGAATGCTGGTCTTTATTGGATTTCTTGGCCTTCTACATGCAGAAATGCTGCAAACTCTAGGCTTTCAAAACTATAAAAAACCTTCCTTTGATTTCCTGGCTGGTTTTACTTTAATGAAAAGTTTAAACCACTACAGTTTCTTTATAATAAAAATAAAACTCAGATTGTGGAGCAAAGCTCATGGCAGGTCATCAATGTCAAGCAGTGACTAAAAACCCTTTCCAAAGAAATGTGAAAAAAAAATTGTAAGAGGTGTTAGGGATTTTTAAAATGGTTTGAAATGTATTGACAAGCAGTTTATAGCAGCACGACAAATCAGCTCAGGAAGCTTTTTACACTGAACACAACGTCAGGCTTTTTCCCACATGACTAGACTCTTTAGGCTAGTCACTCTGATTACCACTGCTCCTTCATCTCTTTCTTTGTTTTTCTCATTTTCATCCATCTATCCCTCTTGTCTTACAGTTTGCCCTTGGACTTGTTTCCTTCAAAGTCTTTCTGTAACGAGCTGTGGAGGAGTTGGTAAAGCAAAACACGATGCATTATTGATTTCAGCTATGGAAGTGTGAAGTTGTTAATGGCTGGGACACTCCATGGCACGTTTAAGTTGTAGATCACAGTCAAAGAGGCTGCGGAAGCTTTTAGGTCCTCACGCAGAGCAAATCCGCGAGTGAGTTTATGATAAAACATTATTACAAAAAAGCAGCAGCACATCAAAACATTATCTACGAGCTTGGCAGACATCTCCATCTGGATACAAGCAAAGACAGAAGAATGAGCATTGTGTTTGTCTGTTGGATGCTTAAGTATGATCTCAGAGTGGAAAAGAAAAACAAAGGTAAGCTTCTAATCTTGTTAAAAAATTTGACACCAGTCACTGTTATCACACCAAAACTCCGGGTAATTTCTTTGTCCCATATCACCATATTGCCTCTTTATGGTATAGAATTTCTGCTTCAAAGTGACTTTGAATACATACATTACAATAAATTACTGCTAGAGCCAGATGTTTTGTCTCACATGGTTTGTTTCATGTTACCAAACTTAAATTTTTTTAGCATTCATGTCAAACATAAAAGTGAAAAGAAGTTCTGTCGTCTTTTTTAAGCAGTTGGTTCTAATATTATTTAAAAAATAGCCCAATTTCAGAATAGCTGGATGCGACATCATCTAACGAAATTCAGATGGCAAATAGTCCTTTAGCTTAGTAATGGACAAAATCATTGTCTTTTGATTGGGCATTTCAGTTAATTGAAAGTCTTAAAAACCATGACAAATGGTTTATCACTCAATATTATGTCTTTGTAAGCTAATGTTATGGTTTAGTAATGTTTTTTTTTGCCTGACATCGTACTGTGGGAACCCACAGTGGAATACTGGTGTAAAAACAGATAAAAATGCCATTACGGTCAACCATAGATACAATAACATCGAATATTTTTTTTCACAGAAGAAGTTATTAACGCATACCCCTTGCAACTACACGAGCCTTTTGTCATTTATCAAATATTTTCATACAGTTTTAAATGCTTAATATTTAACTATTATGTTTAGGAAATATGAGAGTTAATAGACTTAAAATCAATGTGAAATCACAGATTGGAAAAACAGGCTCGTTACCAGCATTTTCCCTCTAAATTTGATACAATCTTTTACTTTTGTACAATTTTACAGCGACAAGTTGAGAGCTGTAGTGTGCCGCTGCTCTGCAGTTTGAGCCATGTTCCATTGTTCTTTTGACTGTGACTGGTATTGATATCCAATAGTCCGAGCAGTGAGCAGCCACCATCAACAGCTCAACAAATTAAAATCTTCCCAACCTCACCAAGCTGCAAAAAAAAAAGAAGGTAAGCAAACAAACTTCTTTTGAGAAGTTGACGATGCCATCGGTCAAATGCCAGTCTGAATTTATGAGTCCTGCTGAGGAAGGATGTGGGTGTTGGAGAGAGTAATTGACCTGAGAAAGAAGTTGTCAGTGAACAATAAAAAATGTTCTTTTAATAGCATAAAACATGTTTCCTATTATTAAAGCTGCCATTTGTAAGATATGTTGTTTTGGGTCATTTCTGTTAAAATGCTTTCTTATTACCTTTATCTCTTTTTTGGATTTTTCAACTTGGTTATTTACTTTAATAGTTACAATATTTTATTTAATAGTTACAATATTTTATTTGCACTAATTTTTTGTCCATGTCCGTAATATAGTTTGCTTGGACAGAAAAAGCCTATACATACTGTTTTACAGTGAATACAGAAGAATTGACAGTTCTGTCATTACTTGAACGTCTTAACATTTTTAAACATTTACTCATACAGGAGGCCTGTTTACTGTATAAAGCCAAGTCAAGTATTTTTTTTTAGGAGGAAGGTATTTAAATATTCTTTAGTTGGAGGATAAAAAAGTTTCAAAGGCCAGAAAGGAGCTAACACAAGCAACAACCTTCAACTACAGAAGTGTGAAAGCACCTTCAAAGTGCAACTTTTAAAACCTTTGCAGATAAAAACAAGTCTCATTAAAATTTAACAGGCAGTGAGCAAACTTGTGTGTATTAGTGTGCATGTATATGTTGATGCATCCACATGCAGAAACCTGAAACATAAAGCAGACTCACATTAGAGTTGGGTTACTGATGAACTCTTACCTAAGGTGCTGCTGTTGCTGAAACTACTCCAACACCACTCAGCTCTGCATCTGTGGGACTCAGGAGTTATAGACACCTACAGGTACATCTGGCCATTGTTAGGGCCGCTGCTGCTGCTGCTGCTGCTCATGCTTCTGTCTCAGTGATTTATGACCCTGTCTTGATGCCATGTGGTCATAGTGAATGGATCAAAAATCTGGAAAATTAAACTTTAGACCTGCAGGTGTGTTATTATTTTTGCCAAATTCCACACTCAAAAATATGCTCTCAGGGGTCCTACTTAGTCTGTGCACAGCACGCTTCCCAATACAGACTGGAAACAATTGCAAATAGACTCAGCAGGGACCGAGTCCAATGACCAGTAAGGTCATCTCACTACTAAAATCGATAGGAGCAGCACTAAGGTATAATGGATGCTCTGCAGGCCACAAATTGCTCCGTAACCGATTTACAATTACCAGGTGCAGAATGGTTTGTGTTGTTAAATGAGCAGAAAAGAGTAGATTTCCCAATCCATTCATAAATGTACCTACATGCTGAAGATAGGATACTACTGGTATTGCTTCTGAAACCATTTCCATGTTCTTTTTGCAGAGAAAAGGCTTAAACACAAAAAAAAACGAAAATTGCAAACAGTTGCAATTGTATTGACTGAAGTAAAAAATGCTGCTGAGAGGTTTGTGCTTATTACATTTGTGTGAAACTGCCTAAGTTTTGATAAAGGCAAGATTGAAACACCAAGAACGAACAGGATGGCTGGTAGAGTTCTCCAAATTCAGCCTGCGTGTCACAGGTGACTTGCATCAGCTGGTCCTGCTTCAGCTGCAGCATGTTGATGCATTGTTTGGTGGTTTAATATTGATTTTTTTGGAAGGAGCATGATACCGCTCTGACAGCACAGGACATCAAAATTTAAACTTTACTGCCTGCAACTTCTCTTATCCATTGTCTGTACGTCAGCTGTAAATCTTTTCTCCGTAAGACAGATCCCACAGGGGGGGAAAGATTTATGTAGAGAAACTGACAAACGCATATTGTAGTGGTTAAGCGTGGCGTGGCACTAAACATATGGGTCTACAAACAAGGCAATTTGTCACAATCCAGACAAAAACAAATAATACACCATCCTCTGCTGCCTCAAACAAGGCTAGAACGTAAAAGATGACTACAAGTCCGGAAAATACTTAATGAATAACAGTGCCAAAAAGTGAAGCGGCATAGTCAGGTTTGATTATAAGTAATTTCTCTGTCTA
The DNA here is from genome assembly GCA_029783725.1 of Acanthurus tractus. Classification (NCBI taxonomy): domain Eukaryota; kingdom Metazoa; phylum Chordata; class Actinopteri; order Acanthuriformes; family Acanthuridae; genus Acanthurus; species Acanthurus tractus. The sequence continues at coordinate 9,167,234 of JAQNCA010000013.1, forward strand.
AACTGTCTCCGCATGGATGAGTAATGTTTACTTTCACTTTAAATTATAAAATCCATTTTAGTTTTGGCAAAAAAAGTAACTATTGAATGACTGGCATATGTAAACTTCAATGAGCAAACTTTAACATTTCTGTTTCTTTAGGGAAATTTCCATTAACACCAAGTAAATAGGCTTTGTAAGTGACATGAACTATATGCCTAGAAAAGTATTAAAGTACAATATTTTAGTATTTTGTGCCTCAGCTTTCCATCAGTGGCTGGCAGTTTGAAATTCAGACTTCACACATTCTTAAGAAGCACACACAATTAAAAAGCTTGGCCCAAGTGCCTCAGAGGGCGCCACTGCATTTAGATGAGGAGCACTCCAAGACAGTAAATGTTGATGTTGAGCGAAGCTTTTAAGCCTGTTAATGGCCACATATGATAGACTGACGGCCACCCTGCAGATTGACCTCTGACTCGCTGCTGTAATCAGAATGTATCTTGCACACCGGCACTCCACCTACGGAGTAATTGAGTGAGAACTCCATATGCAGCTCGCTCAAGCGAAGCCAAGAAGCAAAGGAGCCGCAAGGAGAAGCTGCTGTTGTGCCCTCAAGGCTTCCAGTATGAGTGTTGAAGAGAGTGTCACCTGTGAACTCCAACCATTAACAATATTAGCAAAAAATAAATTTGTTTTTGCATTTTGAAATTCATTCAACTTCTTAGCAAAGAAGGCGTCCTTGACAGTAGCTTAGACTACTGCTAGTGATTCAGAAAGAAAGAGAGAGGTTTATCAAAACACTCAAGGCGACTGAAATGAATCTTTTCACACATTCCTCTTTATTTGCATAGACATGCAGTGACCACAGTTTCTAAGCTGTGCTGATCAGTGAAGTGTACCTTAGTCCTTTACACCAGCCACAGCATTTCTGACTGACTTCTTAGGATGTATTGCAACTATAATCTTCATATGGTTTATAAATGCTAGTTTTGCAAGGCATGCCTCAATATTGAACAAAGCCAGCATTCCCTTTCTTGTCAGAGTTTGGAGTTCAAGAAAGGACACAAAAGCAAAACACCAAGGCCTACAGGTAGAAGGGAAAAAAAGGCGAGCTTTAATAACAGAAGCCAATAACAAAAGCAGGAAAAAATGAGTCAGCAGGGATGCTGACAAGACATGAGGAGCAAACACAGGACTGAAGAGCAGATACAAACTGATGAAGAAGAGTAGGGCAAAACAGACCAAAATGCACTTGGGAAGGTCGGGTAACAATCAACAGGCAAAACTAATTACTACTCGGGACAAAAATTAATCAGAAAAATGACAGAAAGTAACAGACACCATGACATATGAGACAGAAAAAGACTAAAATAAACTGGCAAACATGACACTTTTTTCTCTCCTAAATGTTGTAGTTTCATCATTATTTTAATAATATGTAGTAATGACCATTTAATATTTTAAATTAAATCAGTTTATGAAATAAAACATCACATATACCCTTTTTTTAAACTAAAAGCTATGGTCCTCATCAGCTGATGAGCAACCCCCCCAACACACACACACACACACAGCACTGTATTGCACACAAGTGCTAAAGAAGATGTAGCCTAAAGCTTAACAGTGTGTAGCTGAAGTGGTAGACACTAATCCCTTTTATTTAAATGTAAAAATGAAATCCTTTTGTTGAACAGACTTGATTGCATTTGGGAAATACAGGAATAGTTTGTTTTTGTTTTATGAAAAACGATTGGCCAGTAGGAGCTGAAGTTTGTAGCAGTTTCTTAGTCTGGCTGATAAACTCTCTGGCTTGTTTGCTATATAGTCATGACTTGTATTGGTATTGATGGTCTTAAAGTGGAGGCAGAGAGGACCCAGGTTCCTCTTATCTGTGGCTTTGTTAGAACTAAGGATTCCTCCTGGAGTTTTGCAGACAGATGTGAAGTTATTTCTAATCATTCCAGTATGTGCATGGATGTGATTACAGCTGATATGAAGCGCTAGCAAAAGTCCAGTCAGGAAGACTATTGCATGTACACACCTGTGGTTATTTCTCCAACCATCTGCCATTTACTCCTCATGCTTGCTCCCTCACAAATTCCTCGTTATAATGGCCGTCAAATAGCGAAATTAGCTTTTCTCATCAGGTCTCTCATCAGGTCTTTCACTTTTAGCTGCTGTCCTTTTTTAAAACGATTCTCTTTCCACCTTTAGTTCATATGTGCTGCTGTTGTGTGAGTCCCTCCACCTCCTGATCACCGCCTTTTCTTCACAGATTCATTACTTTCATCATTTCATGAGCCTATCAGTCTCAGCAGGGTCATCAGACACCACCACCATCAGTGTCTGAGCTCCATGGGGATTTATCCTGTCAGAGCTTGGGGCAGAGGCCTCGTAATTACAAAATCTCCCTGTTGATTAAAAGCCGCAAAGGCTTAATTATCGTATGTCATCTGTTAAAATAAACAAATACCTTTTCCTTATTGCTTCTGATTGAGAAAACAGGTCACCGAAGCTCTGTCTGAGCTCTTATTGCCAATGAAGCACAGTGTTGAAGTGATGTGTTTCATCAGTATTCATGCTGCCTTCCGTGCATTGTGTATTATGATGTTGCACATTCCTTTCATCTGTGGCTTTATTGGCAATGCTCTCATTATTTTGCATTGTGGATACGCATGGTGTTTTGATAGGAATATGTGTTCCTTTATTTTGAGGGAGACAGACAAGATTTAATTCTTTATCAATAAAAATAGCAGCAGTGTGAAGTGAGTGAATGTCAATAACTATTAACAGCACAAATAACTAGCATGCAATGTATACATATATCTATGGATAAAAAGTATCATTGCTGACCTACAAAACTGATTTAGTTAAGTTTTAAATCCCCTCCTCCACTCATACAGCAGACTTTAGGCCTGTATCGCACCCCTGCTACCTCATAACAAAGTAAATATGGCACTGGTGTAGTAAAAAGGAAGGCTAAAGCTGTGAGGACAAAGTTTTATTGACTTGTATTTGACAGAATCTCAATGACTCTGACTTAGTTTAAAGTCTCCAACATATTAAATCAGACACTGAACAAGGACAAAGAAAGACTCTTTGAGAAATGAAGTTGACAAAGAGCAGGGGGCAGGAGGTTCGGTGAATACATAAGTTCCTAGACACTCTGCTGTATTTCTCCCCACAGTTTTTTAGGGTTGCATACTTAAACTTCTTTCCCCAGTGTTTCTTCCTGGGAAATAATTAGGCGGTTAGAAAGAGAATAATGAGGGTGGGTTTTTGGATAGAGTGTGGACTGTAATGCAGTCAGAATAATTTATATGATTTCCTCAAAGTCCTTTCATTGTGTAACACTAAAGTGTGAAATAACTGATTGCAGAAGTGTAAGGCACAATCATCACACTAAATAAGGAATATCTGCTTAGCATTTATTAGGGCAGAGATCCGTGGAGATTTTCATGTCAAGTTTTTCATCATCTATTTTGATCAGAACCAAAGTGTTTCAGGGCTTTTTACTTCATCATCACTGAGGTCATTCTGTGTAGGTCACATAGGTTCACATAGGTAGTTCAGTTATCTTACAAGGTAATTTAATACACCGTATTTTTAGAGTGATGCTATGACTAAAGAGCTTACAGGTTCAGCATGCAAGACTTGGTGGCATCTAGCTGTGAAGTCAAAATATACACCTGGCTAAATATCCGCTTTATTCAACCTCCCTATAAGAGAACCCACAGTAGCCAGGGACAAAACATGGAAAGCTCTCTTTAGAGCCAGTGTTGGCTTCTTTCTGGTCCTCCATAGAAGCATGAGGGTGCAACATGGTGGACCTGCTCCTAGAAATAAGTGGCTCTTTTTAAGCTAACAAGAACAAAATGGCTCTTATTTTAGTGATTATACGCAAATACAAACATATTGCGAATATACACATGATGTTTTACTAAGGTTTAGATCTAAAAGTTGACACTAAGACTAGGAGAAGGTGTAACAAAAGGGAGTTATTCCGAATTAAGAAGAGGAAGGGAATTTAAAGGTGGGTTGCAGACTCAGGTGGACACAGGAGAAGACTGGCTGGTGAGGAAGATGGGAGGTAAGTCACAGGTGGAGGCTCAGGTAGGAGATGATAGAGGAGAGTGTGTGGTCGGTGGCACAAGAGGCCTGGTAGCTGACGCACAGTAGCTCGTATTCAAGTATAACAACAAGAAGAGAGCACAAGGGAATATTACAAGGATTCTCAAGAAATAACAACGTTAGCAGTAGCAAACCAGCAGAGTGAGCTGACTCTATCACAGGCAGCTGAGACAATCTGGTGCCTAGTGATCTCCAACTCACGGCATATATGCTGCTCTTGATCTCAATGAGACGCAGGTGTGTGAGAGTCCGGTCTCCACCAGTAAGCCACACCTGGTCTCTGCCAAAGAAAGCACACACAAAGATCCCACACCTAACTCCACAGTCCACCAGCACATGAACCAAAATACTTAAAAATATCACATTTCAATGTAATATCTATGTAAACCTGCACATTTTAAGCAGAATGACAATATGTTGTATTTTCATTTTGGTCAATAAGTCCAAAGATGTTTTTTTTTTTTTTTTTTAAATCCAGCAATTTCATTGAGATGTAAAAGTTTGCCTTATTGGTAATAGAATACATATGCAAACATGGCCCAT
>JAQNCA010000013.1:9171989-9185559 GCA_029783725.1 Acanthurus tractus
TCACGGCATATATGCTGCTCTTGATCTCAATGAGACGCAGGTGTGTGAGAGTCCGGTCTCCACCAGTAAGCCACACCCGGTCTCTGCCAAAGAAAGCACACACGAAGATCCCACATCTAACTCCACAGTCCACCAGCACATGAACCAAAATACTTAAAAATACCACATTTCAATGTAATATCTATGTAAACCTACACATTTTAAGCAGAATGACAATATGTTGTATTTTCATTTTGGTCAATAAGTCCAAAGATGTTTTTTTTTTTTAAATCCAGCAATGTCATTGAGATGTAAAAGTTTGCCTTATTGGTAATAGAATACATATGCAAACATGGCCCATGTGACATTGTTTTTTAAAAGCTTTAAAAGCCTTATGTTTAAAATATTTAATTAGCTTCCTCTGCCTTTAACTGTGCACTTCTCAGTTACTATGCACCAGTTTGTTTGTTTCTTTGTTGTTATAACGCTGATGCAATGCAGATTCCTTGTAGAAAATGGGTCTTTGTGACACACAAAAACCTCCTTTACAAAACAATCAACAGTTTGGCTAATTGGGACTGAGGGAGACACTCAAATACTTTGTCAGCTTGCTTTTTTGTTGCCAAATTCTTAGATCCCAGTTGCAACTCGATTTGCACTGGCCTGACATCGCAAGGCTGCCAAATTAGCATCTGAGGTGTGTGACCAGACCAGACTGCGCCCGGCAAAACTGGCACCGAAAACAAGTGAAACTTTTTTCCACTGATCACAGTGGTCTCAGAGAGGCAGCATTCCTCTGTAATTAAATTTTCAACAATATGAACACAAAGCTTATTGAGGACAGAGAAAAAAAGGAAAGAGAATCATATTCACATATTCATAGGTGGTGAGAACATACTGCTCAGTCTAAACAACAACAAGTGGGAGCACAAATAAATTAATGCAGTCATATCAGTGTCTGCAATACTCACAGTAAGCTGATTAAAAGTCATTTGTCGTATACAGAAGGCATTTAGAATCTCATATGTTCGTGCCTCAGGCAAATAATAAACTTTCAGGTTTACAGTTCACTGACTAACAATATCTCACTCCTCGTTTCTCTGACATTCAACGTATTTAAATACCAAGGCAGCCACCAGTACTTTTGTAAATATCAAAGCAGAGTTACATAGTATCAAATGGCCTTGTGGAAAGTGTGGTGGTGATGAGATATGTATTATATTTAAAATGTACTAGCTTTATTATATTTAAGAAGCTGTGAGTGGAAGGGGTGAGTCCATTAACTGCCTCAATAATGAACCTTTAAATATTTCAATTATAGGGTGCTAAGCTGTTTCTAACACCTGTTGAGAAAACTTGCATATACACACACACATGCCACACACCAGACACTTAAATTGAAGTTCCCAAATAAGCCTTGAAAAAATGAGAAGTAGAATAATTACTTTCACTTAAGAAAAAATGTGCTCAGACTGAAGGTTAAAAACATGAACATGGTTCATGCTTTTAGAATTTTCACTTTTCATGAAGACGGAAGTCAAAGTTAACACATTTACATGCTGACACCGTGACTGTCTTACAGGCTAAATATAACTGTGAAATACTCTGCTTATCTGGTATAACTAGCAAAGGATTTTTTTAAAAAGTAATTTATACCAGAAATAGTGTTTATAATTGCCAAAGTAAGACAGGAGTCTGTGATGTATGAATATAGATCGAGTTCAGGTTAATGATCTTTAGTTGTTTCAGTGTGTTTGAGTATCTGTCGACCTGTGATCTTGAAAAATATTTTTTAAAGCCTAACAAAATAAATCAAAAATATTAAACTGACTTCTGTACCTATCAAACAGAAAACGGTGGTGTCTCTACATTCAGTGAAAATATATATTGACACAAGGAAGGAAGAGATCAAATGTTTCAGGTTTATATTACAAAAGAGAGACCGAGTTTTTTTGTAAATTCAAGCTCTCTCAAAAAAATAAAAATAAATAAATAATGCCTTGGTGTTCTCACATGATGTCAAAACAAACAAAAATATATTACAAACAAAACAATCAGACAGAAATACAAACACTCTTTAATTTTAAGAGAAAGGCTGTGAAACAAATTGCTTTTTCCGACTCTGGCTGTGTAGCTGCTGAGGGTTTTAAACACCAAAATATTCTTACGCTGCACGAAATTGTTAAAATAAAAATGTAAAAGTAAAAATAGATGAGATCAAATGAAGCTGATGTTCATGTGACTCTCTTGCACAATCAGGTGATAACACTGTACCAAGGTGCATTGCCCTTTCTTTCAGGAAAAGAAGCAAACAAAAAGTAAGCATATAGCAAAACACATTATTACTGCCACCTATGCTAACTAACCCTCAAACAACATACAAACAAAAATAAAAGCAGAAAGCTGTGTGCAGCATCAGTTTCACTCTATTGTATGATATTTTATTGCATTGCTGTGTACAAAGCTGGTCAGCATGCACGCACTGTGCAGATCAAAGCCATGGCAACATCTTCAATTTGATCGCAGAACAGTCATTTTCTCCCAAACAAACACCATATTTTAAATTTGCTTCTTGACTGTTGAAGAGTTCTTATGTAACACTTGAAAAAACAGTGAGGGGAAAAATGTAATCTTGCTTCAATAAACAGGCCTACCGCTGAGTTCACTCCGAAGCAACTTAATCACCAGTTTCTCAAACAGAGCTGACTGGCTGTCAGCAGTTGGGAGACTGTGCTTATTTTAGGCATCAAAGTTTGTAATTAAAAACATTACCAAGACAACAATGACAATCAATATGTGTAATTTGTACGCTGCATTTTAAAGCAATTACGGTATTTGACATTATTGTGAGTGAAAGAGAAAGTGGAAAGCTCAGCAAAACTTTGCTGTTGAGACAAAGAATGAATAGGATTACTTTCCAATGGTGGAGGAAACCTGTGAACGTGGCGCGGACGCCGCTGAAAGCTTTTCCACGGCCGTTCTTGCTTTTAGCTGATTGACTAGAACTAAGAAAAGCAGCACTCTCTAAATCATTGTTCCTCCACAGATGTTGCTCGGTATAAAAGGCTCTTAAAATGCAACGGACAGCTCACCATGCCCCCTTTCCTCGCTTGCCGGGAATCATTTCTATAATTGCTATAGCCTATACTCCCCTTTTTTTAATTTCTTCAAGTGCATCCACTGGACTTCACTCACTCATGGCACGTCTCCCGCGGATCATTCTACCAAGCCTGAAGCTTTAAAACCATCTTAATCAAGCATCCTATATCAATATGGTTTGTGTAAATCTGAGCAAGCCGGCACTCTCATCAGTCACAGGCTCTACCCTTACAGAGCCGGTGCAGCGCCGGAGATTAGAAAGCCAATATCTTAACCAAGGTATTTTACCGGCCTCAAATGATTCCTGGTAGTTACATTATTGAGTGGATGTTTTCACTTAGGAGTCTGTCCTTCAGGGGAATTTAATGGATTTTCTTGTTCCTTCTTGTTCAGTACAAAAGGAATTATTTTGTTAAGGCCACGTTGATGTTATAGGCAGTTTCATTTTGGCCATTTTTACTATTCTTTGTTTTATTTCTCTTCCCCCTTGTGAAGAAGCGATGATGTGCAGATACAGAATGCACTGATAGAAGGATTCAAATCGCATCTTGAGTGCTTAACTCAAGGTTGTTGCTGCATGGCACACAAAGACACCAATCTTTGCCAGTCAGCGCAGAAGATGAACCTGTTTCGAAAGGTAGATACCAACTTTTAAAGGAAAACAATTACAGTTCATGAAGTCGCAATGGAGAAAAAACGTTCACTCTGCTCTGTTATGTTAGAATGATTTTTCTATTATAAAGAAAGTCCTTGAATGTTCGCTGGCAATAAAGAGTGTAATACCATCTTTGTCATCTTCATTCAAATATGATTAAACTGTTCTATTGTCTGTGTCCAGTCCTGATTATCAACTTCATTCCTTTACACCAGCTACTGTGTGTAGTGAGATTTCCAGCAGCTTAAACAAAAAAAATAAATGAAGTCATAAAGTTGATGCAAATCAACCTTTTTGTTGTTTTGTTTTGTGTTTATGCGAGTGTGCGGTCAGAGTTAATACTTTATTATTTGTTTACCTTCAATTTTCTTTTCATTAAGGAAGCATGAGCCCTGTGATTGGGGCCCCGTTTAGCATAACGAGTCTCCTCTCATGGGGAAGGGAAATGACATTAAGAAGAAACAGTGCAAAATGCCTTTTAATGGTTTGTAATAAGGCTGGGAAGCCAGCAGCTATGCAATATCTATTTCTGCCTAAACCCGTCTGCCCCATGATCCATGACCAATCTGATCAGTGCGGCTCCCAAAATGCAAAATGTAATGATCTGTTTAAGCAGCTCTTTGGCTCTCACATTGGAAACAGAGCGGCGCCTCCCAAAATGTCGGGAAAGAAACAGATAGAGCTTTAGATCTATTTAACAGAGATTTCCAGCCCAGAGGGGGGACTTTATTGTGTATGAGTCATAAAAATATGTATGAAAGGCCACCAGTCCTCTTGTCTTTTTCTTCGAACTTTTTCTCTCCTTACCAGGCATTTGTGCTCCGTCAAACTCATTCTGCTGTGTCTAACATCGGTTCATGCTCAGCGGTCGTCCCCTCTATCTGGAATGCACTTCTTAATTTCTTCCATTCTCTTTTTTATTCTCTGTTGCACACACACACACACACACAGAGACCAAGAAAGAGAGAGAAAGACAGAGGAAATAGTTTGAGGAAAAAAGTGCTGGTGATATTAAATTTGTGTGTTGGCATTTTCTCGAGTACGTAATTTGATAAATGAGGATGAAAGTGAAGACTGAGAAATAATTAACTTGTGAGATTTAGGGAGGAATGTTTGTTATATCTAAGTAAAATATTACCTGACTTCTTTATTATATACTGAAGAATTTTAACATCACCTATTTTTATCTATATTGATCATAGCCAAAATGTATTATGGCTCTACTTTATCATCACTGAGGCCAATTTGTAAGTAGTTCAGTTATCTTGCAGGGTAATTTAATACATCCATTTTTAATGGAATGCTGTGTCCAAAGAACTTGAAGGCTCAGTGAGTAGGATTTAGTGGTATCTTGCTGTAAGGTCAAAAATTACACCTGACTATATATCCTCTTTGCACACCTCTCTTTTCAAGCATATAGGAGAACCTGTTGTAACCGCAATTCACCGAAAACTCCACAGGCCCTCTATAAAGCCAGAGTTTGATTTGGCCATTCTGGGCTTCTGTAGAAAAATGATGGATTCTGTGAAAAAGGACCCACTCCTCTGTAGACACACAGTGACTGTCTCTCTGACACACACAGACAGAGAAGGAAAGACAAAGGAAACAGATTAAAGGGGGAAAAATGCTGATGATTCCATATTTGTGTGTTGTGTTTATTATTAAACATATCACTTGATAAATGAGAATAAGATGAAAACCTGAAGAATAATCAGCTTAAATTGTGAGATGCAGAATTGTAATATAATCTGACTTTTAATATGATGCTTTATTTTGTGCTATTTCTAAACGACTATGTTTTACATTTAAGTATAATATTAGCCTCCATCTTTACTATTATCTTACTACTACTACCACAGCTGAAGAACGCTGAGTTTCAGCCAGGATAAATTGAGCATTGGCCATTGTTCTCTGACCTTATTTTCATGCCTTTTTTACTGTGCAGTAAAGTAGTGATCCAGCACTGCTCCACTCAATCCTCTCATTATATGGATTGTATTCACTGTGTTCAGGGTGCAGGGTTCATACAGAAAGCTAATTGCTTTCTATTTGCTAAAGGACACATGAGACACTAAGAGCAAGTGGCTGAATTTTCAGTTCTTTTTTAAAAAACTGCAGCCTGTTTCTGAAAACATAAATCTCATTGTAAAATATTAACGTGTGTCTATGAGCAAAGGGTACTGTGCAGGGGGAATGGGAGATGAAATACAGTGTAATTGCACTCTGCAATAGTGAAACCTTTTGTACTCCGCTGCAGCACCTGTGGGAAATTGTTCGTAAAATTGAAATTTTCATCAGGTAGCACAATTTGGAAGCTGTCAACACAGGCTTTTTATTGTAGTAAGAGAGTAAGAGACTTTGGTGCCTTTTCCCTGCCGTCTGCAGAGAGACAGCAAGCATCTGGCAGGTCAAGATACCAAAGTCAAGCCTTGGAGAGAGGGGAAGACAGGCAACAGAAAGGAACTGAGAAACAGGGCAATGTAGAGTAAATGAGAAAGTTTTAGAGAGAACGAGAGTATTAGGATGAAAGAGAGTGCAGAACAGAATGAGGGAGTAAAGGAGATGATGACTATCCATCACTGCAGCTACTCCCAGTGCATTAGGGGTAGGCATGACTGATTGCTTAGTGCGTCTGAACGCTGTAGACCAGACCCTTGTATCTCCGCTGACTGCTCCAGTCATGAGTGATGGTTGTTGCCTGGCTGCACTGGGTCTACACTCAGAGCCCTCAGAGATGGCGATGGATAAGTCCGACCTGCCTCTATAGGTCCAAGGGTCTGCATCACCAATCCATCAGCCTGAGTGAGATGAGGCAGCTTAGATAGACACTCCAGGCATTAGAGATGAAGAGATGCGTCCCTTGTGACAAATGTGCAGCAATGTATTCAGCGGCGGAGGTGGTTATAATGACTAGTATTCACACACTGTGTAATTATTTTCACTTCATACTGTTGATGAGTGGGGAAGTGGGAGGAATACATGGAATAAAAAATAGCCAGTGGAGGGCAGAGGTCGGTCCTGTCACACAGGGGGACATGTGTGAATGTTTGTTCATTGATTTCTCCTTTTTTTAAAGTCATTAGAAACCATGTAGAAAAAAGAGCACCGTGATGATTTGGGACTGCACTTGCATACCATTGTTGGACTCACAATGGGCCACTTCAAAAAAAGGGAAAATTATTCTTCTGTGGTAAAAAAAACAAAACACTATGACATGTTTCATTGGTTTCTTCAAACCAATCTCACAGCTACAGTGTCTTTACAAAATCGTGTCATGTTGTCGTGACATGTCCCTTTAGGGAGGAAATACTGAATGAAACTGTCGGTCAGTGGCGGGTTATACTCAGTATATGCCAAGCGAGTCAGACTAACAGGATGGTAATTTGGGTAAGATATAAAGTTGATTGAAACACAAGTGCCAAGTGGAGATAATAAGTGAGCTACAGAGGCTGGGTAAACTCACTCCCTTAACTCCACAGCCCCAGATTTTTGTCTTTTTTGTTTTCAGTCTTGTAAACTTCAAACCCAACCTAATTTATCATGGTTGGTGCAGCTTCCCCACGAGCCACAGAGGGCTTGACGCAACTTTTTTAACATACACAGTAATACAAACATTTAAATAAAACTGATGTGCTAAATCCTCAAAATGTTTTTGTTGATTTTTGAAAAAGGCAAAAGTTTCAGCACAAAAGCATCACATTTGACAAAATCTGGATTATATTCATTGCCCCTGAAACACCTTTAAAATATACAGGTGGCTTGGGCATGATTTGTTTGATCAATTACTTATCACAGTGCTGCTGTAAAGTTAGACCAATATAAAAAACCACACCCTCCATGCCTATAAATCACCATCTCAAAACCAGGCAAAAATTCTATAATAATAATTTCAAAGTGACTTTCACAGAAAAAATGGAATCTGAAAAGGTTTTTTAAAATGCTGAACATGTTTCAAAAATGAGAAACTGAGTTTCATGAAACAACACACAATACTGAGAAACATAATCTGCGGTTGAAACAGACTTTCAGTGCAAGATTTTTCTTTCACTTGTCATTAATCTGCCAAATTTCAATAGTCCTCAATTTCAGCACCTCACAGTGCATTTATTATTTCTTATGTGACTGGATAATCAATCCTTTTAATAAGATTTAAATTTATACCTCTTTACAAAAAGGAGAGGATTCTTTGTATCTGAGTAGATCAACAGACTACGACAAGTGTTATGCATCATTACAAATTGAATATTGAATAATCAACCATATGAGCTACTCCTTATACAACTAATGCAACTACTCTGAAGCTCTTGCAGAAGCTGCAATACATTAATTTAAGCAAAAATTTCCCAACACTGCAAAATTACTATAGTTTTGATTTCTCCATACCTGTCTCCATGTGACTTGGAAGTACAACCATGATTCAAAAAAGCTGTGCAAAATCTAAATAAAAACAGGTTGTACAAACTTACTTCTTCATCTTCATTTGGATAAAAAATATTATTAAGATAAGCTGTTTTTTCTTAAACTCAAAAAGTTGGGACTGGGCCACGTTTAGCATCGCAACACCTTTTATTTTAAAACAGCATTTTGGAACTGAGGACACTAATTGAAGTTCTGAATGCAAAATTCTTTCCCATTTTTTGCTTTATAGACAACATCAGTTGCTCAACAGTCGGGGGTCTTTGATGTATTTTACACTTCAAATAATGTGCCACATATTTAATGGAAGACAGGTCTGGACTGCAGGCTTGGCATTGTCTCATTTAAATAAGCAGGGAACTCTTTTAAACAAGAGACATCTGGATGGCAGCTTTTGTTGCTCCAAAATCTGTGCGCACCTTTCAGCATTAATGGAGCCTTCACATAAGTGCAACACACCATAAAACATGCCAAAAAAAATTTAACTGAGTCTGCCAATGATCCATATTCACTTTCTGATACAGAGGCTCTACAGAACTCCTCTTTGGCTCCTCTTCTGCAGTGTGTGCACAGATTATGTGTGTCACAGAGGGATACAGAACGAAACAAATTCCTTATTACAGTGCGCACAATGTGGTGATAGAGTCCCCTAATTATGTTGTTGTTTTTCCTTCTGAGCCCCCTGACTAATTCATAATCTAGCCTGCGGAATTGCCATGGATAAACGTGGGAGTCTCCAAGCTGGGACGGTGGAGGAAGTGCGGTGAGATGTATCAGACTAGAACAATGCAGCCAGATGAGAGGAAACTTTTCACCTAGGGGTAAACGCGGGGAGACTTTGAAATGAATTTATAATCAGAGTTTAGACACTGGCGATATTCGTGTGCCATGGCGTCGATTCAAATGCAACGTGATAGTCAACGTGTGAAGGCTCATGTTGGGAGCATATTTGCAGCTTATAATGTTCATGTTCATGTGCCAAGACTCCTGTCGCATTTGCTGCTGTGAACCCTGTGACAGCAGCTGCAGAGATGAAAGATGAGGGATGATGAAGGGGGGGTACGCTGTGAAGTGATGGAGCAAAATAAGTTCACTAGGGCAGACAAATCTGAAAGCAAGCACTTCTGCATGCATTTTAGTAATAATTCTATGTATTACCTTACACAGCTTGAACCCGCTTTTGTAATTTAATACGATTTATAATGCAGATTTTAACAGCATGAATGTCAAAAGGTTAAGATTTAAATTCTTGTATGCTGCCAGTTTATTCTAATTTATAATAAAACACTGCCTATCCAGTATGTCTTGCACTTTTGAGGTCCTCTCCTCATCGTATCCTGTAGACAGAAACACCAGTGAACTATGATAAATGATTTCCTACTGAAGCTTGATGTGACTAATGCAGATAAAGTTTGACATAACAACATAGAGCCACTGCATGGGTTCATGTGTAAGCATTAGTTTTTTAAGTGGCGCTTGATCCCTTGCTTAGTTGCCTTCTAAGAATTTTACCAAATTTCCCTTTGCTTTTCAATTATAGCTGCGTGTCTTATGAGTAAAACCTTCAGAGACATTTCAGTGTCATGAAAACATTTTGTTGTATTCCTTCGCCTTCTTCTTTTGCCCTCTAGGCTGCAGCGCTCTGCCCAACACAAACACACATTATCCTTATGTTTTTTTTTGCCTGAGTACTCGCAGCTTGAACGTTCTCTTCATGTCCCTCTTCAGGAAAAAGAAATGGGTAGCAAACAGACAGTGCTAGAAGTGGCCAGATTCTACTGGCTTAAAATGTTTTAGCCAACCCTGTGTGCTGCCACTTTTTTTATTTTATTTTTTTTTTCTGACAAGCCTATGGCTCAGTGGACACCAGAAGTGCTCCACAATTAAGCTGTCCCAGCTGAATATGGCCCTTCCGTCTGCTGGGGGAAGCTGATGCCATGACAGATTGAAAGTTATTTCTCTGTGCCTGGTCTCTCCCTGGTTTTCCACTTTTATAAAAGCACCGGTGTGTGCTCGTCCACTTTATGTTTGCCAACAGGCGTACCTACTGACACATGGCTGTCAAACTTTGTTCCACCAGACACCACTGTGGTTGGCCTCCAATAACAAACTCCCCACGTCCAAAAGAGAGGTGGACCAACTAAGCTCGTGTTGTGCTGCCAACAGCTTGGAGCTGACCATGCAAAAGGACTGTGCCATTGACTTCCAGAGAGGTCCTTTGGATTCCTACAGAGCCCGCAGTTTCCAGCAACTTTAAAAAGAGACGAGACCATCTGTTCAGACACAAAACCCAACAACAACAATACATGATCTTGACACAACGGCACAAGGAAATTTAGCCTCTGTGTATTCTCTTACAGAAAGTTGGAAGCTCATAGTCTGATTTTGGTTATTGACATCCCTACTGTTAGATTACACACACGCCTGCTTGTGACCAGAGGGCTACTGTTTCTTGTTTTTTACACTCTAGGCTGCTCTAGGCTGAGGTCCAGTGTATTGCCTGCACAACTAAGTGGGCAATTGGCTGAGAGCTGCCCCCTGAAGCTACACTTAAGAGGAAAGCAGGGAGGACTAACATTTATTTTGCACACACTGTCAACCAACTTCGCAGATGCATAATTATGCTGTTTAACTAGGACTTCTGTACGTCAGCAATGTGACTTCCACTTGTTTGCCCCATTTTTCTGTATCTTTTCTTAACTGACTGGAAAAATAGAAAACCTTTTTTGCTATGTAATCTTACAGAGACCTCAAGGTGTAATGAGTCCATTGTGTTTAGATCTCATGATTTGGAATTGTAACAAATACTCTGAAGTTTCAAACATGTGGGTCTAAGTTAGTGTCAAGTTACTGTGACATTAATAAAACATGGCAATTGTTAGACCAATCTAATCTTAATGAAGTGCTAAGGTTTGATGTAGTTGTATTTGACTTTGAGAGTAGTGTATAATTTAAACGATACTTATCCACTCCAATCAGTTAACTTTTTTCTCCTGTTTCTCAAGAACAAAGTTTGACATTTTTTGGAAATCTGCTGTTTTCCTTTCTTGACAAGACAGAAATGTGAGTTAAATTTTGTAGGTTGACCCCCAGACATCCAAAGTCAGCCTGAAAAGGTACTCCATGACAGACCATGACAGAGTAACAGCAGGAGGCCCCCAGCTTCAAACTCTTCAGCCCACTGGAGTTAGTGATGGAGGTTGTAAAAGTGCTGCAATCCTTTTGGTTGCCCCCTCTGAAAACCTCCTACAACTTGCCCTCCCAGCACCTGCGTGAAATTAGTGAAAAAAATCGGAGTGACCAAAATAGTTTACCACCATGTCTCCACTGCTCTGTCCCCCATTCTCCTCTGGGTCAGTTACTCCTCCTTGTCCAACAGAGAGGACTTGGTCCTATGTTTAAACAGTTAAACATGGTAAACACACATGTAAGATGTCTTTGTCACCTGCTTTTCTGCCTCAGACTCATGCATTATAGCAAATATGAGCACAAACTTATTCCGCCAGCAGATTTGGAGGATGCTTCAGAGGCTTGAACCAACCCTGCTGAAGGTGGGAAAAGGGGGGCCTAGTCTGGAGAAGCAGAGGAACACTTTGAACACCGTGGTGTGCCCTCCACCTCATACGAACCCCCCAGCTTCAGTCCTGGACAACGAGGATAGTTGGGAGTACCCTGCTGTTGTCATCAACATATGCACAACATAAGTCAAACTGACTGACATGCTGTTGGAGGAGCAGCGACATGATTCGTGAAATAAAACCTTTTTTTCCGCATCCACATACACTGATTTTGGCTTTTTTTTCCTACTAATGAATTTTAAACATGAGAAAAGCAAAAAACACACAGTTGTTGATCTGTTTTTTGGTTTTACATTACAGTGCACTCAGCATGCACTCTAAGTTCTCAGGTGATATTAATCAGTACTTGAACTAGTTTAGTTCACACTGGGTTGAAAAAAGAAGTGAAGTTATCAGTATGTTTGTTTGCTGGCTGTGGCTCCCTGTTGATATCCTTTTAACAGCCACTCATGGGTCAATGACTGACTGCTGAAGTGCAAGTTACTGCACTTTAACTCCCGCTGATCTCAGGACTCTTTGATTTAAATATCCTTTTTTATGTATAAGAAAAACAAACATGCTATAAGGGAATACAAGACAAACTGGGGAGGGAATGATGTAAACATCAACATGAAAAGGAAAGAGATATTATCATGTCTTACTACACCCGAGTTTAGCACTTAGAGTCACAACTTTTTGACTTATTAAAAATACAAATTCAGGTGTGTGATGAAACTATTTCACTTCCGCTGAGACTGTTATAAAAATTAGTTCTGTATAATTTACCTGACTAGCCAAATTAAGAGAACCTATTTAGAGGAAAAACACCAAACTCTGCTGGCTGGCCTGGAACAATCTTTTCTTTGTAAAAACTTTCAGGAGCTTCTGGCGTGTTTAACAGATGCTGCACGCTGTTGAAAGTAGTCTGCAGCTGTGCAGGTAACAGAAGGTTGTGCCCAACATCAGCAGCCTGAAGTTTCTGTTTGACATTGGTGAACGCTGCCCTCTCAGGGGGACTTCAGCACCCTGATATCACGGCTCCTGACAGCTGCAGTATGTTGCTTTGTAACAAAACCAAGCGGGAAAGGAAGCATCTGACAACTTCCAACTGATTTTTTTTTTCTTCCCCCAAATGTGTTTTATCGAATGTTCAGTTTTCTATTTAACAAACAAAAGACAGGACGGGATAACAATTCAAAATGTGACTTTGCACAGCTCAGCAGACAATAAGCAAAAAAAGAGCAAAACAAAACAGATTGTTTTCTACAGGTACATCTGTCAAAAATTTCATATAATTTTGAGTCATTTGTCACAGCATCACAACTACAACAGCCAAAGCTGGGCCTTAGCCTCAGCATCTTATGTTTACTCTGTATAAAAGCTCTGGTAAGAATAATGCATTCACATTCAAAAATTCAGAAAAAGGTTTTCTGACAGGCATTTGGGCATGTCAGGAGAACTTTTAGAAGATTCTCTGTCATTATCAGTAATGATTTTCCTTCCACAGAATGTCAAGACATGAAAAAAGGCTAAACCTCTTAAGAACGATCTGTTTTCTCTAAAAATACCCTTGGTTAATAACTCAATTACCATCAGTTACCCATGCAAACAGCATTGGGAAGAGTGGGTAGACCTGCCTGCCCCGTCCCTGGACTGTGAAACATTGATTTAAAGTGCACAAACACAGTAAACTCTGGATTTTTCAGTGTTATTACAATGTAATCTTTAATTCACCTCCTGGCTTTAGCTTCATACTGTACAGGTATGAGTGCAGTAAATATATGTCCTCAACTGATTTTTGCCACAAGAGTAAATAGGCCAATTTCACAGACCTCAAAACTCTTCCTTTACACAAAAAAGTTTC
>JAQNCA010000013.1:9185659-9209694 GCA_029783725.1 Acanthurus tractus
AAAAGTTTCCTTTTTGTGTTTTAAGTTCATTGACTTCCTTTTTTTTTATTTATTATTTATTTTTTGGTAGTTTTTTCTGTCAGTCTTTAAATGTTACTTCCTGTCTTTGTTGCTTTCTCTTCCTTTGTGATTACTGATGAGTCTCACCTGTCCCTCGTTTGTTTCCTCTCCCTTGTGTTTATCAGTCTCTGTCTCTTCCTCTGTCATTTGTCACTTCGTCTGTTCCTGTTCCCCGGTTCTATCTCTGTTCCTCGGTCCTGTGTCCATTCCCAAGTCCCATCCGTGTACCTTTCATTTATTTATCAGATCTTTTTTTGTGTTTTTGTATATTTTTCTGTTCTAGATGTGTCAGTTTGGTTTCTTTTTCAGTGATAACATTTCTTCTTAGAGCTCGCTTTAGCTCTGTTTTAATAAAGATATTTACAAGATTGCTTTATTTTATTTTATGCTAGTATATAAACACAAGTCCATTTGAAAGCATAAATAATTTATTCTTGTTTAAATCAAACCAAAATTTACTCAAGACTCTGTTTGTTTCTATACAATCCAACAGAATTTAACTCTAAGAGAAATCTCAGTTTGTAGCTATTTTGAGGCTGTAATCATTTATCTTGTATAAAAGTGCACAGCATGTTGTAACATGGTAAATATGTTTGCTTTTTTTACAGAGGATTTAAATAGTTTGAACAGGACTCTCAGACAACAGACATTAAAAGACACCTTTAAAAATGCAGAAGCAAGTAATTCAAAACAAACTTCTTTTCAACAAAAGCCAGTTATTTGGTTTATTTCATTGCATTACATCACACAATTTTTTTCTGTTTTCCAGTCATTCATCAAATTGTTTTAATGAAGCTCGAGTAAAGGCTGGGTGTATAGCACACCTGCATTATGCAGCTCACACACTGTGAATATGATTGTGTGAATAAGGAAGAGAGACATCCTGGTTTTGTTCTCGTCTTTCTTCTTTATATTTTTACCACAAAGAATTCACACATGCTGTCATATGCTCCAAAGATTCACTGGCAGTGGGTTCCATTTTATTTTTTACTTTTTTTGTACCTGCTCTATAAATTTCTAACTGTGTTTTATATTGTCATATTCTCCAATGAACTGGCTTTGAGCTCAGCGACACACGGGACAGAGATCCAAAAACAAGATCTGAACTACATCTGAACACACCTAATATTGCATCTTACAAAAACATCAAAATGAAAATGATCTTCACACAAAGTATTTATCATTTCATTAGTATTAGTTAGTTAATTTTTAGAGCAGAATTTGTTCTATCTTCATCTTTGAACATGCATTGGGGTTTGGCAAGACATCAACTTGGCTTGAGTCTTAGATACATGTTCCCTGGGAAAAATGAGGATTGGACACTGTGTGAAAAAATTAAATTGTAGTTTTGTTACAGTTTCTTATCTATTCTTTCATATGTGTGGCTTGATTCTGTGTGGATCCCTGAATCCAACATGAAACAAACACAGAAGAGATTTCTTAGGAGTAAGCAACAATCCTCCCTCCATTCAGCTTGAATCTCCTGTGTGATTTTTCATCCCTCTTCCTCCTTTTTTTTCCTCCTCCTTTTTATCCCCATCAAGTAGGCCAGTTGATGTGGGACAGCAAAACAGCCCCCCCCCCACCCTTTTACACGCCTCTCAGTGGAATGGGTGGTGAGCTCAGCACACAGCACCAGGAGTTCAGGGATCCTCTCATCCCATTCCCCAACCTAAACAGTTTGTGCAGTGCTGCTTGCCTTGCGGGGAAATTCATTTGAATATGTTTAACAATGCACCATTTTTTTGCAGTGTCAGTACTATGCTGAGAGGACTAGGTTTAAAGTGAGTAGACTTATAAGAATTACATCTTAATTGCCCCATTGCTACTGGAATGGCTTTAAAGCACATTAAAAGTGACACAGCAGCAATGTAACAAGGCTGGAGATTAACAGATATTCTGCTCGGTCTTTGGGATTATTTGAAAGAGACATTAAAGCTTAGAGGTTACACAGGGGAATGGCTCAGATGAGTATGTGGTTTTATAATAGCTTCAAATAGTGATATTAATGCTTTCACTGGTTTGAAACAGACTCCCAATTTGACATTTTTGAGAAAAAATTGTCACAAGGCAGATAATGATTAAAATATCATTTTTTCTACCATGTAAAATTAAATATCCACCCTTTGTCTCCAAATATTTTTTTTTTACTGTATGTTTGTCTGATTTAGAGGACGAATCTGTTTCCCAGAAAATACACTTATTCGAATATACCAATTTCTCTTCAAGAGAAAATTGTGATGCTGAATTTTGTTTACCATCATCAGACAAGTCAGTCAATGTTCTCACAGAATGCTTTGACCGTATCATTCATTAGATTACCAATAACATCTGTCCATGCCATCTAAGACAAGAAAGACATTTTTGGGTTGTATTAGCACACTTGATTAAAGCCTGGCTCACACTCCAGGATTTTCGGGCCGATTTAACCGTGATTCAGCCTTCGCGACAATTTGGGCCGAACATCGGGTCGGAGACCAAGATCAGCCCCAATGTTCGGCCCAGATTATCTTCAAGTGTGAGTGGGTGAGGGATCAATCTTAAGCCCCATGAGTGGCCCTCCCGACAATCGGAGTTGATATTTGAAAACTAATCACTTTCAAACATGTTTGATTTTTATCCGAATGATTACGCCACTCATTTTTGCTGAGGATGGCGATAGCCAATCAGAGAAAGCCGCCTAAGCGGGACTGGAAATGATCATCATGATATGATATTATGATATGATATGATATCATCAATGAACATCAGAAGTTATTGGAGACAAAAAGGGCGACCATGTAACGTAACGATAAATTGAATCTCTCACCTCCAGTTCTTTTTGTAGAAAGGACAACCCATGTTGT
Source organism: Acanthurus tractus (assembly GCA_029783725.1). NCBI lineage: Eukaryota > Metazoa > Chordata > Actinopteri > Acanthuriformes > Acanthuridae > Acanthurus > Acanthurus tractus. Next base: position 9,188,566 of record JAQNCA010000013.1, read on the forward strand.
CCGCGTCTCCCCAACCACTTTTTCATCTAGATTCTTTTAGACTTTTTCCTTCTGTCACTGCAAATAATGGCTAGAGCCAGCAGCACCGCACCAGGCTCAACTTTTTCTGCTTTTGTTTACATTCCCTTACTTGTGAGATGTAGGATCACGTGATGCATCGCTCTCTGGTCCGATAATCTTGATGAAATCCTGTAGTGTGTGCTGGTCATTATTTTCAAATCTTATAGTGTGTGCGTGTTTGAGATTTAAGAGAAGATAATCTCATTAGATTCTCCTTATGTGTGTGATGCAACCCTATTTTAGAATCTTATAAGATTTTTAAAATCCTGTAGTGTGAGCCAGGCTTAAGACTGATTTTGAGGTTTCCTGAGAGTGATTTAAAACCTGTCCTAAGATATTTTTGAGACCATGATCTTTCCTTAATCTTACCCACAGTGCTTTGTGTCCGACACGTTGGACTGAGATGCAAACTATGTATTTGAGTTGTATGTCGCACACTCACCATCAACACCATCCAAAACTTTCCTCTGTAATCTGGGAAGCTATTATGTTTCCCTCAAAATATAATTGGCAAAAAACAAAACAAAATGTTTATAAAAACGCTTTCTCTAACGGAAATAATTAAGGAAGAATTTACTATATTCTGGTTTGTAGATTTAAAGAAACAGAGACCAAGAAATGTATTAATTACCAGTATGGAAGTGAGTTCATACAGAGCAGCTTTGTTGTATAACAGCATATTTAATTTTCCTCCTGTGTTTTTTCCTCTCAGGTCCTCCTGGTACTCATAATGTTTGAGCTCTCGAGCCTTTGTCCTCGCTTACACAAACACACTTAAGCTGTGGTGACTTAAGCTTTTACTTTCAACCCAAGTCTTCAGCCCAACATACCTCTTTCCTCCTGCTCAAGACACGGCTGCCAAGTGTTGTGTTGGTTGAAGTACCCTGTTATGTAGCCACAATGACAAATGGGGCACAAATTGTAATCTGCAGCATAGAATCTCCATCACATTTACATTTCCTTCATATATAAGCACAAAAAATGGCTAACATCTATATTATGTGCCCTTGTAGGGGGAGGTGTTACTTAGGCTCATATTAGGCATGTATTATTACTACTGTGCATATTACACTAAAGTCATTTTAAACTGGATTTCTTTGACATTGAACACTCGGGCAGCCCTCAGGTCCTAAACCAACCATAGCTGTGACACTGCTGCTGCTGTCAATACAGGTCAGCCTGCTAATTAGTCAGTGAATATTAATTTGACAGTTATTACAGAAGAAGAGGTAAGGTTGCAGGTAATAATGCTAATCAACTTACAGATCGATTCTCAGTGAGCTCAGCTATGTTTTCTAACCATAGTTTACCATACCTACCAGGATTAACCCTCTCCCTATAGTGCACTAAAAGGTTAGGTGAAAAAAGGAAACAAAAAATAGGCAATAATCATTAGGGAACAGAACATAACATTTAATCAAACCTTTAAAATATTTTTTACAAATAATGTATGTATTTTTTAAACTTCCACACAAACTGAGTGTGTTATTTTGTAAACTGAAACATGATCTTCCAATTATATTACAAATTACTAATTTAGCAACTCCTTCCTTTTAATTTTATCCTTCAGTAAGCCTGTGGGCCATGTATATTTTTCAACTGTGTGATTTCATTCTGTGGTAATTAAAAGTGATTCAGCATCCCCCTTACAGCAGTGCTTGAAACTTGAAATGAGTTTAATCTTCACGTACTTTGACTCTAGCAGGCCTTGATAAACTCGTAATGTGCGTAATTACAGAATTTGTGTTAAATGACATTTAGAGTTTGTATTTCATTTTGTGAAGTGTCCCCATCAAGGCCACTGGCGTTTCTTGTCATAGTTAAAACACAACATTTATTTATTGACTCGTCTTATTGATTATTATCTTTGAAAAGTCCAGTAAAAAAAATATATTTTCTCTTCTTTTAGTCCACCTCAACCACTGCTACTGCCCAACTTGTATATGGAAGTCTATGTTTGTTTTAAGGAGTTCTGAACATGGTGACTGTTTTTAAACACACTTGTATATTTATGCATGCATACATGTACAAATAAAGTTAAAAATAAGATTGCTATTAAATTATTTTAATAATGTTGATCTTTGCAGTTGTTCCTTGCCATGCTGATAATCTATAGCCTGCATAATTAATTAGAAATTTAAGTTAACTGCTCTGTAATGCTGATTCTCTTTGCATGTGCCTTGTAATTTAGGGGTTGACAATAACAGTAATTTTCTTTCTCCCCCTTGATGATAGCAGACAAGACTACAGGGCATATGAAAAGATTTATTTTGCTGCTCGCTTTCTGATCCAGATTTAGATAACAGTGTTGCAGATGATAATCAGAGGCAGGCTGCCTAAAAAAAGCTGCTGGATTCAACATTCGTTCTTTTTAAAGTGTTGCTAATCTGCTGCTGATTTTATTGTTAAACAAGTCATGGTGTTTCAGCAAAGACATTTATCAAATTTAGTCAGATTTTAGTTAGATCTGATAATATACTCTGAGAAACATCACAAATGGTTTGAATCAAACAGACTAGAAGCATGGTAGCTGATGAAAATATACAGCAATTTGTTTAATATATGGCAAAAATGGAGCAGCGCTAGAAAAAAGAAGAGATAAGTTAAGACGTCTCCTTTTTCTTCTTAAAATACTCTTCAACTTGAAACAGTTGGAAAGTATTAAGGACAACTGAGACTATGCAAGAAGAATCAGTGCTGGTGGGATTAAAGTCAAGCAAAGGCACAGAAGTGGCCTAAACTCCTTGGGCATGTGTTAGTATTAATTTCTATCAGCTCAATATAACCAGAGATTGAAAAAGTTCCTTTTTAATCTTTAATTTTATGAAGACATGAACTTTTCTTAATTGACATCCCTTTATCTCTGACACACGGTTCACAAAGGAAAAAGATAGCAGATCAAAGATACCAGATATGAAGACAAAAATTATGAGTCTTATTACAGAGTCATAATTTCAAAGGAACTGGGGTCATCCAGGTTAATGGTTGTAAAGTGCTGTTTTGTGAATATGCCAAACTATTAAAATTAACACCACACACTTGCCTGCATCATAATTAACCTCTGATGATGTTTATGCTTAACAACCACTGAATAATTCTCATTTGTAAGATGTGCAAAAGCTTGTCACACACATTTCTCTTTGTTCATGTTTAATCTGCTCAGTTTTCCCCCAGTTAATGATACATGATACACAAATAATTAAATTTAAAACTGCTATGTTTTAGCTCCAGGATCTTTGTATAATACATACAGGTTAAAGTCATGGCTTTCTTGTGCTGGATTTGTTAGTTAAGACAATCACAGTGTAAGAGTTGGTAATTACAGAGTCGTACATTCTTGACAAGTCTGTATGATGCTGTATATAAAACATCTAGTGGAGCCACAGCCATCATTTTGAGGCTTTAGGTATTAGGTATTATGGTGTTCACCATCATGGTGAATCATATTTAGGTGAGAGGTTGGTGCTAAACTAAAGAGTGCTACCAATGACCACTTAGTTTATTAAGCGTGACTTCAAGACTCAATATAATTTAAACAAGTGAGTAATTTAAAAATATACCCCTTGCTAGTTACAGTTGTCAGGAACAGGTAAATTGGCTGCAGCGACGATAAGCCATTTTTTGTACCAGGCTGTATTTTTATATATTTTTTGTCTGTTGTTACGTTGAGCGTGTTAATATGAGGCTCTAAAGCAACCGGTTCTCTTTTGGAGTCCAAAAAAAAAAAAAAAGATAATAATAAAAAAAAAACAGTGACCTTCTCTCTGTTTCACATTTCAGACTTGAGCATCAACAACATCAGGTGTTGGTCATTCTCACAGAAGATACACAATGCATAATAAAACATTTAATTATCGCCCTCAGTGCCCATGTTCATTGCCAGTGCCCTGTGTCTGTTTGGTCAGGCTTCTGTCAGGCAGATTACAGCATTAGACATGGAGCAGAGCCATCGTTTACAGGAGCGTGTTTTCTACTGTGATGAGTCCAAATGTCCACTCGTCTAAGTGCTGTGCCCTCAGATCACCGTACAGAGGCTGTACAGTAGGTTCAGATGAATCTGAAACTTAACTGTACTGATTTCATGTCTGCGGCTTATTTGGCAGGGACAAAGGCATTTTACATAGCTCATTATTTTTAATTAGGGCCCACCTTCTTAGTCTGTTACAGCTGGCTTAAGATAAGGCTGCTTTGAGTCAAAAACCATTTGTGCCAGCCGATAACATTTAGTGTTACCTCCATAAAAACAAAACAAAAAAAACAAAAAAAACCCCTTAGATCAATAGGAGACAAGGAAAATGTGTGCATTTATAGATACACTGTGGCAGAGTGACCAAACACCCTGAGCATTCTGCAGCTGGATGACAGGGAGACACACCTGCACCCTGATTAGGAGAACCTGAGGCTGTGGTATGCAGGGTGTAGACAGATAAACACACCTCATTAATCCTCAGTCACGAACTGAAGCAAAAGGTCCATAAACATGCATCCACAATCACACACAAAGTTGCATGTTCTCCCACATTTTAGCACGGACATACGCATTTATACATCCACCCACATGCATGGTGAGAATGAGAGACAGGTAGATTCAGAAATCACCTATTAAACCTTGCAAGGAAAGCAGCGACACAGCAGCACACTGACATCCTGTTGTAGGTGAGGAAGCCACCCACACACCTAATAAATATAACCATAATACCCAACATGACCTGCTGTTCCTGACATTCTTTCCCATATTTTAAGCATTTGTAACATCCACAAAGACTTATATCCACCTCAGAGTAAATGTGTAATGTGACAGCACATTATATTTTCTTTTACTTTCAGAACAAAGCCTCTGTGCTGTGGAAAGCAGCTTAAAAAACATTCATACATAATAATGTCATATCTTCAAACAGAGACTATTTACAGTAAAGTTAATTCTAGACCTATGTAAGCAATTGGCAATAGATCTTACAAGCTACAACTTAATTAAGGCAGTGGCCCAAATTAATGAGCGAGGTTGTTTAATGTACGCGGGTGCTAATAGGCGGTAATGAGAGCTACCAGCCCTAGAAAAAAAAAAGCACTGCATTTGCATGCTTCCCCCAGCTCCTTTCAGTGCTTTTCATTTTTGGAGAGTCAACTTTGATTTTCTTTCTGATATGGGCTCGGAGGCATTTGTTTTCCTTTCTTCCATGCTCATCCAATGTGAGGAAATAATCTAAGTATTTGAGGGTCGAAGATTGTATGCTAATGGGGGTTTCTGTGTGTGCCACCTGTCTCTGCGTTTGTTCAACCATGATTGCTGACTGTCTAACAGGTTTAACCTCTAAAAGCAAACCATTGTTTCTGCTACCGTGCCCTCACACACGTTTCCTCTTATGTTTCTCTCATGAAATGGCAGTCTGCCCTAAAGTTGTGATGTGACTGCATCTGGGATTTTTTTTTACTTTTGTCCAGCATGTTATTCTTTCCTTTTGAAAGCCAGATTCACCTCTGCATCCTTGAATCCCTGGATCATTGTGTTGTGCAATGATGCAGCAACAAAGTTTGATAGCCTCGATCCAGGTTGAATTTTCATCTGTTAAGGTCTCACATCAAGCGTGGACCCCATTCCGACATATGTAAAGTATAATCTGGGATGGAGATTGATCCTAATGCTAAAATTTAGCCCATCTTACTTCCCGGTTCATACCCTTAAGGCCTGGCTGGAGAGGAAGCCCAGGCAAGCACTGGGAACCGGAGGATGCATTTCATTTAGACAAGTTATACATTCTCGGCCAAGTTGTCAGTCGACTCAATGTGATTTGATGTGAGCACCATGGCACTGTTTCTCCAGATCTGTTTGGTTCCATAAGTGCTACACTACTCTGTACTTTAGACTTAAGTCATAATGTAGAACCCAGGCACTTGTTCAACTACCTATATAAAGCACAACCACAAATCTTATGTTTAGAAATGCTGCTTCAAATGACTTTGGTTTTAGAGACATGAGACTGGGGCAGGTCAGACAGTTGAGGTTTCATTTATCTTTTGAGTCAGATAGTTTTTTTTTTTACAACTCTGAGTCAGGAGTTCTCTTTTGGTTGTATTTATTTATTTGTTTCCGGCAGCAACCTCAGGGCTCTTTTTCCTTAGAATTTTGCCTCCCATTTTTAGTTTGTTTCATAAATTTAAGTTATGTTCAACAAATCCATGCGACAAATAACTTTACCAAATCCATCTGGTGTTATGTCTCCTTCATTTCCCCCCCAGAAAGCTGGATGGCAACACATGATAGAGCACAAAATTGCAAGGGTGGTGGTGTGTGTGCATCCGTCTTTGCGTGTGGGTGAGAGATATGAAAGCCTGAATATATGAATAATTTTATGCATGTGTGTTCTTTTGATAAGAGAATATTTTGTGAGGAGAAGATCTTGTTTGTTTGAAATTTCAAATAAACTGCTAGGAGCGGTCGATCTCGAACTTTCTTTGTCATGCCCCCCTGTGAAGAAGAAAAAAGTTCATGCCCCCACCCCAAAATGGTTTATCAATCAATAACAATGATGAGGGAAGACATAGAAAAAAAGGTTGCAAGTTAAAATTGTGTGAAAAAAGGTCAACACAACTGCAAAACTTTATTAGTTTTTTCCCTCATATGTTTCCCCTGGTCATCCACGACCCCACTGCAGGGGCCCCATACCCCCAACTTAAAGAACCCCTGACAGTGTGAGCAACTCAACTGTGTTTTAAAAGGGTAAGAAAAATAATAGAGATGCACATTTTTTTAGTTCATGCTGATAAGTCTAGAAGGTATAAGAAGTTGGTTATACTTGATAATGTAACAAAGATTCTTTTACTGACATAATTTGTCAATTCTATATGCAGTTTCAGGAGGAGTGGCCCATAATTGGTTGGATTCCATGTTATTTTTCATCATCTTTTTTTTACCATTTGTAAGGTGAAAGTACGTTCAATAAATGATGATTGAAAGCAGAAAAGAGCTTTTCCTTTTGTCCATGGTGGATTGCAATCTCAGTATGAAGAGATAACAGAATGAAATATATGTCATTAGTGTATAGTTGGAAATCTAGACACATGTAACAACAGCACACCCTGTTTTGAAGGCACATATAATTAAAAACATATATACACCTGGAGGTTCAGCGCTATCAGTGAAAATGATGCTATATAGGTTCATGGGCTCATCCCATGGTGGTGCATATTGCACGTGTGCATCCCCCGACTGCACACCACAGGTAACCTCTGCCCTCTCTTCATTGCCTCTGTTCAAACCAACTCAATAAGACAAGATAGTGTGGCAAGTGAGAACGATACAGGGAATAGCACATTTATTCTCACTCTGCCTAATCCCTCTCTTTCTGCTTAAACACTCAGCTGGATCCTAGCCTCTATTTCTCAGTATTTTTTTACTTTTGCTCTCTCCCACAGCTGCCATAAAAATTCTTTTTGTTGTTTATCCTCCTACCTCCTGCTACCAACTGGGGTATTTTGCCTCTTCAAACTGTCCCTCATTCTCTCTGGACTCTTTTCCTTCGTCTCACTTTCATACTCTGCAACTGTCTTTTTCCATACCCTCTGTCCTTTTTTCTTTCTCTTTCTTTCTGTCTAATCTGATTTCTCTATTTACAGACCAACACGTAGGATAATGGTCACTTAACAAATCCCACAGTGGGCAGAATTAGAGTTAGATTTTATGAGCAAAGGAGACAAAAATAAAATTAAAATGAGTTTCAGTTTCTTTTTCTTGCATTCATGCAAATGAGGCGTTGTGCATGTTTTTCATTCCTATGGAAGCATATGGGAGGAAACATCCTGAGCTCAAAGAGGAAAGGAGGCAGCACTCCTGGTAGAAACTCTGCACATCAAACCTGAGATATTCAGGGTAAGAGGAGGAGCAGGCTAAACTGCAGCTACAGAGAGGGTTGACTGACTTTGGGGCAGGTCAGCTGTGTTACATGACAGACGAATTCTGTCTAAAGGCTTGCCTGCGGTCTTTTCAAAAGTCTTTGGAGTTAAAACAATAACAGCAGAGCAGAGCAGCTTTATATCCATATATAGACTGCAAATGCTCAAGTGAGTAAGATGCCTGTTGAAATCAGAGGTAATAGCAGCACAGCCCTGAGGGATGTTGCTGTGGATGCATCATGGGAAATAATGTAGGTATACAGAGGAAAGCCATACAATAATAAACAAAAATACATGCACATACAATAAGACATATGCTCCAGCACATAGAACAAATCTCATGGTCTGATTGGTTATTGGATTTCTGTGTTGATTTCCAGTATGCCAAAATACATGAACAGTAATGTTTAAAACATGGTATTTTATCATTTATCATTTTATCATTGATGGTGAAGTGTTTGTTTGGAATTTTGATCTATTTTTTTATTTAATGCATCAGCTAGTCAAAGTAGTTTATAGCTTAACCCAGCAACTCTCAGTATATAATTTAACAACCCTTTGATTACTCAAAAGATAGTGGATCATTATACAGTGAGCATCTACCATATTAAACAAGGACAGCACATTAAACATGTCTAACATTATAGCTTCTCAAGGCAGCTATTTGGATCCAATTTAGCTAAAAGTTTGCAAAGGGAAATGTTGTTGAATGAAGCTACTCTCCCAAAGATATTTGATGACCTTATACAGCCTTTACCTGCTGTCCAGGTGACCCATTTACCGTGGCAGTCGATGACAACATCTTTTCTGTCACTGGAATGTTAGTCTGTGAGAACACTCTCCCACCCTCTATCTGCCACGACTTTCTAAAAAAAACGTTGTTCAAAAGTGAACAAGAGAGGCCAAGAGAGCGCCAGCTTGCCCACTGCCACCTGCCTTCCTTTTTCCATCTCTTTCCATCATTTGTCGGAGTGTTGAAAACTCCTTGAAACTAGAGCGGCAGAAGGTGATGGGATTGTGCACCTCATGTCCCACTTTCAGTAGTCCTGGCTCTGAGGAAATAGAATAATTGGGCAAATAACTTGCAGTTGGTCAGAATCAGTGGACAAGTGTCATGACAAATCAGGTGTAAGGTTACTGCATATGCAAATTTTCATTGACCAGATGCTCATACACCTGTGAAGGAGAGGGAGTTTTACTCATAGTGTCCAGTAGAGGCCTTCAACTTTACCTATAGAACTAGGGTTAGACAATTATAACCTTTGTTTTGTCAGTCAGATGCTCCACCGCTGCTTTGACCATGGAAACAGCAAACATCTGTTGTCTGCTTGCTAGCATCAAAAAACATTTTAAAAACAAAATAATTCCCCAGAGACAGCAAGAGGAAATAAATAGACACATTAAAAGGCACAATGTGTCCCTTTCTCAGGTAATAATAAATTATAAAAGAACATGGTAAAAGGTAATGATGAAGTCATAAAATGACCTCGGACTCCTAAACAAATCTTTTGTTACAACCTGTGTTACAACTCAATGACAGCAACCAAAAGACAGGTCAGGAGTGAGAATGACAAAGTCAAGGTCAGTGATAGATAGGCATCTGCTTATTCCTACATGCTTGACTACTCAGTAATTGAGTGTAATTAAATGCTCTGGTCCAGCAGGGACCTAAGCTGGATGGACCTGGTTTGGGCTGAAAATGAAAAGTGTGATTTAATTTGACGTGAGTATGTGCGATATGCAGGTGTAAGAAACTCTAAGCAGTCACCATATCGCCAGTCAGATGGGAATTAAATCTTTCTGCAGTGCATGAGTCAGGCCACATGAATAATACACTGGCTGCCCAGTAGCACTGAAAGATTAATATTTGTGATAAGGTTGGTTTTAATTGATATGACAACACTTCCTCCATATGTCAAGGCCAGGGAGATGGTGCTGCATGGCACAGTAGGTGGGTTATCTAATGTGATACAAATGGAGAAGTTGTAAAGGTCGAGGTAGATCTTAAACACTATTTTGATGTGTGGGAGATTATGTCCAGCCTGCTTTGTTTGACTTTTTTAACACTACTTAGGTTTATTTTAAGACAGTTGGTACATTTATTTTCCCTAGCAGATGAATCATGTCGACTTTTGCTCCATGACAGTAAATTTATGTAAACATAAAGATGGATAGTCCAAAGACAACCTATGTTTCTGAACTAAACTTAAAAAAAGACGTCAATGTGAAGCATGTATAAATGGTAACATCAGTAATATGACAAAGCACATATTTTGGTCGTTAAATTTGGTGTTTGGAACAACTAAATTTGGTGGGCACCTTAAGACAAAATGTGAAGGCTACTCACTACAAGTTGGACATGTTTCACCACAATTTACACCTGAGTAACACATGCTCTTTATTTAAATCCTCTCTGGCAGCTGACAAAACTGATTATATGCTTAATTTAATAGATAACACCCTTAGAGCAAACACATTTAAATCAGTACCTTAGATACATTATAATATCCTAAAAAAATAAAAACAAACATCATAGTAGCTTTTGTAGTTAAAGTAGGTAGTAAATAGTTTATCTAATATTGTTCAATTTGTATTAACTGCATTGCATTTTAGGTGGCACCACTGTGTTAACAGTTAATGGTCAGAATATTAAAAATGTATAGGCTTTTCAGAGAAATAAATGATGAGGAACTACTATACTTACTGATCAGCTAACTCATTAGCTAATTTATTCCCAATACTATTTAAAAATACAACAAGGTCCAAGTCAAGGGGTCTGGGGAGACTGTGTTTTTTCTTCTTTCCCAAGGCCCCAAGGCAAGTGACTCATGCTGGTTTTAAATCCCTCAAACTCTACTATTAAAGCCTAGCCAGAAAGCAACAAGCTCTCATACTATTCCAACAGAAAAACCAACCAGGAATATGAAATCCGACACAGAACTTTTCAGTATTACATGAATATCCCCTCAGTGCTTCCTCAGATCAACACTCCCACCTGCTCTTCTTAAAATTCTGGCTGGCAGGCCACATCATTTGCTGACCACTGTGGAAAGTGGCTGGATATAGAACATGTACGATCACTTGGAGGACTTATACATTGTGAATAACATTAGGTCAATAAAATAATTTCACTATAAAACATCTAGGAGGAACTGAACCCAGCGGTTTTTAAATTTCAAATCATTTCATTACTGACAGTAGGGAGTATACTAATTAGTTTTTCTAGAATTCAACACATAAAAAATAATAGCCCCTTTTTCATTGTCACTATTTTTATGTAAATAAAATTGGATTTAGAGGACACCAAAAGTAATCAATGCTTTTGAAACTAAGACAGTCAGTTCAAAAAGTAATGTCAAGTGCATGAAACTAATTCGTAGTTAGATAATCTTTTCATTTACTTTTATTACAGCTCAAAATTTCCTATAAAAGTAGACAGTGTCTGTTTTATTAATCCTTCCGTGTGTAAAAGTGTAATTACTTTCTTCTGATTGTGGGTTATATCATTTTAAAAAACTCCTTGCTGTCATACGCAGTATGCTCCGATGAAGACATTATTCCACAACACCTCAGCAGACCTGTCCACACCAGATGATCAAGAAATAAGGTGATTCTCACTCATTCATCACCAGCAGAGTCCTATCTCGTTAAGCACGACAGAAATGCCAAACATACATTCACCAGCAGTGTTATGGGATTTATAACTCCTTCATCAAGGAACCAGAAAAACCTCATTAATTATTTAACATGTAGCAATTACATATTCATTGGTAATTAGTACAAAACCCAAAAGAATATGGAAGTGGGACACATTACCACAACCATGTATGGTATTTGTGAGCCATTACAATATGCTTCACAGTAAGGCTGATTGTTATTCAAATGGCTCAATTCCAACGCAGCTGTTCATGTTTAAGTAGAGAATAAGGCTAAAAATGGAAGCAAAGCGGGTTATCTCTACAGATACCCTACTGGTTACTGCTGTATATTAGTAATAGAGTGTTTAAATTTGTCAAAGTACCTTTTGCAAGTACGCTAGGACCAGCAAACTAAGAAAAAAAAAAAGCAGTCTTCTGCTCTGAAATGCTGGGGGCGTGTCCACTGAAGCAGTGGAGAACATGCCCAATCACTGCTGCTCTGAACAGTCAATGGTTCGCCACGGTTCGAAATGGATGCTTCCGCCTGCTTTATCCAACTAATTAGCAATATGTACAAGCTAGTATAGTGTAATATCCGCTCCTTTGAGAGACAGGGCAGTGTGTGTATGTGTGAGTGGTCAAGCGAATGGGTATTACAAGTATCAGAAAATGTATTAGGGTATACAGAGCAGAGCAAAAAAATGGGTCTACATGTGAGCGTAAGTGTGACAGCTTTACTGACTGCGAATGAGCAGGATTACCACCTATGCTAGCCATGCTTCAAGTATTGTAATGCTACAGTGTAAGAGGAGGAGTTATGCAAATAGGTCTGCAGTGCATCATGGAGCCTCAAGTTAAGGAGCGCCCAATATAACTTAGAACATTAAAACAGTATGAAACAGTTAAGTGTCCCAACTCTGAAATTTCAATAAAAGATAACTGTGTTATAATATAAAGATTAAAATCCCTACTATTATGTTTCAGCTCATTAGATAGATGTAAAATTGCAAAAATGTATTGCTAGTGAAACACAAATACAAGCTAACATAAGTGAAAATGAATATCGGATTTCTAAAACTGCAGACTGATAAAAAAAAACATATGTCTGGTTGACAGCTGCGGTTGACTTTTTTACACCCTGTCTAATTCAGCTGTTATGGTCATGAGGAAAGAGGTGTCATGACTTCCAAAAAGGAAATGGATGCTCCAAAGTCTTTGGTTTGTCCAAAAACAGCCACTTCAGCTGAGAAACCCCAGCAAAAACCCTGGAAATGCCCCATCTGTCCACTTTCACTTGACTGCAGAACAGCAAAGAAATGCATTCATAACGCTGACTATTAGAAAATACATAGACTTCCAACTCTATAGAAAAGATTTCTTGAATGCTCTAGTAAACCAGAGGCTTTGAAATTCATCACATCAAAGCGTTTGTCTTGGTAATGAACTTTCTGAGCACCCATATCGAGAAAAGGGATCAGTCAACCCATTAAGTCACTAATAGAGGCTGAGCAGTTTTCTAATCCCTTGATTAACAGGGCTCAGGGAATAGATGGAAGTAAACTCAGAGGCCCATCAACCCATCAGCACCACACTGCCTGTTTGCTTTTCTTGTTTTTCATTTTTTCACCATAAATGTTTCCTAATGTCTTTTTAGTGTCTGTCCTTTTTGATTTTGTGTTAATCATTAAATTTCGGTCTCATGGGTCATGCTTGTGTTTGCCTGCACTGACGTGTTTGAGCTTTCGAAAGATATGTTCATAAATGTGTATTCTTGTGGTTACATGAGCCAGAAAACACCAATGTGTGCCTTTGCGTGTGAGATTATCTTTAACTGTCTCCCTCGTGACTCTTATGCCAGGGTTTGTTGTTCTGCACAGAAATTAAAATGTGGAAGGAAAGTGAGGGAAAATTTGTAAGTATTTTTTTTCAGCCTCCTGATGTTAGAGTCACATCCATGAAATTTATTGAGGAAAGGATTCACACCACTCCCTCACAGAGGTCTCTCAGTTGCAAAACCCTGCTGATGGAGGTCATGGAGTTATGCATTATTATTAGCAAAGGCATATAGAAATAAACTCAGCAAACCTACAGACCACTCTGAAATAAATTTTCTGCAAAATTGCAAAAAATAAAGCTGCAACTTCTTGATGTTTCCTGTATTTAAGGTCCAGTATATAGAATTTAGTGGCATCTAGTGATGGGTTTGCAGTGTGCTACCAACTGCATATGGATATCTGTCCATGCCAAGCTTTGATGGACCTGCAACAAGTGTTTGATTTGTCCAATTTGAAAAATGGTGGTGCAGCATTGCTAATTTCGTGGATGAGGACCAGCTTCAACTATTTTTGGGGGGTTGATTATACACTAAGGAAAACATAGAAATACATATTATATTACATTTCTGCTCATTGTTTGAACCAATTCCTATATAGTGGACCCCTACTGTCTTTTCAAACTGTTTGACCTGACGTGACTTCAGCTAGGATTAAACTTGTTAAACTATTGGGGAAAAAAAGAGATAAAACAAAACTTTCCTCAATTTACTTTAAAAAAAAAACAATTTCCCACAGTAGTAGAATACAATAAGAAGATATTTTTTAAATCATTTAAAATCCAAGGCAAAAAAGAAATTCTGCATTGTTATCAGTGATTCTGCTGCAGAGTCTTCGGTCCATCACCAACTGGACAAAGACAGCATGAGGGAGGATATTTCATCGGTTGAAATGCTCATGTCACAGCAGGACAACCTTAATAAAAAATGTAGACTGGCAGAGCAAAGAAAAGTTGTGTTAACCATCACAGCTGTGCATAACCTTATTCTCTTTATTGTCAGGATGTAACCACAACAGGACAGAGTTAATGTGTTTTTTGGGGTTTTTTTGGTCAATGTTTGTTTTTTTATTTCTTTTAAAATACAGCCATGAGTTCATCACCTTGATCACCTTAATCACCTTGACTCAGTAAATTCAACGAATAAGTTCATTATAAGACAGAACTTAGCTGAAATTAAATTATAGACCTTCTTGACTATGTAGTAACAGAAAAATATATAACAAATATAAATATTTGATATTGTTCCACCGTGTTAATGATTGTAAATAAATGTTTTACTTGGCAATATGTAGCAACTCTTCCACTGATTCCAAATGTTGTGAAGATCTTAAAATGGGTTTACAGCGACTCTTCCTGGGCCAGCACATCTGCTATTCCTACCACATTTTATTTTCAAAGTTGTGTTTGATGAGACAAATGATTATTTTCCACTTCAGAATGCAGCCCATTTTTAAAAAACACATTATCACAATCCCCCTTAGACGACAGCAAAAGCCTCTCTATTCATCCTTTCAGCCCAGTGTTTTTTTAAAATTTATTCAGGCGAGATGTTAGTCAAGCGGTGATGAAGGCCATGTCCACTCCTTGTGGATAAATTGAAAATTGAAAGTGCTTTTCATGTGTCAAAAGCTTTCAGTCCACACTTAGTTATAAAACAGTGGTTTGACAGAGGGTCATAAATGCTACCTGTCAAAAATACCAGTAATTTCTAGCCTATTAGTGTAGAAACCATTCATCAAATAGGTCTTAATTTTTTTTTCCACCTGTATTATGTAAATCTAGTCTGACTCATGGGATGTAATGTGTGTAAAAGCCTGCCACGGAGCGACTAATTCAGACACCGCTCTCCTCCCCTTCTGCTATCTGTGTGTACCATTTACAGAATCCCCATCGCTGCATCCTGGGCTCAGGGACGGTTGTGATTGGTTTAAAGAAATACAAATAAAGCATTTTTCCTCCATAACAGCATGATAATAGGTGCAACCAGACCTTTCTCCAGTGCTGACACAGTGCTTTGCATACATAAGAAATATAAACATACAAATTCTGATGCATACAAAATAAAATAACTTATTACTTTATTGGCCCTCCACTGCTCTTAGGAAAGCAGGTGATGAATTCAGGGATGTAATATGTATGCAAAAAAACATAATAACTGTGGTTATAGGTTATGTGGGTGGGTGGGAATGAAGTACAAAAGGCTTAAAGCTAAACTGAACCAATCAGAGGGTCACATGCCAAAAATATTGCATTTAGAAGAAAGCAGGGAAAAAAAAAATCAAAGGTAGCACTTGAACGCTAAAAGCCGAACGATCTGCAAAAAGAAATAATCACTTTTTATTTAATTAGGGGAATCTGTACTTCCTTGCTCTAAATCCAAACTGAAATTGCTCAAAAATGTTATTTTAATTAATGATTGCCAGTGAAGGGTTCACTGGCATGCCAAACATGCATGAGTACTCTGAGGGAGCTGACTTCAAAAATGCATTAACAATTCTATAAATGATAGAGTGAACGGTAAAGTCTAAAGCTATTACTCTGGCCAAGTCATGCATTCAGTATTTAGAGAAATCTCATCCAACCATTCATATTTTGAATAGATAAATGATAAATTTGGGTAGTGTTGACTTCATCTTACCCGCACTATTGGACTACTGGGAGAGAACAAAGAGCCTGGGGGAAACTGACACCATCAAAAATTCCAAATCTCCTAAAGACCAAGGTCACTGAGTTTGGTGGTCAAGAATATGTTGTGCTCCTCACTGAGCCACCCAACCACCCACAGTGTGTGTGCCGTCTTAACTCTGTGGTGTGCATCACAGAGAAAAGCTGGGCTTTTACCGGTGCCCTGCTGGTAGTGACTGCATTGCTGTACAGTAAGACCCAAAGAGCCTTGGATCTTAAACCAGAAAAGAATGAGAGTCTCATAAGAACCTACTTTGAAATTAAGTTATGTGATGATCATGTTTATGATGAGTCAAGCACGTGTAATAATGATGAGTCAAAATTATACATCTTTGTATTCTGACTTCAGAGTTACGTGAGAACTTATTGGTACACTGTGAAAATCATGTTTGTTTTGTCTTCAATGTCTCTCACCAAATATGCAAATATGTTGAATGTCATTCCTACATCATGAAATATTTAAAAAGCCTAGAGTGTTTTAAACCTTAATATCACATTGTTTGTATTGCTTCAGTTCTCTACTGTTGCAAGAATATAATCAAATACAATCTGATGTCTGTCTGTATGAGAGAACAGGTACACTTGACTCACTAGCACGGTGAAAAAAATGCCATTTCCAGTTTGCATGAAAATCGGATCTTCAACTGTTGCTTTGTGAACAGATAAAGAGTCCAAACAAGATGAATCCACACTGTCTTTTTGCTTTCTCCATGCACTACTTCACTTCTAAGAGCTTATATAAGCCACTCCACCACCCCCAGCTCTGGTGCAGAGGTCAGCCAAACTTCTCCTTGGCAAACAATGGAAAATATTCCGCTGGTGTATCATCTGGCCAGTGCACAGCAGCAGACAGCACCATCATAAGGCATTAATAACTGATGCACTGCAATTTTTCAACCTCAAAAACTTAGCATGCAACTGAAGTCACAAGAGAGCAGGGCAGTCAAAATAAGCTCTTCAACTAGCACCACAACTCTGGAGTTTTTATGAGTCCTGACTTTATCAACCCAGCTAAATCGTGCATTATGCAGCAGGAATTCTCACAGGCTCATGGTGTTTGCAGCTGTGCATTGTAATGGCACATTGTGCCAGTTTAAATTGAAGGCAGGAACTCAGATTGCAGGTTTGCAAAAGTTAATGCCGCTAAACACCTAATAGCAGCATTTAAAACACTGCAGACTCAACAAAACTAGAATAGACAGGTACAAATTGGTCTGGAGTTTTAAATTGTATTGGATACGAGAGCTTTGTGGTCAGACACTCTTCTCTACTTTCAACAGTGGTTAAAAGAGACTGAAATCAGGCTTTTTTTTCCTGTTTTTTGACGTATGTAGAAGCATCATTGTATATCACAGACAACTTGCCCATAATTGCATCATGCAGCCAACAATTTCCTTTGATTTTTTTTATTTCTGTGAAATATGCTGCTCTATTGTTACTTTTGCTGGCAAAAGCAGAGACGCTTACGAGCACACACATCAAAATAGCTTTGTTTGAGAGACATGATGTTGTTTCAGGGAGAGGATGTGAGATATTGCACCTGAGCCTGCTTTTGTACCAGGACATAAACAGTGACAGATCCACCTCCAGGACAGATGACAGATGGACGAATGTAAGCACATACGGACACACACGTGTCTATTTCACCCCTTTTTACACTCCTTGTTTACCCATAAGGCTAATTAACCACTCAAAACAGAGAGCATCATCTATTGAAAAAAAACCAATAAAATAGGAAAACAAACCTTGAACATAATTCCCCCTCTTTGTCGAACAGAATAGGACAAAACCATGATGACTGAACGAGGTCTTAATAAGAAGCCTGCTCATTAAAAGATATCCTTCTCAATGACTGTTCCATTTACTGTTGCTGGCATCATCCCCAGCACCAAAGGCAGTGGTAAACACAAATAAACGAGTGACCAATTGGCAAAGGTGCAATCTAATTTAAGTAAGAGCAGAGGCTAGCTTTCCCTGCGGCAGGGCAGAACTCTCTTTAAACTTTTCTGGATATTAAAGTCAGTGATGTCCACAAAAGCAACACTGCTAATAATCTGCAGCTGGTCATGTTTCTGAAATTATGGGCTTTGGGTTAAAACTGCGTTTAATAAAGCTGTTGAAGTAAAAGCATGAAGTTTGTGTGATTGCTGTCATGATTTAGGATGGCTTTCAGAGCCAGTGTGCAGGGGCCATATTACTCCACAGGAAGCACAGTATAGCTTTTGCTTTCTCTTACACACATCCAGTGCTGGATATTGTGGATGGTGAATGCAACATGGCAAAAGTTGCTGAAAAGATCACTGTTCTTATCCTTCCACTGAGGAAAAAGACAACATTTCAGTAATTACTCTTGTCTCACCCTTTGGTATCAGTGTCTGGGAGAATGAGACCAGGCAGCATGATTAGATGCTCATAGCTACTGTTTTAACTGATGATGAGGAAAGAGAACAAGAAATTCTTAAGAAAGGGAGGAGACTGAGAAAGAGGGGTGTGTCACACACAGGAACTTCAGCCAGGAGACGTTAGCAAGTGCTTATAGTACCTAACCAGACAGCACCTGTCTCACAACATTAAACGTACAGGATGTTCAAAACAATTTAATAAGGTTAACCATATACGACTTTCTATCCGTAAGGATTTAAGCAGCAGCAGGACATAATTGTAATTGGCCCTGATGTAACTAGTTTTATTAGGCCCTCTGTCTTTCCTCAGACAAACACACAATTGCTCTGACATGCAAAAATGCAAAACTGTCAATGGAATTCATCAGGTGGGCAGGGTAAGTATAGCTGTCACATTCCTGTAAAAGAAATTCTTAATGTTGTAAAGAATGTTTTTGAAGGTCAGGCAACACAGCCGTGAATCATAGTAACTGAGCAGCAAGAACTGGCATAGTTCTTGTGCCCCCGAGAGCTTCCATGCTTACACCAGTGGATATGTAGACTTATGGCAAAGCAGAACCCAGTGAGTTAAAAAGTGAGGACCAGAGGATCTTGACTAAGCTTCTTTTTGTGACGAGTTGGGAGTGAGACTGTGTTGCCAAAATGGTCAAATTCGATACCAGATCCACAGTATTACAACATTTGCACCTAAATGACACTTAAATCTCTCGATGCATTTAATCTGCACCTGTGGGTAAGACCATAAAATACTTAAGCTCCTTCACTTGGCACAAGTGTCACACTCCACCTGAAGGGTACAGTGTAACATTTGTAGAACCACTCAGGATTTCAAGGTGCTCCTCTTATCCCGACTGTGTCACACTCAGACACACTATCAACACCAATCAATAAGGCCAGAAGTGTGTCATCATCATTTGGAGAAAGATAAAATGCCACCCTAATGTCATTAAGTGAGGCTCCCAAGATATTGGAGGACCTTTTTTTAAAATCTAACGCTCACTGTGAAAATGAGTCAATGCCAAGAATGAGAGTCGTGGTCATTATGAGTGTAAGGGGCCCATATGGCTCACTGCTGCAGCAATGGCACCCCCGTACCTCCCAAATGATACCCCTAGGATAGAATTCATAGTCATGGAGAACTGATCAATCAACTTTATGATGCCTGAGCTACAGCTCCTTGGGGAGGGTGAATAGCAGGTTGTTCAAACACAAGGAAAAACGTGTTCTTCCTGATTCTTAACTTCTGTTCTCAAGAAGATTTCAGGCATTAATGTCCACGCATACATCAAAAACATGCATGCACAGGGTTGTTGACAGTTAAACCACTCACTAATCAGCCTCCAGCAGCTGAACTGATTTAATTAATCACCTTGGAGTATAGTTGAAAGACTTACAACACCTCCCAGTAATACATCAAATTTTTGCCTGAGGCGTAAGTAATTGATTTCTTGCAGTAAAGGTATAACTCTCGATTATGGATGTTCCGTCCAGACCTTGCTTCATCTTCAGTGTTCACAAGAGGGCCTTTTTAGTACACGCAGAAAGCAAATCATCACCCTACATATTGCTAATGCCTTAGACCAGCAGTAATAGAACTGTCAGACTACAGAGCATAACAAAGAATTTGAACCTGAGGACTTTACTTCCATCCTGTTACCATTTTGTAAACAAATAAGTGTATAAGTATATATACTGCGCATAAGAGGTAGCATGTGTTTGTGTCACTGCTATACAGACAACTGTGATTTACAGGACTGATTCTGGGTCCAAAGGAGTGGTTGAGCTTAATCTGATAAAAAAAAAAAAAACAGTCAACAGCCTTTAAATGAAAAGCTGGCATTTTACCGGCGACAAAATATACACTTGAATTTATACCTGCAGTAGGTGCAGGAGCATCTATAAAGCAGATCAAAAGTTGACAGCAGCCACAATGAAAATACAGAGGTACCATGTCTTTGAACGTAATGCAATAATGGCAGAGCAAAACTCAGAGAAAGCTCCTGGTGACAATCCCTGGCCACACAATGCCAAAATCTGAAAAATGTAATGTATATATGATGTAGGTGAAACTGTAGGGAGCTTGCTAGTATGAGCTTTGGTAATTTTTCAGATTAATCTTTGATGTTATGATAAATAAATTCACATAGCTTGCAGTGGTATGTTAGGATTTTAAAATAAAAAATATATAAATTGAATTATCAAATAAAAAGTAGTTTTTACAGTGAACAGTTTATAACCATGATACTTCTGTACTCTTTTTTTTCACTTTGACTTGAGTCATTTTTTACATGCATGATTGTACTTTTATGTTAGTACAGATTTTCAGTGCTCTATCCACCACTGGTTTAACTCCATTAAAACTTTCAATAATGATAGCAGAGCACTTTTCCTTCCACCTTTATTTTTTTGATTAAATACAAAAATTTGTGCTCCTAAGATTGGATCAGCGCTCAGTGAAGAACCTCCTAAGCCCTATGATAAGCTATTTTTGCAAGGCTTAACTATATAGACAAGTGATAAGAAACAAACAAACAAAAAAACAAAAAAAAAACCAACAAAACAAAAGAAACTTGTTCCTAAGTTGCACTAGGATTTCTTGAAACTATCTACATGAACACTGA
>JAQNCA010000013.1:9209794-9222199 GCA_029783725.1 Acanthurus tractus
TGTTCCTAAGTTGCACTAGGATTTCTTGAAACTATCTACATGAACACTGGAAAGGGAGGTTGCATATGTCCTAAATATGAATATATATTTTAATCAGTATCACCTTAGGTCCCGTTCATGCAGACTGTAAGAGATATTAGTTGTCACATGGCCAATTAGTCTGTAAAATTTCAATCTGTCTATGACACTGCTTCTACTTCTTCAGTATATACTTTAGTTCCTTTATCTTACAGAAAATCAGCACAGAAATGTCAGAAAAGAAAATATTATTATATCAATTTCCTTAATAAACACAAAAATACAAAAAATACACCTTCTGTTCAGTTCATCATTGATTGTACTGGGCATTTTTATTATTTCATCAGATAAAACACAAAGTGACACAAAAAGATGTAACTCTTACCAACAATGTCAAGCTAATGGAATATTGGAATATATTTTTTCTCTAAACTGCTTAAATGTATAAGGTGTGGGTTTGTAAACTGGATTACTCATGCTATTGGACTATGTATTTTGTTTAATTTATATGTACCAGTGACACTTAAGCATCATTTCAGCAATAGTTAAGGTTTTCAGGAAAACCGCCATTCACTTTCGATGAGAAACTTGTACTTTCTCCTCTGTTTATTCCAACAGAGGCTGTTCTCACAGGGAGTGGAGGCAAGAGTTAAATTGGTTCAACTAATTGACACTGCTGTAATTACTAAATTCAGGCTCCCATGAAGAAGAAAACCATTGTTAATGTTCTGCAATTAATTCTTGATCACCAGGGTCTCATTAGTCACTGGTAGCAGTGAAACACAAGTGGCCAAAAAGGAAGTTTCTTAACCAAACTATTACAACAACATTTTCAGACAGTCACTTTAAAATATACATACATTTAAAGATTTCTTTTTTGAAAAGTTCTGCTTTAAAAACCTGAGTGGCCCATGCATTGGAATATATATCTATTAGTATCTGGCACAGTCACCACATTACTTACTCATTACACATTACATGCTTATTACTTATTCAAGTCTCGGTCAGAGAAAGAGAGGAGACTACTTTTCTTTAATTAACCTACAGGGGAGAGTTGTGCCATGACACAGTGCAGAGTACAAAGAAAAAGACTTATGTGAACACTTGCAATAGTTTCCCTTAGAGGCAAAATGATCTGATTATCTATCTGATGATCTAAGGGTTGAGATTTGATGCATTTATGTCGCTGTTAGATATTTTTAAAGTGACTTCAGTTATCCCAGCATCAGGTCAAAGCCTCAGTTTGTCCAGAACTTTTTCTTCTTTAAGATATTCCTGCAAAAAACTGAATTATAAAATATCAGCATTACAAAAGTTAAACTAAGATTGCAAACACTGCACTTGTTAAACTCACCTGTTAAACATATTAGCATTACCATTATGACTTTGTTAGCAGGCTAATATTAAAAAATTGAGCTTAAAGCATAGCTGTGCCTCCGTGCAGTCTCAAAGAGTTACTGTTTTTGCTGTACAGTCCTGCTCTTCTCTGCAGTATTCTGGAATTAAATAGAAAGTGCCTGCTGTGTTTTTTGCTCCTCAGACAAGATGATCTCTGAATCCAATTTTGGTCTGTTGTCCTCAGCTCTTATTCGGACCAGTGTGATGTTCCGTAGTCGTACTGTAGGTTGTACAACGGTCCTGTCTTAATAGTGAAGTCTACAACCTGCAGTCTTTAGGTGTTAAAGACACACCTTTATGAAAGGAGCTCTCTTATAATTAAAATGCAAATCCCTGCTTTGCTTGGCTGATGTGCCTAGTCAAATTGAGTCAAGCCAGTCCATGTGAATTGAAAAGACCCGTTAGTGGACTCCCATGTTGCAGGTTGTGCTTCAGCTGTATATGATCATCATCTTTTACCTTTGCAACAGAGAGCTCAGACTTTTTCATCATTTAATGGTTTGTTGTAGTGATGCAACCAAATCTGAATATGTTATTCAGCAAAGTACAAATAATGTGATGGATTTAAACACTTCTACCGAAAGTTTGATGATATTATTCAAGAAAAAAGAACCAGCTCTGTGATCCCATGACTGTGCATAAGCAGTCGTGTTTTATTCAAATCAATTCACAAAAGTATGGAAAGGTCACATTGACCTTGATAAAGCCATGATTTATAGCACCACCCTAGTAAGCATGCCAAGTGACACATATCAAACACTTTAGTGCCTTTGACGAGCTGCTGCCGGCTCTTGATAAATGCTGAAACACTCACAGTGGATCATCAATGGTGGTATCTACATTTTCTGTATTGCGTATGAATTTCTACTCTCAGTGAGTTGTGTATGGCCTTTTTACTGTTTTCTGCTGGATTCGGTCTGCAGAGTTTCTATGAGCTCAAAATGTTATAGAGCGCTCAGCACAGTGGAAGAGACAGGCTGAGGGACTGGTTTTCATGCAAACTGAGAATGGTCAAGCAAGCTCTTGGAATCACGATCAGACAGGTAAAATAGGCTAATCTGTGATGCTCAGGAATTTAGCACTGTGTATGCAGGCGGGTACAATATGGGTAAGTTTATTTGTACTATTAATAATTAACAATACATCAATATTAAATTAATTTGATGTACAGTATTTATGGCACAACAACAAGCGCTGCCAATGAATACTGGGTTAGAGAGTGCATCATTAGTCTAAATGAGTTTGATTTCCCACATTAACTTCCAATATTGTATCTGAATACAAAAACAGGTTCAGATAATTTAGCTAACTCATCAGTTACACATACAGATAATGACCTCTGGTTGTAAGAGCTGACAATGAGAGACTCACAAGGAGTCATTACTTACCATAAACTATTTAACACCTCCTAGGCCCCTAAAGCAAAGATGAAATATGAGTCCTACCACAAACCATCTTTGAACCAAGACAAGGCTTACTTTTCCCCTCCAATAGTGTTCATGTGACAAAATTCCACATTTAGGTCATGTGACAAAAGCTGAGTCATCTCTAGGACAACAAAGCAGGTATAGCTGTGCCCCCCAGCACTGTCAAGCCTCCCTGTTCCTGTGAACTCTCTGTAAGCATACACCATCAAAGGGAATCATGAAACGAAAAAAACTATTTAAAAGGAGCCCTCACAAGTCAATACCACTTTATAACAAAGAAAATACTTCTCATTCTACTTCCTTCTTGGTATTACCTTGTGCGTCATGCTGCACATTACACCTCCATGGCAACAAACACACATCAAAAGTCTACAAGGAAATTAGGGGGTGGAGAAAAAACTGAAACAAGAAAAGGCAATTTTAAAACTGTAGGAGACACAGTGTCCTAATACAAGGTTACTACAAGTGTAGACTGCAAGTAGAGGCCTTAGAAACCAAGAAACAATGTGAAGAGAAAAGAAACCAAAGAGAAAACACTGGATACTCTTAAGTAATGGATTTCATTACCCAGACTACACTGAGGGACATGTCATTGTTTGTACATGTTCGATAGTTAAGATCTCTCCGTGTTCATGGGTGTAGGGTGATGAGGTGAGGGAGGAGTGCTGAGGGGTCACGGTCTGGTTTGCTGGATTTGGATCTCCAGAGACAACCTCAATGTGAAACAGACCCATCACTCTATGACAGTGATGAAACGATCCTGTAAAGGAGCATATAGAGGCAGATTCAAATTTATTAGCACCTAAGTAGATTGAAAAAAGGGTCCTCACTAGTGGATGGAGAGCTGTAACCCCACCTGTGTTCCGTTGGCTTGTAGAAAACAAGCAGGTTTATCCCTTGATTGGATCCCTTACTGTTGTGGGTCCATGTGACACCCACAGGACAAGAGGCTCCCTCAATGTACAGAATTCTAAACACTTTTCAATGTGTTATTCCTGAACAGTGGAATGATTTTAGTTACGAAAGATTATTTCACTGTTTGCGCGTTTATTACTACCTATAAAATGGTCCTTTAGTAGTTTGCATACTAATAACCAAACATTTCAACACTCATCATTTTGAGTCATCACTGACGGCTGTTCACTCATGCAACTGTAATTTTCATTTTATGTTCTTTTCTGTATGATTTGGCCCATCGCATTGCAAGATTGTTTACATAAAATTTGTATATACATTTAACTTATTTTCTTTAATGCTAAATGTGGTTAAACAAGAATCAAAGTGACTTTCATCATAGTTGGCATTTAATAAGTGATGTTTATCATTTCTTTCAGAACATCATGAGTTTGATTGTAACAAACATAAAACTGGGTAAAATCTTAACTTAAATGAAACCTTTCAGAGCAAAGTCAAGAAACAAACTAAAATGGTGGTAATCTGATTGGCCCCGCTATATTTCAGGCTCTGATGGGTGGCTTGCAGAACCAAAGTTGATATCTAATCTGGGAATTAAGCAATTTGTTTTGAATTTGGACCATTTATGCATCAAAGTAAAAACAGAACAGAATCCTATACTTATACTTAACCTTTTCTTGTAACAACAGTATCAACACAAGGCAACTGAAAACTAAGAGCACTAATTATTTAAGTTTTCAATCCTTCCCATTTTTGCTTGATGTATAGCTCTCATGTTATTTTGAGCTTCTATATTTCAGTGGGAGACAAATCTGGACTGCAGGCAGGCCAGTGTTATTTTGGCTTCACATTCTTGATATGAAGCTAATCTGAATGTGTTTTGGGATTCTCTTGCTGAAATAAGCAGAGACATCATTGAAGAAGTTTGGATGGCAGTAAAACATTGCTCCAAGACCAGATGTGTCTTTTATCATTAATGGTGCATTTACAGATGAACAAGTTATCCCTGTAATGGTTATTAGATGCTGATATATGACTTGACTGTGACCTGACTGTGTTACTCACAGTGGTTTAAAAAGTATTTCAAAATCCAAACATCCTTTATAAAATCATCTCAGTTTTTAATGCAGTGCCATCTGAGGGGTCGAAGGTCACTGGCATGGTGATTTTTGACATTGCACTTCATGTGCAGTGATTCCTCAAGATTCTCAGAATTTCAATAGTATTTTGTTTTATACTGTATTTTGTATTTGATGGTAAAATTACCAAATTCTTTGCAATTTAGACTTGACAAACATTGTTCTTACCCTTTTATACAATTTGTCTATGCAGTTTTTCATAAAGTGGTGAACCTTCATCCTTGTTTAGGAATAACATATCCTTTTCATACCCAATCACAATCTTATCATCTGTTACCAATGAACCCGTTTATCTGTGGAACGTTGAAACATTGCCGGCTTTAACGTGCAATCCATGCATTTTCTTTTCTTTAAATGATTTAAACAAAAAATCAATCATTCAATTTTTTTCCTGTAATTGGGGTGGTAATTCTACAGTAACACGATGCCACAATCAGCAAGAATCTTGATTAAGTCGAGGATTTAAAATGCACTAAATACCCAAAGATCAATACAGAGTAAAGCAGGAGGGAGCATGCTGATATGAGATTAGAGATTGTATTATTTTTCAACAGCCTTAACCACCATGTTTCCTATTTAATTTGATATGCTAATAAGTTACGAGAATAAACCAAAAAGAATATAGATGGGGCATGTAAATAGTCCATAAATAGACTGGGATCAAAACTCTTCAATCCTTTATAGCAGACAAATACCCCACAGTGATTTGGTAATTAAAACTTTAATTAATTCAAAATGATTGTAGGGTTCTTGTATAGAACACATTGAGCTCATTATGCTGTAATTATGTGCAATTTAAAGTCTATTTCACAGCTGAGCAGGCTACTGAACTTTGTCTCTATGGAGTTAGCTGCTTACAACTCAGTGAGGAGCAATGGACTCTGGGTAAATTCTGAGTGGGACCAGGGTGAATGATTATTGCCAGGTACAGTTTTGGTTTAGTTGTAGAGATTCAAATGGCTTGAAGTCTGAGTATACTGTGCTTTGTTCATCAAACATCAGCTGCCTGTTGCAGTGGCCACCTGAGCAGCAGGTCAAATCTGCTCTGGAGGCTGTAATTTAAGTATATGTAATTTCAGTGGAATTAAAAAAAAAGTTCTATTTCTAGTTACAGAAAAGCTCATATTGATTGTGCAGAATTTGAAATGAAATCTGCAATAACTTACTGTAACCAAGGCTGCATAAGTTCGTATGTGCACAAGTGCTTTGAGTGTTTTCTGAGATGCATGTGTATGTGTGACAGATTCATGAAAGATGGCACTGTCATTTTCGATTAATTGGAGTGGCAAACCTTAATGCTTCATCACTTTTGATCAAAACTTCCACACACCTCTTAATTTTATACCTAACTACATCTGCCTTTAAATCCTGCACAGAAATATGTTTTTCTAGCATTCCGTGTTTTTGCAGCCTATGCTGACAACTGATTCTATTTTTTTCCCCTGGATTTACACAAATCCTTCCTCTATACAAACTGATTAAATGGTTTTAGAAGTGTTTACATATGTATCGAAAGTCAAATAATAAAACGATCATGGCTTAACTTTCGTCATGCTGGATAAAGGGAGATAAACACTCGGTTCAAGAATCCCTGCATGTTTTGTGTCAATTGCTACATTTACATGGAAATAGGAACCACAGAAACAGTGTTACATGTCACAAAGCTGTGGAATCTGGTAACTGAACTCAGTGAAGGGGGCAGATCCAAAGATCAAAAACCAGGCACTGTCAGTCTGACACTTAAGTCCAACGTAAGATATTGATTTACTACTTTGGCAGATTGACATTGGGCTTGCAATCGTTTCCTATCGATTTGATTGATCAGTTGCATACAGACCTTTTCATTTGCACCACCATTGAGTCATTTTTTTTACTTTGATCAGCACTTTAAGCGACAAGCTAACGGACAAATTTCTATTTCTGTAAGTCTT
Source organism: Acanthurus tractus (assembly GCA_029783725.1). NCBI lineage: Eukaryota > Metazoa > Chordata > Actinopteri > Acanthuriformes > Acanthuridae > Acanthurus > Acanthurus tractus. The sequence goes on from JAQNCA010000013.1 coordinate 9,216,623, forward strand.
TGTGAAGCGTACTTTATGATGAACTGGTAACCTATCCAGGTTGCACCCTGCAACCTGCTCGATTCCAGATGGGACCTGCACAAGATTGGCAGTCATAGAGAAGGGATGATAGATGGATGGGTGGGAGGATTAAGTGGTTTCTAGTTTTACTGAATCCCCTCCATTTAAGCCTTTAAAACTAACTTGTAATAGAACACACAAAAAAGGGTCAGAAAACATGGAACACATAGAAGATCTTCATCACCATGTAAGATTGTAAAACAGACCAGAAACACATTTTCTCAGTGAGACTGACTGAGGTTTCATTAGCATGTAAAAACTTTGTGGATGATTTTGGTATAAAGACTTTGTGAGGTAAGTACAAGCGGCTTTAGAGGCTTTAGCTGAATGTCACAAATAAATCTGAAATGGAACAAAGCACTGAGAAAGGACCCTGGGGGCAGAACAAAATAATTATGGCAAGATGAAGTAAAGAGCGTCAGCCATTTTAAAACATTTAGTGTTCAGGGGGCAGCAGATTTAGAAGCATTATTGAAAAGACATTTCTGTCTGTTCATGCTTATGCATCCATTGCAAAGCAAAATTACATTTAAATTTCTAAAGCAGAACCCACCAAATGTTATTTGAACAGAACTGCAATACAACCTTAGTGAAAAAAAGAGTTTTTTTCACCCTCTTATCCAGGAAATAGATGTCATGTTAAGAGCTTTTTTTCTCTCTCTGTTTAAAGTGATGCACAAAGATGCACATGAATCTGTGCGTGAGCTTTGTGGTGCAGGCACAAATTTATGGTGTGTATTTGTGATCAGATGAAACAAAGTGGAATGGGTGAGAAACTGACTTGCTTGCGATGAATTGCTGTACATAAAACAGACACCTGTGGGGCAACAAAAACTAATAATGAGAAGAGACATCTAGAAAAAAGGGTATAACGCCTTTCTTGCAAATTACTACATACAGCAACAGCACCACAACATACAGCCTCAAAACACTGAACTGCTGACATAAAGTGGCAAATCAAAAGAAAACCTAGCAACTCCCTCATGCAGAGCTGGTCTGAGGTCTGCAGTAAACTCATGATGCTCTTCTTCAAGCTCCAACTATCAGTCAGCACTTTCCCTGCATGATTCGGTAATCTCTCAAAAGCTGCAAGTAACATACGGTTAAAGTGCCCACTCAGATCATTACTGTTAACCTGGCCGATCCGTCACACATTGTTCGTAAGTGAGCAATTTTCAGAGGTTGGAGATATTTCACACTGTTCTCTTCATTGTTTTGAAGCATTTAAGTATCTCCCCTCAGGTCAGCAGTTAAGACTGCTGAAGGCCAGGTTCAACTGAGTGAATGATTCTTTCATCTCCAAAGCTACATACTTGCTAAATAGTAATGATTGCTCAGCTGATGATTTGTTTCCCATATTACTGGGTGCTTATGAAACTAAATATATTCTGGATTTTCTGTTGTAACTTGTCATATTCATGTTTTATGTATTTTATCATGTTTTTGTACCAAAGTCTGTACGTATTGTTTGGATTTTCTGTTTTTTGCCTGGCTGCTAGATACATTTCCCCTTCTTGGACAATAAAATTAAATTTGAAGATGAAGTTAAAGTTGCACCCTACTGATATCTATAATTTTAAGGATCCTAGCACCCTGGCAGTTTAAATAAATATATTGATACACCTACCTGCAAATGAAAATAAAATGAGGTGTATTGAATATGCAGCATCCTCGGCTTGCTGCAAATATTTGCAAAGATAGAACAGTGTTTGCAGTTATGCTGACTGTGAGCTACACGACTGACAAAAGCAAATCTCTGGCACTCACACACATACCTGCCTCCGCTTCTGTTTGTATTGTTGATGGAGAGGTATGCACCCTCAATAATGGATGCACAGATTGATGGTTGTAGAAAGTATAATTGGCCTTAATGGTTGTCTGAAATTTCAAATTTACTCTCTAATGTGATAAAAATCTGAAGGACGACTATCATCTGAAGAAAAAAACTGAGTTTAAGAAAGAAAATGGAAGCCACATAATTACCTGCAAAATAATTAAAAATAAGTACAACAAATTTTTTAGTTAAGTCTTATTATTCTTGGTTTAACCACAAGCTGTCATTAGTAGTTGTTGGCCATCTGCATGACTTCTGCAGGTTTTTCTATAGTATATCCAAACAATCTCTCGCTGTCTGAGAGGATGATGAGGAAGGAAATGAGTCTCCAGGAGACAGAGTCCTTTTCCAGTCTTCTAGTTGATAGGTTTATAAAGCTGAAAGTCATGGGCGATTCAGTGTATAACCATTTTCCGTTGTTTTTTGTTTTTTTATTTATCTAAATCCTGGATCATTTATTTCCTCAGCGTCTGTGTGTGTTGCTGAGCAGTAGGAACACAAGCAGCCAATCACAAACAGATCTAGGTGTGTTGATGTGAAATTGCCCACCTGAAAATGGAGCGCTGTGAGAGCAGAGGAGACAGCGGTGACCGAGACAATGATAAGCGTCACGAAACACTCACCACACACACACACACACACTTGTCGCATGCGGAGAACTAGAGATGACAACCACTCCATTATTGGTGAGACAACTGATGGAGTGACGGAGAGAACAAAGGAAAAAATGAGATGGGAGGTGAAAGAAAGTGAAGAGACAGAGGTGAGGAGGGGTTGTAAACACTCGGTAAACAATTGCCTTGTGTGAAATGGAAAGCGCAGAGCAGCTCCAACAGTTGCATTAGTGACCCCATGAGACACACACACTCACAGCCAGCAGTAAACATAACTTTCAGCAAACACTCCAACTTCTGCTAGGTCACATATACACTCTCAGAGCTTCTATTTTGGTTTTTCAGAAGCGATACATTCTGCATTTTCTAAATCTAAAGTTGTTCTGTTTTTGCTGCAGGGGTTTCACACCAAAAAATGCATCATGAGTGTATTATTTTGTTTCTGAATCTGTTGCTGCAAAGGGGGCATTTTCCGTATGCACATGTACAAGCATGCTTATTTTGTCGGGTCAGATGTGCCACGGTAATTAACTCAATCCTCAGCATGTGTATGAAGTGTGCAAAGAACGAACTAATTACTTTCTCATCTGTTATACAGAGGCAGACAAGGGAGAGAAAACTTACAACCAACTGCAACAAAACAGAATGTGAGTACAGAGTGGATCCACTGCTGTATTACAGCCAAATATGTTGGGAAAGGATGTGCAAAAAATAAAGGAAAAGGGATAAACAACAAGTACAGGAAATACACCAAGTGTGGCAGCAAAGCTGAGGGAAAGATAAAAAACATAAAAAGGAACAGACTAAGTATAGCAGAATAACGCAGCTGCCTCTCAGAGGAGAGATTATAGAACAGCACAGACATTTATTTATTTATTTATTTAGTCTTCTTTCTGTCTTTACCACTCACCATTTTAGCATCCCTACTTTTAAACAGAGCACATTTCCTTTGTCCCCTGAGCAGCACATTATGAACAGCAACAAATGTGCACTTACTGTGCATTTGTAGCTACAATTACAAGTACTTAATGATTAATGTTCACCTTCAGCAGTAATTATGCTGTAAACACCATGTATGGCTCCATATTATAACATGTCATCACTGCTACCCAATAGAAAAATGATGCCACCGCTTCTACGGTATAGCAGAGTTATTACGGTGTTGGTATATTAACACCACAATATATCGGGTAATTACTTCCCCATAACCTGAAATATGCAAGGTATAGTTTCTTTGTAATATACTGAGAGCTTCCACTTAAACAACAAATCTACTACTGAAACTACAATATTTTATTGTGAATACCAAAACATGGTGTAAGAGACACTGTACACTGTGAAAAGCTGGTTTAAAATATGCTGGTAATTTTTACATAAAAAAATAAAGACAAGAAATATCCACAGAGATTTTTTTTTAATTACATTTCCATTTAATGTCCTTGCGGAAGTATTTTTTTTTATAAAGTTTGACCTACTCTGAGCTTTTGCCCAAGAAAATGTTTCCAAAATATTTTAAAAATATAACTTTTTTTTAATATTGCATTTGTCTGCATTCATTAAGAGTCCCAGTTTGCTAACCTAAGTAAAAACCAAGACTTGTAAATGCAGTTTAAAGAATACCTGGTAAAAACATCAAGATTTCGAAAAAGTGCAAATCATGACAGTGGCAGCACAGTTTGGAGCCACAGGGGACGTAAATGGGAGCAATAAAGGTCTTTGATAACATAGTATTTATCTCAGTTGCTGACATTAGAGAGTGTACCTTCACAGCAGAGATAAGAAATCCTCAGGAGGGGTTCAGAGAGCGCTGCTGTCTGTTTTACAGCTGAAGAGTTTAACGAAGAATTTGTGTCAAAGTTCTCCTTTTGCTCCTTTGTGCTTCTTCTGTCAGGGTGAGAAGAGAGGATTGCATTTTTTCAAACGAATTACTCATAAGGCATTTAACAATAGAAACAATATGTTCTCTGGAAATCGGGTGACATTTAAGCTGCTTTCAGACACTCATGAATCACCTTTGTATCTATCCACCTGAGGAATAAATTGAGAGGGACAGCAACAAAGTTTGTCTTCCCAAAAATGAGAAAACTATTTATGTTTTTGATGGATCAGGGGAATGTAAACAAAGCTGGGACCTTGTCAATTAACCTAATGATATACACACAATGTACAGAAGGACAGGCTGTCTTCCATTAGCAGCCGAAACAGACAGCCATCTGTGAGGAGTGACTGGACTCTGCTCAAAGAGGAAAGTGCTTTGTCACCCAGCACCTGCATTTTTTGGAAATTATATTAGTGAAGATTAAATCTTGCTTGAATTTTCCCCTCAGCCATCTTAATTCAAAACACTAATTTGATTTGCTTGTGTGTATAAAAATATTTTACATTTTGCATCTTAATTATCACATTCTCAGCAGTGTGAGTGGTTGCTGCTAGTTCGAGGCGCAATGACATGTCAGAAACTTAAACATTTTTTTTAAAAGATTAGTTTAAAATTATTAGCAAGGAGTCCTAATACTGCTCATTACTTTAACAGGACTAACACATAGCCATGCAGCTATGTGAGGCAAAGGTGTAGCTGCTGTTTATATAAGATACTAATGTCAGTGCACTTATGATGTTTAAATGTTGATGTCATTGAAAATATGATTAACCACACTCATTACCGTAGTTTAGCATGCTAGCATGCTAATGTGTGCCAAATATTACTTAAGACGAAAAGAATCATTTACAACCAACCTTTATGGGAATAATATTACATTAAATGGTATTCAATCATAAAAGTGGGTGTTAGAAAAAAAAGATAAGAAAAAAGATCAGCATTTTTATCCACTTCTGGCTAAAACTTGTTCATTTCAAGTACGATTACAGATTCCGATTATTAAGTTTGTTGAGCAGATACAGATGATGCACTCACTAATTCTTAGTCCACACCAGAATTTACCCTTGTTTTTCCATCAATAATATTATGAATTATTTTCTTCTTTCAATTATTTCTTTTTGCCTCCTGTCGGTGCCTAGTCTTTCTATCGTTTTATTATTGAGTGTGTAAGATAAAGCCTAGAGTGCATA
>JAQNCA010000013.1:9230031-9266105 GCA_029783725.1 Acanthurus tractus
AGATAACACTTGTTATGAATTGGCGCTATACAAATAAAGATTGATTGATTGATTGATTGATTGATTGATTGATTGATGTGACACATGATCCAGACTAAAATATCTTAAACAATGTTGCTGAAAAATTTTGCACAGGCATTCATGGCTCCAAAAGGATTCCCTTGTTCAGCTCAGCAGAAAATGTACCATAATTAGGTTAAAATAGTTAAGTTCTTCAAAAATTAAGTTGATAAATATTTATAAATGCTACCAACAAAACCTTAAGGCATTTACCTATGCAACACTTGACTGATGCAAATAGTAGCTAACATGTTAAGCTAAGATGGTTAACACGCTGTACATACATATACCCACAAATTAAAAGTGTGTAGGCATTATGGGGTTGGTATGCTGACATTAGCATCAAATTACAGGTTTGTTAAGCTGCTATCATGGCTGCAGATTCTTAGATATAGTCTCTTCCAGCTTGTCTTGGCTAATTGCCACCGAATTGTTGCCAGTTATGTGTTGCATTAGGCTGAATGCCTGTTGCTGTTCAGGGTTCGTCCATTTCTGTTCTTTTGTTTTGAGGACAAAAGGAAAAACATAGAGATATTCTGGAGTAAATTTTTGAATCAGAACCACACTATAAACAGTCAGAGTGAAGAGGGTTGAGAGAAAAGATTAAAGGAAGAATTAGCACCTCCATCAGCGTGTTCATTTAAAAGGCAATTTTTCTATAAGAAATTAAACATCCCTCTTCTTTCTTAATACGGACTGGCAGGCTGACATCCCCTCTACAATTTAAGAATGAGCTTTTTTTTTTTTTCTTTTTGAACAAGCCTATAATTAGGGCTAGCTCAGACTTGCCATGGGCCAGCCCCTACTCATGCAGCTATAGGCTTAAACAGCAGTTCAACCTCCTGTGATATACTGAGCTCCTCCTCTCCTTCCCTATCTGTACCATTAATGCATATTACTAATTTGTGTGTTGTGCTATTTCCTGGCTTTGTCTAGAAGCTGGATTATGAGGGGTTTACTGCTTTAGTCCTACTTGACAATCACTGCTAATGTTTAACCCGAGAAAAGCCTAAAAAGCTGCTGTTGGGCTAAAATTTTGTTGTGGCTCTTAAATGTTTAACAACCTTTATATCTCTTTTTCTCTCTCTGTTCTAATAATGTAGAGGGCCACCCACTCAGAAGCAGGTCCTTATTAAGACCTTTGCCTGTTCAAAAGAAGTATTTAACTATCCTCCTTTTCTTTCTCGCTGATGGCTGAATTGTTGGGCCTCTGTAAAACAAGTGCGGTCTAGACTTGCATTATATAAAACGTGGTCCAAGATTACTTTTGTTGTGAGCAGGGGTCATATAAATAAAACCTGATTTAACTTGACTTGACAGTGATAAAGAGAGCACTTGGCACAAACTAACTCTACAATGATAATGCAAGGTTATGAAATCTTGACTGTCCCCTTATTTACCTTTATGTGAAGGTTACTCATACACTATAATGTGACATTATGTTATCTTCCTAAAATTAGATGAATTTGTATGGCAAACTCAAGTAAAGTGATAAAAGAGAGAAAGGCAGACATGATGATTTTAGAGCTCTTCTCGTCACACACCTGGATAGAGCAGATCAAACCACATCTGTGGCAGGGTTAAACAGCAGAGGACTTTTTTATTTAATTTGTTCTTATCAGAGCTGCTTGACTCGCTGCAGAAAACGTAGGTCTGTCCAAACTGTCACTTCACCACACTGTGGAAAAAAAAGAGGAGTAAAAACCGTAAGATTGTAAAGTGTTTTATGTGGGAAGTAACCTGAACATCACAGAAATTTTAGTGGGATTTGTCTAGAATATTTAACACATGCAATGATGCCTTTGACTGCAAGGAAAATCTGTAAATTAAAATCTCTTTCAAATTAAACCTTAAACTGCGAAATTATTAGTAAAACTAGGATTGGATGTGTTTTATTCTCCTAGAAAAGAACATTAAATTATTCAGCCTGCTGTATTTTTGCTTTGTGTATTAAAGTGACAAATCAATTTTGTGAACTGTAGATCTGCCACCATGAAATAAAAAGGTTTGTGAAACCCCAAATCAGATTTGGCTTAAAGCCCCCATTGGGCCTGAGGCTGCACTGTTATCCTTATCATTTATCAGAGGGGACTTGTGTGTGGTAAGGGTTCACTGAAGTGCAATCCTCACAGATTTGTAAGAATCAACACTGCCACCAACAGGTCTTAATACAGAAGCATTTTCTTGCTCTCTGTAATCACCACATGGATCCTCCACACCTGCGAATGATCTGGTTTAAGCTCACATAGATATATTGTGCTTTTTCTTCTCCATTTGTTGTTTTCCTTCTCTCTCCCTGATGATCTCTTTTTGTCTATGCAAAGAAAAAAAGGGCAAATTGAAAAGAAAATGAAGATGTGTTTGTGTTGATGTGTACACCGAGTGTGGCAGCAGGAAACGACTGAGAGCTAAATGAATGCAAGGAATGAAAATAGAGGCAATCAGACAAAGGGGTAATAACAGTTGCAGAAATGACATATTATTGGCATAAAATAAACATTATCAGGAAGTTGCCATCATTCTGAGACCTGGGGGAGAGAAGATTTAAAGACATGGAGAAACATAAGCCAGGCAAGGAGGAACTCCTACCACATCAAATACTACCTAAGCTTTTAGGGTTTGAGCATTATAGAGACTTACCAATGGCATTTTTGTCACTGTAAAACAAAACTATTGCCCTAGATGATCCTTTAAGAAAAAGTGTGGAATTAGAGTTAAAGAATAAATATAGTGGCAGTAATCACAACACCTGTAATGTAACATTTTTTTCAGAGAACTTGCACTAAAATATCCTTCAAAACTGAAAAAGGACAAAAAGAAGAGGATGAGAATTAGACTTGCAGATTCTAACTTTTTTCATATTCAGTGTTGAACAGTTAAAGTCTGCATTATGTGCATCATGATCAGCATAAGAATGGTGTTTTATTCTCTCCACAGCAATCTGCCTTAACAAACAAGCCATTTTACTTTTCATTTGCATCTGTGCTGATTTTTAACAGGCCCAAATGAAAACTCATATCTGACTTGTTGTCCGGAACAAGGGCAAAATCTCTGTGAGCGCTGTCATTTCTTTAAAAACTCATAATGTTTGAATTGTGAGCAATTTCCCTGTTAATGAAATACAACCATGAGTGTTGATAGAGAAAGGCAAATCAATTCTTTGTTATGTTCTTCAGACGCCAGCGTCCCTCCGGGGTTCCCTTCCTGATGTGCCATTACTGTTTCCATTATCGAATCCTCCTCGGGCTTACGATGAGGGTATATTAAAAGTTATGCTCTGCTCATAGTGTTTTTAATTTTCAGATTTTAGCTCAGCCCAAAGACTGGGACTGTAGTAGGTTACCATTATTCTGAAGGGTCTGGGTAATTGTACTTGTGGTTCAGAGTAGACCCTAGAATATTGAATACGTACTGCATTCAGTGCTGGTTACAGACAAAAAAAGAATGTAATTACTGTGACAGACTCTCATCATGTCTGCAGGTTAAAAACAAATTATAGGTTTGTTCCCCTTTGTACCAAATGTGTTTGTGAACCGCACTGGGTCCTAATCATGTCTCAGCCAAGGTTGGATTACCAATCTGCTTCGGGGCCTCCAGTATCACTGTGTCATTTGGGCTGTGGTTATTTGGCTAATTGCAATTCTGTTCGGAAATGTGTTTTACTAAAGTGCAATATAAACTGAAGTAACCCTGTCTTTTAGCCAATTTTACCTAGTCTGGTGGTCCTGTGGGTCTGTATCTAGATCTGCATTTTCCTGAATCAATTCTGTTAAATAAATTGCCGAAAAAAGGCCAGGTAATATTTCAGCATTTAAGTGCTCCTTTGTTTTTGGAATCTAAGAAAAATATAATGAAGCTGTCGCTTTTAGTTTGTTGTGTAAACTAGAATAAATGAATATTTGAAGGTAACAGGATACACACACCATGCACAGAGGGCAGGAGGTGATGGGTCAATAGCAGCCCCAAGTGCTCCTAATAATTGATTTAAAGTGATACTGACAGTGTAAAAACAGCAGTAATGATTGTTATTTTTTGCCTTTTTTGTGTAAATCTTCTCTTCTATGTTTACAGTAAATTACAGTCCTTTCTCCTAACATGAGCTGCATACAACAAAAGGCTTTTGGCAGAAATGTATGTGTTATCTCCTTTCTCATGACTTGAAGAGATCAAACGATCACTTAAATTTTTGTTTGTTTTTTAAATCCAGTGGTTTAACATCTTACCTTGCTGTAGGAGAGCCCAGCACCCTGTGACATCACTGCTGTGTGGGGTTACATGTTCAACAGTCAACACTTAAGCTACATCCAATCAAACCACTTCAGTTTTTTTTTTTCACAAGTGGCAGCAAGTTTAGTTAGTTATTATTAAAGGTAATAGTGGCTAAAGTGCAAACAAAAGGTATAAAGTGAGTTACTCTGCATGTGAATGAATACTTATAGTGGGTCAAAGCACAGGATGCACTGTGAGGATGTAAAGCCAATATTAAATCATTTTCTCCCACTTCCACTAAAATCAAGAAAGGAACAGAAGAGAAGAGGGCTGTTGGAGAGCTTTTCTTTTGATATGAAACTTTTTCACAACCACTGAATTTTAAAACACATATTCTTCTCTTCCCCCTTTTGCTTGAACTCGACTCGGTGGTGAGCTTGTCGGCAGCCGGTAGCCAGACGCCTGTGTGCACCAGTTGCTGCCCTGTTGCCCTTTTATTTGATTGTTTGTTTGTTTGTTTGTTTGTTTGTTCTATTTTTAATGCTTGCTGTAACAACAGGATTTCCCCATGAGGATTAAAGAAATGCTTACCTTAGCTTGCCTTACCTTGCTTGTAGCCCACACTCCTCCTTGCATGAACAAACACACATACAAACTGAACTGAGTTTAATATTCCAGACAGATCTGGAAGTCAAATGAGGCTCAGGAATAAACTCGATAAGAATCTAGAGAGGTGAACACAGCTTTAATCAGAATTGCCAAACAGAAGCAATTACAGCCATTGGTAATAAATAACCTGCAAGGCTGGTTGCAAACAACTCCTCTTTGTGCTAATCTGCCATCTAGTGTTGAGATCGATCAACTGGTCAAGGCTCTCTACTGCAGTTTCATATAGAGCATCTTCTTTCTTTGTGTGTGTGTGTGTCTTGCTGGCAAAAAGGCAAAAAGCACTTCTCTTCACTTTCATGGATCACTGTAGGTTTCTAAAATCTCATCAGCCCTGGACAGAGGTAGCCTTACCTGTTTCACAGTCACTGTGTGTATCAGATCTGACATTCTCCTCCATATTTCCTGTTCTGGTGTCAGTCTCCTTTCCCCCTCTCTGGTGCTGTCACGTCTGAGATTAGTGATGCTTCTAGGAGTCGATGAGGTTCATGTGCTCCAGCTTCGCCTTGTCAGTGTCAGTGATCTAAGCCTCGCTCTTGAATACCAGAGGAGCTCTGAGCTCTGAGCACAAGGTCTCAATCATTTGCTTCACCCTGGAAAGGAGAGCAGCTCTAAAATGTGATTAAGCCTCCATGGATATGCAGCAAATGATGAAGCTATTAAAATGATTCTGTTTGATTGATTGGATTATCCTTGGTTCTCTTTTTGAGTTCATAAGCTGTTCAACATGAGCTAAATATTTCATAATTAATAAAGAGGATGCATTTTAAATTAGATTTTCAGGTCAGGACAACCTCAGATGTTTTATTTCCCTCCCTTTCAAAATGATCACGTCTCCAGATGTAGTCAATCTGTCAAGGTGAAGGTGAAGGCTCAAAGACTCTTCACCTTGTCAAGTGAATAGAAATGAGGATTAAATCATTAAAACTATATTTTATTATTATGAGCTACTAATTTTGTGTGCTTAAGACTTATTTAATGATCTCATTTGGTTGACTGCTGGTTTGATTCTTATATTTAATTGCAAGTCTTGCCATTAAACAACAAAAACCAGAAAAAGCATAATCCTGCCACAGATGTCAGACAAAACTATACTTCTCCTGAATAACTTTGTTTTGTTTCTGGCTTTTTTGTTAATCATTCATAGAAGATAACAGTTTTCATGGATTTCTACTGTCTTGGCATGCGAACATATCCAGGATAGGTCACTTCTCTCCATTTCACTATTTGTAATCCTCCCCAGAGTTTGTTTTGGCAACTATCCGTCATTTGGGATCATTAAATTTCCATGCTGTATTTAGCTGAATATTTCCCTCCACGTGATATTTGGATTACCATGAAAACGTGATGGCATCTGTTCATGATGGGCCAAGACAGACAAAAGAACCACACTTGAATTGCATCTCTCTCCTGTCTTTCTGAAACATAGTTTGTAATTGCCAAAAAAAATATCATTTTCTTTTGTGTGAAATGAATACATGACACAACAGTGTGAGATGCAATCATGAGCTATTTACATGGAGCAGTACAGGCAGCCAGGCAGCCAGCACATGCCTCACTGCAGAAGAGGCTAGGGACTGTAGTGGTCCCTTACACAGCCTAGATTGTATGGAGAAGCAGGACAGATCTAAAGGGAGACAGACTTATGGAGATGACAGGTGGAACATGCAAAAATGCAGATTACAGTGTTTGCTAATTCAGCCCCACTGTGCCATGGATTTATAATCTAAAGCCACCCACTGATATTTATGCAGCACAACTGCTGATAGGCTATTTCAGCACCACGGTCAGCGCTATTGATTTCACCAATAATTTGCTCAAGCCTCAGCCAGGAGGGCAGGCAACCAAGGATAAAGCGGCTAATGAACACACAGCTTGATATTAAGTGATACTGGATGCCTGTACAATCACACGGTCACATACAGTAACCTACACGTTCAGCCCACACATGACAAACCACAGGTGTGCAGGAAATGTGAATCCTGCTGTTACTACAATAACCAGGCAGACAGGGGTCTGCAATTAGCAGCAACAAACAAAGCCTCTGTGAAAAACACCATATAGATGACAAGCCTGTCATCATCACAAGTAATAAATATGAAACGACTCACCAGTGATACTTTCATCCAGCAGCTGTCAGTTTGAATCCAATCCAGCAAAAACAACATGGAATCCATTTAAATGTCCACATGAACATATTCCCAAATATACAAATATACAGTACAGGGACTTCATCTTTCAGTTGCTGTATCCTTGCAGTCTTTTTTACTCACCTTGTTCTCGTTAATGACAATATTCCCCTGTGTGGATAACAAGGTGAGGTTAGAGAGTCTGGCCTTTTTTATGCATGCCTAAAGATCATTTCTAATTAACTTGAGGTGGCTGGAACTGCATTTGCACTGCAGATAAGGGATGAAGAACAGCTTTATTTCTAATTTATTACACATAGAAAGACAGAAATTTCTCCAACACATGCCCAGCTGTTGATACCTGTCTCACGCGTAGAAGCTGACAGGATCCTTGATTCAGTGGGTTGCATCATGTGTTGAGAAGTTTTTAGGGTCCAGAGTAGAGAAAAGTTTTGACATTTGGCAAAAATATTGAATTCTTGCATGAGAATATCTAAAATTTAAGAAATAAATATTCAGTTTGACAGGCATTTGGGAGTCTGGATCACCTCTCCTTCTGCCACCTCATCTAGGAAATGTTTTTGTCTCTGGCCTCTCCAGGAGCAAACACATGAGGCCTCACATTTCTTCTCTTTTCTTCTGCTCTTGCTCCTTACCAATAACGCGCCCAACTTGCCCGTTTTCCTGTCATCACAGATAGAATATGGGTAGCTAGCTTACAAACTACAAAGGAAAAGAGACAAGAGACACAAACCTGGGCTTTGAAGTACAAAGAAAGAGAGAAAGGCTGTCATTCGTAATGATCAGTCATATCACCTATTGGGTTTAGTCTGATGTTCTGTCTGGCCTTTTTTTTCAAACACTTTTGTTGTTAAAACAACAGAGAGGGACTCAAAAAAACAGACGACAAGCTACACACTCTTAAACCTCCTACAGTCAAATCGTCTCTATCAAATTGGGCTCTTAATGGGCTTACTTAGAGGTGAACTCAACAACAATACAAAAAGGCCAAAGTGTACTTGCAGTAATGTATGCTGCATAAAACAAGAACCTATTGGTAGTGGCAGGCCCTCATCTCTGTCACACTTATTTTTTTTTTTCCACAATAGAGAAACACTAAAAAGGCTTTTTTTGAAATATTTAACAATAATAAAAAAAAAAAAGCATGTTCAGTCAGCTAGATCCAACTCAAATGTGACCCGTTTGTTTCAATGGGACAAGGCTGCTGCACATTCTGCCCCCATGCACCAAAGCAGGAAGCTGTTTTACTGTGGTGGCCTGGTTCAATAAAAACACTTTTGTTAAAAGAGAAGTGTCTAGTTGAAATTATCATGAACAACTGGGGTGGGTGAGGGCTCCAGAGAGGAGAGTGTCATTGCGAGATTATGCATTTTTTAGTCACAAAGAGTGCAACAGGAAACTGTGGCCCACGTAATTGTAGTGGGAGCTGAAGTACATTTCAGAATGACAAACCTCACATTTATTTAAAACAATACAAAAAGGGTGAAACAGTTACTTTAACTTCTTGGAAAAGATCCGTCTCAACTCTGTCTATCTTCGTGAAGTTTACTCTGAAAGGTCAAGGAGCGCAATGAAAGCAGAAGTTTAACGAAAACCGACAAGCTTCATCCTAATTGCTGCCAGTGTTTGACAGATAGATGAACTTTGAGCCTTTCCTTTGTTTTGGGTGCTTCAGTCAAAAAAACACTGTGCATGTTTGTTTACAGAATTTAGGTACAATTGACCATGGAGACACAACTTTGCTTATTTCCTCCTTCAGAAAATGCAAGATAGAGATCAAGTTCATATGGTGACGTGTACAGGTGATGACTTTGTATGTTTTGTATTGAAAGTGATGCCTATAAACGGCTTCAATAGCTTAGTAAATGAGGAACCCATGTATTTGAAGGTGTTTTGGGAGAAAAGGTGATATTTCACAATTTCATTTTAGAGAGTTTTTGCTACTTTTTCACAGCCTCTGACTTGAAATTGATGGCGGGGTGAGAAGACTGTCTCAGGTGCTTTACATTCAATAATGTTATCTTCAGGTGCTCGGAAAGAACCTGAGGTGAGGAGGTGGGGAACTTAGAGAGACTTCACACTAACATTTTGAGCACTTGAAAGAATTTAAGATTAAGAATAGCTTAGAATTTCAGAGAGGCTGATAGCACCGCCACCCATCTTTCAAAGGCTGACTGAGCCTAAAGGGAAAAGCTAAAATCTCTCGAGAAAGGCCAAACGGCAGAGAGTTTAATGCCTGATCCTTGTGCAACAGACAGTATTCTTTAACATAATGTGCTTCTTACCCCACAATCTAAGTATACCAACATGCAGTTAAGTGAAGTGACAGCCAATTTATTGAACATTTTTGTGATTGGTTGAAGGAATAAAAAGGCTAAACTTAAAAAACATTAATTTAAATAAGGTACTCTGTAAAATGGATACCATCAAATCATGACATTCACAACTACATCTGCTGATAGCAACTGATCTGCAAGCCAGACCACATCAGCTGATATCTCAGTTCATTCCTTTTTTATATATATTTGATTGGCAACTCTTACACAGTGACCTAATTAAACTGCTTTCGTCTGCCTGTTCTTGGTGCTTTGCTGCATACAGTTTTGCAACCAGTCAGTACCTCAGCTCCTACTAATTAAGCGCTGTCTAATTATTTAATGTCATGTCTGTTGTCATTGATACCTGCTCTGCTCTGTCCCCTATGGCGGGCTCTTGCTGTTGTTCTCCCTGCCTAGTTTTACCATAGGAGCACAGGAAGTTTCCAGAAAAAAGCCACACCTGAAAAGCCACAAAGATAAAAAGTGTCTTTGGATAAAGGGCACCCTGACTGAAATTCCTTTTTATGGCAGTTTCAATGGACTCCAGAGATCAACCATTCAACCACGAAAAACCAACACACATACTGCACTTGTCCTTAATGTTACAAAAACTCATCCATAGTTTTGCACATGTAAAGACCAGGTAATTGTCTTATGTATACAATAATAAGAATACATTTTATTTGTATAACACATTGAAAAGTGTGCGAAGGCACTTTGTACTGTAAAGAAAAAATAAAAGAAAGTAACAGAGGCTATAAAAGCAAATATAAACAACTAAAACAGAGGACAATTACTGTGTCGAGCAAAACGGATCGTCTCATCATCCTATTGGATATTCCTCCATTTCCGTTTGAGTGGAAGCCAGAGTCCAAAGTGCCCTTAAGGTGGGCAGTCAATCCCTCTGAGCTCCAGGGATGCTCATCTATGTTAATGTTCTGTTTCTAGGGTTTTTTCAGCTGAAGGCAGTCATCATGCACGGACCAGTAAAGGTCATTAGCTGTAGAGTAAACACCACTAAAAATGCAGGTACGAATAGGAGGAGTTAGTCATATCAACTGAGACACCATTAAGATGAGCAGGGCCTCAATCCCTGCCTTTACCTCCATGCTGCAGGGCTGTAAATATCCACTGAGTTAATGAGCTGTTCCATGTGTGGGAGCTTACATTTACTCTCCAATAAACTCCTGCCAGGGACAACATCACTCCCTATTTCTTATAATGGCATTTTAATAGATACTCATTTTATAAAACATTGCTTCAGCCTCAATGCAAAGGACGGCAGCCAGTGCGGGGGATAGGAAAGGCAGACAGGCATGTGTGTTTGCACAGGTATGTGAGTTTGTGTACAGCTATTGGTGAGAGGGACCAAGAGGAAAATAAAGGGCAAAGAAGGGACACAGGAGACAGGTCTATGAAAAGAGAGAGCATTTGCTCATATTTATACAGTATCTGCTGACTTTTTCACTTGCCAGAGAATATTTTTTTAATGATCAGAACGCTGGAAAAGTTAAACACCTTTTAAATCTCAATCTTCAGTCCTATGCTAACAGCCTATCTACATGTTTAGAAAAAGGCAAACATTCATATATGGTGGCTGTGAGCAGTTTAAGGGCTTCAAGTGACTGACACTTTGCTATGTGTATGCATTATTGCCTCTCATGCATCAGGCAAATGAGTATAGAGTAGGTGGATGAGTACAGACAGCGTTTTTCCACAGCAAAGAAAACACTAGCAAGCTGTGGTTATTCAATTATTTAAAAATTGAAAAAGAAAAAATTAAACTTAATGAGTTTAGCTGAAGTGACTGCTGAATATTACTAACCAACGGACACATTAACCTAGGTTTATCTTTTAATGTTGATGCAAATTTGTGTGTTTATTTGAATTCATCCAAGAACAGGGACAATATTAAAAATCTTAATGCCACAGTTGTGCAAACATTTCCCGTTCTCTTCAATTCCACTCAGGACTCTAAGGAGGGCACTGTGCAGAATACAAAGATTAAGAAGAGGTTAGTACAAGCAGTCAGTATGGTTTGGTTTGAATGAAAACAGTATTTCTTATTAGGTCTAATGATTCCTTGAGAGGAACAAAACTAGGCCTTTCAGCTGATAGCTTCTATTTATTACAAAAAAATGTACTCCCCAAGGTTACAGTCATTTCCTTGAAACTTCTAGCATTTTTTTTACTCTACAGGGTCGTATTTTGAACCCTACTGCATACTAGAATTTATGTTATTTAATATGTCTTTTAGGGAATATAACTTAAAAAAGGGGAAATTTAGTTTCCCAAGGAGATGACATAAAAAAAAATAAGTATATCCATAAAATATAAAGGAAAAACAATTAATGAAACCAGAGCATTTGCTGTGCCAAAGTTATGTTGACAAGTAAAGGTAATACACTTAAGTTAAAATACTGCTGCACTACAATCCAACAAGTCAGACTAGATAACAAAAATTATACTTAGTCCATGGTATCTATCAGATGTGAGTCCGTTGGTAACTTAAATGTGTATTTTTAATGACAATATCTAAAACATTAGATAAATCTAAGCAAACGTAATTACGATTTCCCACTCTAACACACTTTGTGCATTAACTGTAGGTTCTGTCTTGCACAAGCTTCACTCCTCTCTCTATAACCTCCAATGATGCACAAGCATTGACACGCTAAAAATTTGCAAAATCTGTCAGGCCCCTTTTGGGGGTCATGTATACAGGTCCACTCAGGACTGCTGAAAATGTTGGTGAGAGTATCTGTTGTGTCAAAGCTGATGCATTCCAGTGCATGTGCACCAGCTCCCCATCATGCTCTGAAATGACCAGAGAGCGAGGTGTGCAGGGTGAGTATCCAGGTGAGTTTCTTAGACAGGATTGGGTCCTACTTTTCCTCCTCTCTGTGGTCCTGGCTATAAGGAGTAGGTGGGCTTGCACAACTAACTTTTAGTTGGTCAGGATCAAGGGGCTAGTCAAATGACACATCATGTCAAAGCAGACATTCTTCGGGTTCTGTGTACTTTACCCATTAATTCCAGTAGAGGGCGGAGTCTGTATGAGATGGAACAATTTTATAACCCTTTAAATGCAGAGGGAAAGTTCTCAAACCTACATTCGCTACATCATCTTTAAGTTTTTTAATGTATCTACAGCAGGGGAGAAGAGCATCAACCATCAAAATTTAGTAGAAGACTCTGCTCTCGCTTATAGAACCAGGGTCACAATATTGTAACCTTTATTGCGTCCCACAATATAGAGTTTAGGACCAATAAAAGGGGTATTGGTGATGAATTTTATCTTACTTTTATCCTTTATGATACCTCTGCAAGATCTTATAATTACCCTGCAATGCCTCTCGGAGAGTATACATCCCAAAACTCAAGTTTATCGGTAAAGCCATTACTGTACACTTTTTCTCTTTCTTTTTTCCCAATGTGTTTTATTAATGTGTTTATCTCAAAGCTAGATTCATTTTTTTTCCCATCCAACATTCACATGACATGTGAATACAAGTACCATGGAAATTCTTAAATAAATAAATAGTCTCCATAGGGATTTTTCTTTGAGTGTAGCCTCTGTCAACACAAATGTTCGATGTCTCTTGCCAGATTCAAATGAGTTGTTATGTTTGATGCAACAGAAGAATTCATTAGTGCCTTGCATCCTTTGCCATAAACAGATATCAATATATCCAGTGAAATGTAGAGCTTTTAAACATTACGTATAATAAATAAAATGTGTCACGCATGTTCGTACATTCCTCCATAGAAACAGTGAGGTCACAGATTTACATCCTGGGTTTCCAGTTTTATAGACCTTTAAAGGCCACATTGTCTGCTGGATGTCACACTGGTGTATACAGTCTTTTTCCAGGTAATAAGTGGCCATTTCTCCTTTATTACCAGGCATAAATCCATCTAGTAATTACTAAAACAGATATCTCCCAGTGGGTGGCTGTTACATATAGGCAAACTTACTAAGCCATGTGTGTTTACTTTACTTAGAAGAATCTGATAGGTTGATATAGATATAAAATGTGTGACACAATAGGATTTGTTTTTTTCATATTTTAATAAATGTTTTTGTCTATATGAATAAATTGGTACACTTGGATTGTTATTTGGCTATGATATAAATATCTCTTTTGTGTCATGTTATTTGTGTTAGGATATTGACATATTGCGATAAGAAAATATGGCAGAATTTAAGAAATCCTTAAACAATTTGGATGTTGAAAAAACATCAAACAGAAAAAATGAATTATTTTAATTTATACTCCAAATCAAAAGTTTAGACTGAATTTGTTCTCAGCATACAAACATTATAGACATAAGTTGCTCTTATAGAAAATGATGCACACAACCAAAATCTAAATAATGAAGTAATCTCAACTTTAAACATTTATAGCAGGAGAATGCAACATACACATCAGTAAAGCATTAAACACAGAATGAAGAAAAGAAAAAAAGGAAAGAAAAACAATGGCAGGGATTACAATTTTTTTTCAGCGTAATGATTGATCTTATTTTTGATTATTTTATTATAACTTTGCTCTCCTGTTTCCCATAGATACTTTACACATGTTTAAAGAATGAGACATCCCTTTTTATTAAAACAAATTAATGTCATACACTTCTTTTTTTATTAATTTTTACCAAGAGTTTATTCAGTGATCCAGCAGATCCACGGCTGTCAAAATCTGTTTAACAAAATGTAACATCAGCGGATGAATGAAGCCTCCAAAGGTGGACTGTGTTAAAGGCCATAATCTGCTGCCAAGCACAGCATGTGTGGGTAGGAAGAGCTTCATCTGGTGAGTGGGCAAAAAGACAGGGCTCCACCAGCTGAAACAGTGTCTCAGCATACAGACAGAGGGTAGCAGTGCACACAGTTTTACTGCAGAGGAGGATTACCATTTTATTTTTGTCTTATCATTGACCTCTTAAAATGCAGAAAAGGATGTTGGAAATTCTCAGCATTGTGCCCTTAAAAGCTGCATGCCTAGTTATTCCCAAATGTTTGTTATAGCATTCCTAAAGCTCCATGTAGCGTGCTGGTATGATTCATACTTATGCAAAGGAAGTTTGGAAAATTTGTCATAAGTAGCAGGATCTATAATTTCTCACCTGTGAACCAGGTTTTCACCTGAGGGGATCTACACGCAATCTGTGTTTGTAGAGCAGCCAATAGAAAAGCCCTTTTTCTGAAATGTCTCGAAACTGGCTGAAGTTTCCCATCGCAGGACATTTCAAAAGCCTAAAAACAGAGCCAGTGGGAGGTGCAAAAGTCTAGTTTTCTCTCACACTAATTTAATTAAAATATGCTGAGAGGTTATTAAAAAGTTTTGCCCATCAAAGCAAAACCATGCTGCCAACACCAACTCTAAGACCATTGTAGCCTCAAACTTAATGCACAAAAGCACACAAATCTGGCTTTTTATGCCTCTATGTCTCTTCATGTTTTTTTTTTCAACTTTTTGGTCTTTGCAAGAAATAGAGGTAAACAGGTGTTATCTTAGTGTATGGATCCAACTATGTATGCTTGTGCTGTAGTTATGTTTTGGGCAACACATGTTTCATTTACAATTTTAAGAAAAGTTAGATACCATTGAATACATGTGGAAAATATTTGCAATAATTTTCCCCACACAACCATAGTTTGTATTGTTTCATCCTGTATGTAGTAGACAGCTTTAGTAAGCAGGTAACATTAAACCCATCAAAAGAGTATGTTTTTAACTTAGGGAAGAGCTAAGGAAAGAATATGTTGGAATATCCTAAAGTAGTTTTTCCTTTTTGGAATCTTAACACAAAGTATCATGTCTTAATGTCATGTCACACTACGTGATGCATGTCTCTATGGTGATGACACTGACCATTCACGTTTGACTTTCACATCCTAATTTCATTGAAGTGGCATGTTTTGCAATTTTTTTATGCCAATAAAAAATTAAGTAAAGAGCAGATCCAACTGGCTCACACAAGGCACAGGACTAGTTGTTTTTGAAGGTGACAAACTAGTCTTTCATATGTGTAAAAGACCACAGGATTAACAATGACACAAAAAATTGCAATAAGAGGGTCGCTTTTATTGGAATGCCAGCTGCCTTCAAATAAATGCTATTAGAAATTTTATAACTTAGACTCAGAAAGACCTTATTGACATTTTGGTGGAAAAGATAGCAATTACGAGGTAATTTCTGTCAATATTTTAAATAAACAGAAAAAAGAAAGACAAAATCAAAACACAATTACACACTTGAGTAATTGATTTTTTTATTACAAACCCTACAACTGAACAGTTTCTGTCATTAGTGGATTTTCATGTATTTTGTCAGACTTGCCCTCCTGGTAAATTATTTCCCAAAAACATCTCAGCCAAATGGTTTTTCTCCCATGTGGAATCTCATGTGTGCCTTAAGACTTTGCTTGTAATTAAACCTTTTCCCACAAATATCATAACTAAATGGTTTTTCTCCTGTGTTGATGTCCATGTGTGTCTTGAGATTTTTCTTGTAATTAAATATTTTCCAACAAACATCACAACCGAATGGTTTTCCTCCAGGGTGGACTCTCTCTCAAGACTTTTCCTCATTATAAATCTCTTTGCGTAGACACCACAACCACATGTTTTTTCTGTCATGTGGACTTGTATGTTTCTTTTAAGGTTTCCCTTCTGGTTAAATGACTCAGGAACAGCGGACTCCCTCCAACCATCATGACTGTCTTTGGTCTCAGAGGAGTCCCAAGATTTTTAATTAGTATTCTGTTGTATATGACTATCTAGACCAAGGCTGTTGGCTCATTCATATCCTCCACAGTACCCCTTATCACGTTGTTTTTTCAGTACTGCTGAGCTGTTGGCTGAAGGCTCTGCTTTTCTATTGTTCCCAGTGTGGTTTTGATGAAGCAAGGATGACTGAAGTTTCTCTTTATCATCTTGACTCCTCACAGGGACAGTACTGAATGGGACTGTGGAGCCGTGAGCTTTTACCAGTGAAAAAGGCTGCCCTTCATCCTGGGCCAGAGATTCTTCTTTTGTTGTTATGTGTTGGAGAACTGAGCCCGTCTCTTCCAGCCTGGGTCCATTGTCAAAAGGATATCATAAGTTCAAATGTTTATTTTTGATGACAGTTTGATAAAAAGTTATTAATTCTGCAAATTTTCTTTTCTTTTTTTAATGAAAAGGAAGTGGAGAACTGTAAATGTCAGCTGGAACAGGAGGTGATGAAACAGCTCTTTTCTCAAAGAGAGTACCCTTTTTTTTTTAATTACATACAAATGGTATTTAGCATAATGAAAGTCTTGAGAAAACTGAGCTTTTCTTATTGTTCTAATGAGAAATTTATGAGCTTCTACAATAAAACACACACAGGAACTGCCTTGTGATGGAAATTGTATGTGTAGTGATACAGTATAATTTAGGGTGCCATCATATTGTAATTCACGTTCTTTTTCTCCCTCTCTTTTTCTCCATCTGTCTCTGAATTTGAGTGTTGTGGCTGTGACACTCCTGACTGATTACACTCACCTGGGTGATTATACACACCTGTTTACAATCAAGCTTATCAACCAGTGATATCTACCTCAGGTTTTTCACCTATTAATGCCTCATTGTTGTTTAGCCCTCTGTCAAATACTGTCTTCTCTGCTCATCCCAGCTCATCCTGCCCTATTCTACCATTTCCCTCCTCTTGATTTCTCCTACAGCTGCTGGTTATGCCCTCTCCTCCATTCATCCACATTGCCTTTCTCCTCTCTCACAATAAAACAACGATGTGTCCTGCGTTTGGGCCAGTCTAGTGTTGGTACATTATTTTTGTTAATGATAAATATCTAATGTAACCCTCACTGACACTATTGTTGAACTTTTTCTACTTCCCCCTCTTAGGATTACACATCCACATCTGGTCAGAAACAATCTGTGTGCTTAACACAGTGAGCTTGCCATTGCAACTCTGACACTAGCAGTTATCTGATTGTATTAATAGAGACAGACACACAGAGATGAGAACCCTTTTCACATTTTTCCTCTTCTGTTGCACTGAACTCTTGTCACCACTAAGGGTCAGCAGTTTGTAAGAATTAATTTCCCTCTCTGAAGCAGGACACTTCTTTAAGGTTTTACAAAGATGTAAAACTGTAGGTCTTTACTGACCTTTTGTATTTTCAAAAGAGACGACGTAAAAGCTACTTTCTCTGCCATATTTGTTTATGTATACGATGTTAAGCATTTTAGAAAAGCTCTGACAACAGAGGATGTGCATGATGTAAGTGCACAATGAGGACGATGTAAAGTCAATCTGCTATTTCGTAATAGTTGTTAAAATGAAAACGTGCTGTCATAGAGGATTTAGACCTCACATTTGTTAATTAGGGCCAAAAACACCTTGCATCACCTTGAGATCACTAAATTAATCCATGAGATGATGGAAGGTACAACACACTGAGGCTGTCACTGTGCCAAAATAGAAATCTCCTAAGTTCTAGTGGACTGACAGAAAGAGAAAATGGATTCAAGTCTCTCATTATTAACATGCAAACATTATTTTGCACACAAGGTTGTCAAAGTAAAAAACCTGTGAAATCTGTGTTTGTATCTGTGTGTTTGTGTGTTATGATTCCATGTCGGTGCTCCCAGTGTGGCCTTCCTTCTAACAATAACACAACCTCAAAAAATTGTTCCTGTGAAAGGCATCCATTGTCTGGGCTGTAACTGAATGACACCCTGTGGTGTATCGCCAGCACACTAATGGTTCATTTGTTTATGAGCTGACAATCACAGACAGACCAACACTGAGGCACACTGAGACATAAACAATGTTTTGATCTAAAACACCTATCAAACTGAAAATGGAACTTAAAGTGTACAAGGATAATACAACTGCTTTGATCATGTTTTGGAGCATCGTGTAGAGGGCTGTTTCTCTCAAAGCATATTATATAGCAAATTTAATTTTCTTGATAGTTGTGATTACAATGCATTCTCCACATCAAAAAGTTAAATTGTAAACTAACTCCTCACTTAAAGCCATCACATAGTTTGAGGTTCAGAGTTGGTTTCTCCTTACAGAACAGAAATTCTTGCCCTCATTGCACCTCATTTCACCAATGCTGTGCTTTTAACTGCAGACAGAGACAAAACAAAAACCAACCACAGCATGATACACAAATAGTTTTTATATTTTAAGATCTCATTTACAGTACGTGCTGTGTATTTTTGATTACCCCTGCACTAGAGTAAGTGCAGGGAGGCTAAGCTTTGCTATTTTCTATAGTTATCAGAGTAGAAAACATCACATAAATGTTGCAGGTGTTGGTGGAAAATTTCAACTTTAAAGTCACTTTTCCATCCCTTCCTACAGCAAAAGATTTGGGAAGGGTCCTTAAAACATCACCTGCCTTTAGCAACAGGCCTTTGTTATAGCAACAATATACACTGTTATCAGGAGAAAAGCACAAGTGTGACTAACAACTTAAACAATGGTTCTGCTCTTTTCAGTAGTTCCAGTAAACCTGCAACAAGAAAAATGAGACCGTTTTTGCAACAGAACCCTGAAACTGAGGTAACTATTCGGAAATCAGTCATCATTAGGGCATCATTTTATTATCTACCTCCTGTGCTTTTTTTTAACTGCCTATAACAATCTTTTCCTGTTAAGTTCTGGTTCCTGGGTGAGAAACTAAACTTTTATAGGAGTTCTTGTACACACAAAAGAAACCTCGGGTAAAGAAACAGAATGGCTGGAGTGTAAATTTTATTGGAGTTCTACAGTCAGTTCATTCTCCCATTGAAACTTGTTATGGTGTGGCATCAACCATTACTTAATTTCTACTTTTAGTTTGTCAGCACACAATAATGAGAGCATGTTGTCCAAAGATGTCCAAATAAATGAAACAAGAGTAAGACTCTAAAAGTCCTGTTCTTTACTATTTAAGAAAGTAAGATTTAACAGGAAGGTGCTGAGCTCAGAGAAGAACAACAGAATTTTGCCCTGCAGCCCAGCTTTCTGTCTTTACTGCTGTAAGTCCTAATCATTGTAAAAAGACACACATCAATGCTCTGCAAGGCTCCGCTATTTGAGAAACTGCAGTTTTTGGAGCCTTTGTGTTGGCTTCATTTTTCAGCCCTGGAGGTTGCCACTAATTGTCTTCAGAGAGACTTCTGAAGGACGAAGACATGTATAAGCAGGCAAATTAGGCAGAAAATCATGAAGAGACTGACAAAAAGACAGAATAAAAGAGAGCAGATGGAAAAACAAGAAATAAAGAGAGAGAGAGAGTGTGTTCTTCTCTGTGATGGACGATCATAGAAAAGTTTTCACACCAAGAACTCCTATTAGTCAGAGCTCTTTCCTGTACTGATAACGCATCATTTATAATCCCAATTATATTTACACTTTGAACATACAGGAGTCGATCAGCAAAGCATTTATCACCATGAGACTCAGCTGACTCACTGCCATGACTCTCAGACTGATGCAGTAATACCAGTCACAGTGAGACCTTCTGTACACACTCACCCTACACACAGGATTATTTGTGCAAGACTATGAAGGCTTGACATGTGTATCATCAGACAAACAATAACATGGGCTTGTTTTAACAATGGGAAAGTGATATGACCTTGTAGAGAACTGTTTCAGTGGATTGGTGACACCAATTGTCCTGGTAGTTGCAGTAAAAAGGTGAGAAATACCAATTCATCCGGTTTTGGATCACTGTAAGGAAAAATTCAAGGTTATAAAGTGAACCTTTTCCTAAAAAGTAGTTTAATTCTTTGAAATTGAAATGCATACTCCGAAGTAAACACATTTTTATTGCAGTGTGTCTTTTTAGAGTGAGGAATTATTAGGCGTCACAAGGTATAATTGATTTTCCAACATTTCAGTGGGACATGATTGTATTAAAAGGGGAATTCAGCTACCTGCACAAACCAGCCAATACTGGAGGATTTCATTTTTCACAGAATTACAAAAAGGACATCAACGACATAGGATTTCAAATGCCATGTCTTCATTTTTGCCTCGTGTTGTGCTCCACAGGAAACAGACGTCTGCGTGGACATCTGCTTTCAATTCCTGCAGGTTTACTCTGTCCAATCTGGCAACCCCACCTCCAGTCCACTGTGGTGTGTTTTTATAAGACCCATTTTCCTATTTGGTTGTATTTTAAGGAGTAGATGTCTGTCAAGAGCATATTTATTTCATATTGTGGCGAATGAGGGGATAATAAGAGCACAAATCCCACAAGAGCGAATGTGGTAACAGATCTTTAAAAAAAAGTTTTAAGTTATGTGATGGAACTGATTTCAACATCAAACCTGTCAAAAATTTCTATATCGGTTTATCTGTTTAGTTGGATAATACTTTAATTACAGTTTTGTGTGTGTTTTTCATGTTTTCCGGTGCATGTAATGCAAAGGTGATGTTGGCCCAACTGACTCTGGCTGAAACACTATCCTGCAGCTAATTCATGTCCATCATGTTCACTGAGCTCCTGGGGTTTGAGCCTGAAGTTAGACTCACCTGTTATCAACACACAGGCTCTAAAAGCTTAAATTACACATGGAACACGGTTATGGAGCTGGAAGGTTACGAGAGCTCCAGCAAAATATCACTCAAATGCAGTCCAAGTAACTGCTGATCGAGCTTTCCCTTTGTGTCCTTTTGCCTCGGTCCTGATCCGTGTTTCATGTCTCTTGTCTGCAGTTTGCTCTTATGGTACTCAGTTTGACTTATGGAATTCACACCACGCTTTGTGCAGTGTTTCTGATAGTAAATGAGCTGTATCATCTGTCAGTAAAAGCACTCAACAGGAGGCAATTAGAGGAGCGACCAGCACCTTTGTTTGTTTATTCTTTTATGGAGTGACTGAGAGACTTACAAGCTCTGTTGTTTTAACGTTTTGTGTTACACGGAGCAGAGGAAAGATCTCGTTTAGAGTCTTAGACTGTTCTTAACGTGATGAGTTTAAATGTTTTTGTGCAGTTTCCATTGGCTACGGTTATGACTTCGGTCAAGGAGTCTGCTTTTTCTCTGCACATTTTCTTCATAGCACACAGAGAAAGTAGGAATTGTGCCACATGCTCAGTTAAGTATTTAAACAATCAATTAAACAGTCAGAATCAATGGAAAAGTCAGCAGTGTAATTTGTTAGAGGGAGAGATTACAAACACGACCTGATGAATGAAAGTGTCACAGGTATGGGCCTAAATAATTCTCTAAGGGAAAAGATTGTGTGCCTTTTGATTCCAGATGTTATTACAAACTCAGGTAATTGAATTTTAAATCTCGGATCAACTCTTCATGAAAGACTCTTCTTGACTCTGCACCTTTTAGTGGAAGAGAAATCAAACAACAAATAAATGAAAAAGCAAAAACAAAAATCATTGAATGTATCCAAAACAATGTTTGAACAATGAATTGAATGAACTGAATTGAACAATGTTCAATTCAATGTTTTAATACAAGAAATAAAAAAAAACGAAGAGAGAAAATGCTTAGTTTAATCTTAGTTGGTGTTTAGTGTATTGAAACTTTAAACTCTCATACCTCACACTTTATTTATACTGTTATATCTTGTGTTTCCTGTCTCAACGTTGCTCCAGCACATCATTCATACACAGACCTCTGTGACCTCCCTCAGCACACAGTCACTCCTACACCAAAGCACAAGCTCACAAGTCAATTAGCTTTCTTTTCCTGTTGATATAACAAATCAATTAACACTCATTTCCTGTACATCTAAAGAATCCCTTAGCTCTGGGTTTCCTGCTTTCCTTCCTTGACATGCTGACCATGCAGCCGGCTTGTTTGGTGGCAGACCACATGCACATATCAAACAGCTCCTAATAGCAGCCTTATCACAGCACATTAACCTCGAATAAACATGCTATGAACCCTGGGTCTTCATAGGAGGGCAGAGTGTGTGTGTGTGTGTGTGAGAGAGAGAATGTGTGTGTTTACTGACCATACATTTGTTGAGGACAGCCAAAACTGATGATCAATGTAATGCTGTTGTGATAGACTATTGCCTAAAATCAACAATTATTAATCAGTTAAACAGTGCCTTAAGATTTATTATGTCTTCATGTGCTGCATACAGTAATACCATATGATTTAAACCTGCACTTGGGAATTTAGAGATAAATTCAAATCCAGTAGCCATAAAGCAACATCAACATTCATTTAACTTTTTTTTTTCCCAGTCGATCAATGTAAATCAATGAATTAAGTTACCATTAGGCTCAGTTTTGGTCTTCCCCAGCCTCGACTTTTTTCCCTGTTTAATGCTTCACAGTGTTCACTAATTAGCTGCTAACATGGAAAGTGAGCTACCCAATAAAGGGCAGGCATTGTATTAAAGATCTAACAAAGAAACCTTTTGGATGAGAGGCAACATGTTTTCAGTCAAGAAGAAATCCAGTTGTTTGCGATTCACCCTGCTATTCAACCTCTCGGATTACCATGAGCTGGATGAGAATCTGCACAGACGTTTTAGGCTCAGAGCAGCTGTCTGCTGTGTTCAAGAATTATGCCAAGATTCCACTGGGCAGAGCTGCATCAGGTTGTGAGAGGAACCCGCTTGTTAGAGGTGATGGTGGTCACTCAAGACAATGTTTGTGAATCAACAAGGTAAGCTGCAGTGACATTCAGAAGCATCTCAGAGGCAGTTTTCCCATCTGCTTCAGAAAGAGGAGGATGAAAGTCTAATTTTGATATGTCAGGCTGCATTAAGCAGTTTGACCCAGACAGGAAGTTAGACACAGACAAGTCATTGAGAATACGGTTAATTTTCAACATAAAAGACTTCATGTGAATCTTATCAGATCGGAAACTATTTGACTTCATATCTCCCCATCTCAAGGTGCAAAAAATCACGAATAACCAAATTAAACACCCAGAGTGTGACGGGAACAAAACCTTTCTGGAGATTTTATGTTTCAGAGTTACATGATGAAATTTGTAAGAGTTAATCAAGGCAATAAGGCTTGAATAAACTATGCTAAAATGCTTTGAACATCATTGTTTTTTCTCCAAAATGACAACAGAAACTTAAAATATCTCAATGGCAAGCTCTTATTGACTTCTACATTATTTGCTTTGCAGCCATCCATGAGCAGCACAATCAGATTTAAATCTAGATAAATATTTTATTGTTGTCATGGTAATACTATTACAATCGTCTCATGCCATAAGTGAAGGGTGAAAGACCTAAAGCCCTATGCTGTATGCGGTCAATCTGTGTAACAGATTCATGTACTTAAAGCTGAATTATTATTATTATTAACATCATATGAATTTGCAACCATACTTGAAAGCATTTGAAATTACACATATTGACATTTATATATAGATATATAAAAAAAAAACCCAAAAAGACAAAAAACACAGGGAATGTTTCATATGGCCTACAGCAAACCTATAGTAGTTAAATAAATTAAACACATGATATCTATGTGAAAAAAACACAATAATAATAATATGAAACATTAATATGAGTCCTCTCAGCAGACACATACAGCAGAGCACATGATAACACTGATACATAAAGAACAATACAATCATATGTCCCTTTGAAAAATGTCATTTTTAGTGAGACACATGACCCTGGCTATGGTGGTTAGTTCCGGAATTTCTTTTCAAAAATATACTGCATTTCTATTTATATATTCATATAAACAACAACAAAATATTTGATAATTTTCCTTTTTTTATAATTCTAAAATACATCTATAATATTTAGAAACAATATGTACAATTTTCCCCTCACAGTAGGTTTTTATGTAACATTTAACAAATTCTTCTAAAACTGAAGAATAAACTTGGGTTCAAAGGGGAATGCCTTTGATGGCAAGGCCAGGGGTTTAAGAGCTGATAGACTTTTGTATCACACACACATTCACACACAACTCACACATACACGCACATACAATGGGCATATGGTTCCAGTTGTACTTATTAAAGGTATTTGATATTCAGCAATGCTTTCTTGTGTTTATTCACTGAGCGCTTATCTCAGTGAGATCTCATATTCTCAGAAGGTCGGATGCTGAATGATGAGTGTCTATTGTAACACTGTAATCCATAAGGGTACTGACATGCTGTTCAATGTCAGAGAGACATCTCATAAAACTTCCTGTTTTCTTTCCTGCTGCTCACTCGCTCCTGCTGTGTGTGTAGGTGTGTGTGTATGTAAAATAATGGAAACCTTATGAAATGTTCCAAGAAACCTAACCTTATATAAACTTACATGCTCATAAAGGCCTTGATTTGTAAGAGACATGCTCTATTGACATGATTTACCATTCAGTCCCAGCACATAAACTTTATCTAACCTAACATCCATGGAGTGTACCGTTACCTGACAGCTTGTGCTGATTTCACATCCTTTCTCCATGCTTTTTTATGAAGAGTCAGAGAGTCACGGCACTCTTTTGCAGCCTCCACTAGGCATTGTGAAGCTCACTTTATGTGAGCTGATACGTGAAACCACTATATCTGAGAGTTTATACTCAAGGAGGCTGATTGTTTTTTTAAGAGTCACAACTGATTCTCCACTAGAGGAAAGCAGCCCATGTCTGTACTATGAGATATGTACTCAAGGAGACAAGTACAGATAGTGAAGATGTGGAGGCAGTTGATGCTGAAGATATGTGATGGTGATTTGAGTGGCTGTGGACTCTTTCAGGCGGCTGCACTGTGATATAACCATTGATGATGCGAACCAATGGAGGAGGTGGAGACTGGACCATAGTGCTGTTGAAAGAAGACAAGAGACAAGACAAGATTAGAAGAAATATGTATCTTCACTTATTTATTGTTTCAAGGTTCAGTGCGTGGGGATCCACTGGCAGAAATGGAATATTATGTTATAAACCAAGTATTTTCTTTTTTTTCAATATTTTGCTTTTATTAATATTTAATAACCTGGAAACAAAAGTCGTGTTTTTGTTACCTAAGAATGAGCCCTTTACATTATTTTTTTGCCATGTTTCTACAGTGACCCTGTGAGACCCTTTGTTTTTAAATGAGTTGCATTCTGCAACCTCACCACTAGATGCCACTAAATTCTTCATACTGGCCCGCTTAAGGTCCCTAAAGACCAAGGTCTAGAGATATTTTTTAGATATTTTTATTGTGTTATTTTGTCTGTCAATAAGATGAGATCAAATTACATTTGCACTATCCTTATGCACCAGATAAGTTGGGTGTGGCTATAGCCTAAGTTTGCCTATAAGTGCATTTTTTTTTAAGAAAAAAGAGGGGAACAATGGAATTTAAGAAGCCCACAAAGGAATCCACTGATACAGCACTGACCAGTTAACTGAGCGAATAAATGCAGAACTCGGGCTATTTATTGATCAGCTCATGGTATATACCAAATTATATACCAACTGTTAATCCACCTGCCCACTTCTAACCTTTTCTCCCCTTTTAACAACTCCAAATAGTATGCATTCAGCTTGTGATTTTTTCTCTATTTCTGTCTTCATCTATCCTAATCAAAACAAGTCTGGCAATTAAATTAATCCTGCTCTCCTCTTTGAAGCAGGGACTACAGTGCCTTGGCGGTTTGGACTGGGACGAAGCCAGGCAAAACAAACACACAGGTCCCCTAAGTTAGGACCTCCTCATACCAGTGGGCTGCAGCAGCAATTAGACACACCATTTTATAAAATGCTCTCTAAAGCTATTTCACATTTTAGACGTGTGTATTACGGAAAAGAGACAGCAAATTTGTACATCCAATTTACCTGATCATGCCTTATTGAGAAAATATTTTGACAACTATCAACACTGTAACGGAAAAGGAAACATATGCATTAAAGATTCTAAATATCAGAATAAAATCATGGCAAGTCTCAATCAAAACTACGTTGCCAAAATATGATGTTTTATAGTCAATAATAAATTAGAGAACCATGCATAAACACGCAAAAAAGTCTAATACAGTGGCATTTCTCTTCAATCCACACTGATTGTGTTTCTATTACTTACAGACACTTGGAGTTAGTAGTAATAACATTTGCTTTGCACTGATTGGTCTTTGCTCAAAGCTGTACTGCCTGTAGCTATGTATCCTTGTGTTACTGAATGTAGTTTTATGCAATCAAGATAATTTTAGATCAAGCTAGGAGCATATAATTTAACTGGTATCCTTTTATTTCTTTAAAGTTTCAGTAAAAATTTGAAACAGATATTTGAATGATCAGAGCATGAAGATGTGGAGCAGATTTATTTATGTTTAAGGGCCAGAAGAGAAACCAGGTGGATCACATTGCTCTGTGGCTCTGCATCAAACAAAACAGACAACTGTGACACTGTGGTGGCTTCTGTTTCTTAGACTACCTCTCCCTTTCTAACCCGGCCACCTTTTCAGACGTTAAAATATACAAAGACCAGCGCCATATACACTTCTTAACATGTGTACACAAACAGTCTGTTTCCTTTCCGTTCAGGATACAGGGTCTTTCAGAATGAGAGAAAACATTTCTGCAGACATAATGTACACAAATGTTCACAAACCCCCTCTGTTCGCATGAAGAACAGACGCTATATGGTTGGATTTTTCTTTCCATGAGGAATTTAAAACTGTACATGGAAAAATATATGTTCATACATGAGCATAGAGATCTACATGCTTATGTATGAACAGAATCCTGCATGGGCCAACTTTTCAAACCTTTACCTTCACGGATAGCCGCAGCTGTTTCAAACAGCAAACTTTTAAAACCTGATAATAATGATCATTTTGGAACCAGGTTAAAAATCACAATAAAAAAGACTTGAAAACAGGGCACCCATTTGTTTGTTGAGTACTATTTTAAAGCTGAACATTATGGCCATCAACATCTAGGTTGTTTGGAGTTTTATAGAAATTCACTCCATGTACAGTTATTATAAACAAATAATTATTTTCTGAGAGTTTTACTTACCAGCATTGGGAATTTAAAGCAAAAATGTGCAAATTAAATTTTTGGTGAATTAAGCTGGTAAATGCTCAGTCTGCAAGTCTCCATTTCATTAATGAAGATGAACGTATGGAAGGATGGATGAATGAAGACTCAAATCAAAGTGTTTGTTTCATGCCCCTGTGCACAATTACAGCTAAGAAGACATCAAATTTTGCCCTAACAGCGAACTGAGAGAAGTTTCAACATGGCAGACCACACCTTGTGCACAGGTCTGAAAGGTGAGCTTGTTTTGTTGTCCGGTTAGTCCCTGCCTGGAGCCACTGTTAGACCAAAACCGGATACTTAGTAGGGATTCCCAGGCTGCTATTTCACTTCCAAGACACCTATACCAGCAAGGAACTAGTCTGGACTCATTATACACTGCAGGGTGTGTGTGTGTGTGTGTGTGTGTGTGCATGTGTTTGTGTGTCCTAAAGTGTGCTCAGACTGCATGAAGAGTATGGTGATGTGATATGGTGGCTGTTTGAGCCTGCGGCGCCACATGGGGAAGTGTCATTTTTATTCTTTTGACAGGTGGAAAGACTGCATTACATTTCCAATTTCCCCTCGAACATCCTCTGTCTCTTCTGTCTAATACTCTTTTTTTTTCTGCTCACCTGAGTGCTCAACTCTCACTTTTTTTTACCTCATCTCCTTTTCACAATGGAGATGTCATTAATGACAAATATACATCAAAAACAACACTACATGCTTGCAAATTTTTCTCCCTCCCTTCCCTGCTGTCTTACCTCTCCTCGATGCGAACCCAGAGGTCGTTAAAATGTCGGTGCCGCTGTTTCTTCTGCTTGTTCCTCCTCTTTTTCTTTAGCATTTTTCTCTCCGCTTTCTCCAGTAGCTCCAGGCTATCCGGTGGCAAAAGCATGTGGGGTAACAGATCATCATCCAGGGGAGGACGCCCCTCGTCGTCCTCTTTGTGGGGGAGCTCATGGAGGAAAGGCTCGAGCAGAGGTGACTCATCATGGTGCTCTTCTGACTGTGGCGAAGTAGGTCTAGATAATGACCTCCTACAGGGAGAATATCACAGGAACATGTAAAAGTTTTGAAAGGACAAGGTGAAGGAGGAATTATGCCACAACGTGTGCCATGACACCTATTTTTTTCTTGTTTTTTGTTTCCCTATTTTGTTC
This sequence comes from Acanthurus tractus, assembly GCA_029783725.1. NCBI lineage: Eukaryota > Metazoa > Chordata > Actinopteri > Acanthuriformes > Acanthuridae > Acanthurus > Acanthurus tractus. Next base: position 9,258,542 of record JAQNCA010000013.1, read on the forward strand.
ACTTTTAGGAGCTTCAGAGCTACAGTATCCTGAAAGTCCACAGTCAGCAAATAATACATGAAAGACTGTCTGTAGTGTATTCCTTTAATGTGTCTTTGTGAAAGAGGATGTTATCAATGTCACATCTGACCAGGAGGGGATATGAGAAACTGTGGTCAAATAAAAATGAAGAAAAGGACAGGATTTAAAAGAAAAGGACCAAATTAAATCTCATCTTTTGTTTCATCTTACTTTCAAAGAGCTGTTAATGTTTAGCAGCTCTACATGCATACATTTAGGATGGGCCGAATGCAGGTTGCTCACAGGCTCATAATCCTGCACTGAACATAGACTTTGTGTGTGTGAAAGTAGATTCACTCCTTTGTTCACCCTCACAGACACAAACACAGATCTGCACTGTGATAGCCACCCGCACAGTGTGCCATGCTAGACTGCACTACATGCTTCACAGCAGGAGGTATGAGCTCTGCTGAGATTGGCCCCAACAACACTTCACTGGTGGCTGCTGGGGATTTTTCTTGGATTTATCTAGATGGCCATCTACATTGTGGGACCAGCAGAAAAAAAATGGACCCCAATGAACGAGAGACATGAGCTTTTTTTTTCCATTAAAATGGAAAATGAAAATATGAGGTCCCTTCAGCTCTTAGATATCCTGAAAAGTAAAGTTAACTATCGGTAAAACCTCTTTAAAATGAACAGTATGAGGTAAATAATGACTAAGTATAACATTTATGCTTATAATTCTAGCAATGTAAGCTTAAAGGCCATGAAGGTTCTTTTATTATCTGCAAAATCAACTGTGCTCTCAAACTTGGTATTTATTTTCTTTTCTGTGATCAACCGTTCCCGCACCAGAATGGCCCTCTTACACGATTAGAAAAGAAGTGGTACATTGTGACTAAATACACAAAAGTTGAATGCACGATGCATTCAACATGCGTAACTTAACTTCCTTCCAATTAAAGAATGGGAAAAAAAAGTTTGATGACGCTGTGAGGTTGCATGGCATTGAGAGATTTGTTTACTTTATTGTTAAACAGCAAACACTGCTGATGAAAATCTGTTTGACTGACTGGGATTGAAACTATGGAAGCCCTGAAAGAAAAAGAAAATTAAATAAAAATCTGGTGTTTCCTAAGTCTGATTTAAACAGCTTTAAAAATGTTTGCCATAATCTTTAAAAATTAAAAATGTATCACCAGTTTTTTTTTCTTTCACCTGCCTGTCAGGACTCCCATACAGAAATGCTTACAGACAATTTAATATAGTGAAGTCTTATTTACATTTTGTTTAGCCATGTTTGCCAGCTTCCTTCCACTCTTACTGAAAATATTATACCACCTTAAATAAAATCAAAAATTTCTCAGAGTTTCAAAATTATTTGAAATATTTGTAAAACTACACAACTCAATAAATACACACCAAAGATAAAAAATGGTTCTGGACTTTTAAATCTGGAAATATTACATATTTAATGTTTAATTCTCCTGTGTAAAATGTAAAAAGGAAATTAATAAAACTGTGACAAACTTTAACATGTGGCTATAAAACAAATATTGATGTCTTGGGACATTTGTAGAGGATAAGTACTCTAAAATGGAGAATCACTTAAGGGGTAACTAGCGACTGCAGTTTTTGATTATTCGCAGACAACACATTTTTCATAAGGGCTGAAGCAGAACTTGAACATCTGTTTTGGGTCTGTAAATGAACACAGACCAACTATGGAGTTGTGCTAACTTGGAAAATGATTTCCCATTTGAAATCCAGTCAGTGAAAAAGTTGAGAGAAATATATACTCCTGTCAGGGATGTGAGGCAACTGTTTGCCCTGTATCATATGGCCTTGGACATGAAACCTTACACCCATTTAAGTGATAAAATGTGAGCCTTTAAGTATACCAGACTTGTGTTTTTGGAAGAAATCATAATGTGCAACAACACAGGCGAAACTCAATATTTTCTGCCCACTTCTCTAAACCAGAATCTCAGTATTCTCACTCTCTGCTATTTTCTTTGTCTCTTCTCGTCTCTCAGACGTTTCTCCTGCTTTTTGTGGTATAACAAAACTGGAAAATGAAAGAGTTCCAGACTAATCGCTTCCTCTGAAAACGGTTCAAAAAAACTTGCTGGAACATAAAAATCCTAAGAAATGTACTCCTTTATCTCTGTCTCCTTGAATAACTTTACCTAACCCAATATGTCTTTCATTACGAATCATTTTAAAAAAGAATGTATTTAAAATTCAAGGTAAGTCTCCTGTCTGAAATCATTCTAGAAAGTGTCTCAGCAGAAATTTACCATTTCCTGTCAAAGCTCAACGAAACCTTTTTCCTTTTTAGGGCAGATTTAAGCAGATATGACCCTGCACTTTGAAGTATTTGAAGGATTTTTTGGCTGCTTAACTTGATGTTGCATAAAGGTATAATTCTAAGAAAAAAAGAAAAAAGATCATCTTGACAGAAGAAAAATCGCAGTCATTCTGTAAAATTAGAGGCTCATATAATATTGGGGGTTCATAAAATTTGCACAGTGTATTGCCATGATAAATCACAAAGTCCAGTCCAGTTAAATGTGTCACAAGATGATGCATGTGTGTGTTTAAGGGCATTTAAGCAGTAAATTTACCTGTTTATGGGCTGCCCAGCAGGGGTGTGCTCCACCTCGTACCCCTGGCGACGAAGCACGTCAATAACTGTATTGTTGCCAAGAAAGTGACCTGCAATCAAAAAAAAAAAAGAAAAAAAGAAAAGTGATGACCTCCAGGTTTGAATACTAATGATGACTTACTGCAGGCAAATTAAAACAGACGTTCGTTTACTCTCCGTGTAACTGCAACATTTCAGAAGTTCAAAGAAAGAGCAGAATCAAGAGCTCTACGTGATTTTAACACAGACATAAAGGTGATGGAGAACAGAAACAAGAGGTTCTCAGGGGGCACGGTTTCTAAATGTGCATGTCGTTTTATGTTTAAGAGGCACACTAACAAATGATGTCACTGCATCACGTGACGGTGGTCAAGTTTTAATAATATTTCACTGTTTAACATTTGAGGAAAACCTGAAAATGAACAGCTTTTTGTACTGATAGCAAGTGATGGTTGTGTTCGAAACTTTGTGTTTGTAGGGATAACATTTAGGCAAAACTATAAATGGATACTTTAAGATTGGGGGAAATATATGCAATATTGTTTTTCTTTTTTTTTTTTTTAGAGATGAGAGGATGAAATGATTAGGCCAGAAAAAAATCCACTCTCATATCTGGAGCTGGAGGCAGCTCACTGTGGGAAAATGATAGTTCACTAAGTTTTACATTTGTACATGAAACAGAGACATAAATTGTGTTAATTTGTGAGTTTTAGAGCTGCCAAAAATTAATCTAAGACAAAGCCAGGCATGCTGTTTCCTCTGCTTTCAGACTTTAAATCTCTTTAAGGTAAGATAATCGCCCCATAGCTTCAGCTCTAAATTTAACACACAGACTTTCAATTGCTATAAATCTTCTCATATACGTCTTGAAAAGAATGTACATGTATAGGAGTATCAAGGTTCAGGATAAGTACATGCCTTCATTCTTTATCTGATGCTCTTTTTCTCACACCCTTTCATACTTCTTGTATTTCATCACTTTAAAGCTCAGAGTTGTGGTTTGCACAAAACATAACTTATTAATGACAGGATTAAATTCTACCAGTCTGCTCAGTCTCCAAACTACAACCTGTAGTATGAGAAAAGACGCTGCCACAAGTTATTGGTGTGCTAATTTGCAACATTTTAGAAAAAAAAAAGAATAGAAATGAATATAAGTAAGAGAATGGATTGGGTTGCACAGGCAGAAGTATTGGCTGCTTTGCAGGGAGAGTCGGAGGTAAATTTAAAAAAAATATATTTTAGCCAGAACCACAAGATTGTGAATGCTGAAGCTATATTTCTGTGCTCCCTCTATACAAGTGAATGCATGACAAGACTGGATTCATAGAGTCATTGTAGATGACAGCAGAGGAGTAGCTGCTCTCGGTGGTTGCAGCTAGTTGCATTACTCCCTGATCTATCCCAAAAACCAGTAGATATTAGCATACTCGGGCTCTGCAGGTCACCGTGAGCTCTCTTGCCTGCAGGAAGAAGTGCTGATTTGCCTCTTTTTTGGGGCTTTTGTCTGCAAATGAACAAATTCTCATCATTTGTGCTCAACTTTTCTCTGCATCCTTTTTTGTTACTTTTATACCTGTTTCCTCTCCATTCAATCATTGCCTCCACTTATATATTTGCTCTGCTCCTCTGTTTTGAAGGGACAAGCTAGAATAATTCTCTTCATCTTTTTTATTTCTTTTTCTTTTTCTTGATCTTCAATCATGGCAGACTCTTTTCTTGCCCTTCCATTTTTATTTCTCCATTTCCCTCCTCCCTTATCTCTTCCTTCCCCTCTTCTCCATCTTCTTCCCTTATTCACTGTGACCCTCTCAGCTACATGAAGTGGGGGCATTGAGGCTTCAGGTTGCCATGTCAAGAGGTCTCCATTCTTCCCTTCACTCTGACAAGGGGGGAGCAGGGACCCATTGTTTGGGCCTGCTCAGCCGTGGCACCACAGAGCTGTGTAAACAATGAGCCCCGGCACTTTAATCTGGCCCAGAGCCATCGATAGAGAGAGGTTGGCCCCGATGCACTATGGGTGCCATGATGCTGCCCCATCGCTAGAACTAATGGGTGTTGGCTAAAACTGTGCTCCAGTGTGTAACAGCCATGAAAAAGAACTGGAGCGGAGTACTTTTGGACAAAAAATGCAATGTCAACATTTGATCTGATCTAGAGACGCAGAATTGAATAACATGAACCTTAACTTATGCTCTTTGGAAATTCAAACACTTAACGACTCACAGAGGAGCAATGTCCCACAAAAATCAAGATTGATGATCCTTAAAGTGACTGACAAGCTTTGTTTGAGCTTAAAACTTCCAGTTGGTCTCTTTCTTGCGCATTTAAATAGAAAACTGTTACCTTAGGTTCATGTGCCTCTCTAAATCATCTGAGGCCTCCCATGTGAGAATTACCAACTGCTACCACGCAACAGAGACATGCATTTGTTTATACAACGAGCTGAAATCATTATCAGTATAGGTGGTCAGTTAAGTGAATACCCAGCAGCTCTTAAACGCTCCATGGAAGCTGGAAACCAGAGCGAGACAGAGAGACAGAGACCGAGTTTTCCAGCCTGCCCACGTTTAGAAACAACTCAGTGTGATTTATGTGAGTTTACGTCAGGGGATTAAGGTGGGACAAATGGAGCTGTTCAGCACAATCTAGGGCCACAGAAGGGTGGGCGGACCCCAGAAACTTCAAAGGGTCTCACTCACACGCACACACACACACGCACTCCAACACACACAAATACACAAATTCTAATAGGAGGTAAATCATCAATTCTGACATGCCCCCAGAGGCTTGAATGTGTTTTTGGGGACTGAGTGTGTGTTTGAGGAGTTAAAAAAAACAGTGCTTTCATATGCTTGAGACTAAAGCAGATATTTTCCAAAAAAAAAAAGAAGAAAAACCTGTGGTGCAAAAAGAAAAAAGAAAAAAAATAGAAAGTTAAAAAGTGACATTTCTGTGCTTCTGAGAAAAGGCCTTTTCTATGAGATCAAGCTTTTTATAGTGGATTTTCTCCAAGTCTGTTTTCCATTTTGGAGCAGCCTGGGTATCATAAAACAACCTCACAAATCATAGATGGAAGGACAATAGTCTCACATTACAGACCAACTGTACAATTTCACACACTTTTTCTTGGAACGTTGTGTTTATGTTAATTTGACACTTAATTAAGAGATAAATGATCAATTCAAAGCAAATTCCATGCTGCAATCACTTCACTCAGAGGCCATTTTTACAAACAGCAGTTCACTCTTACAGGAATATTTTTCGACCTTTGAAAAAATAAACTAAAAAAAAGGCCAAAACCTGCAGCCTGCTCATGCACCAAAGTCATGGAATTAAAAACAAAAACAAAAATTCAGACACCTTTGATTAAAAATGATTGATGCCCCAAAAAGAGGCCAAAAGTAAGAACAGAAATTTTAGTTTTAGAAGGTCTACATTTTTGTGTTTTCCATGAGTAAGGTGTAGCTTTTGGCAACTGACGTGAACTTGGAGGCCTGAATATGTCAGGTGATTTGTGACAAATGCCTCCTTGTTTACCTCTCGTACTTCTACAAATTTGTATCAAGAGAAAAAGCTGAAAAACTAAATGTCTTATATTGACAAAGTGTCCTCCTTCAACACAGCTTAAGCCTACAATGCATCATGTAAGCAGACTTTCTTAGTTTAAAAAGAAGACTTTGATCTTTATGCTTAAATGATACCCAATATCTGTCTTTGATACTGAATATAACTGTACATATTTTTCCACTTTACCTCCCTTTACTCTCAGATTATATTGACTGACACCTCATGCATCACTGGATTAAGATTCTTCCTCTGCTCATGGAGGAGAATTAGTTTTCTCTGCAGAATACTTTTGTGATCAAAATAAAAGTCCTGGTTTTATGAGACATTTAAAGGGGTCATGGTTTCAGAGCTTTGGGACTCACACAGTGACTCGCTGCACAGCAAAACCACTTCCATATTTACTTTCCTACTTCGATACCTCGAAATTGGCTTTAAAACAACAACACACTGTAATTGTAAAACTGCAGATGGCGGGAGCTGTGTTGTATTAGCTCTGCATCTGTTTTCATTGCATGTTGACTCACAGAGTCACGGTGTTTTCACCCGATTGGTTGTCTCACGCTAAATCAAATAAAACAAAACATTTCTTAGTGCCGCAGCACAGTTTTTTGTTCTGCAAGAACATTAAGTGCAAATTTTCTCTCCGATAAGTAAATTCCATAAATTAATTGTTCTGATAGTAGGAAAACTGAAATTTTCCACCTTGAGACCCAAAATGTGTCACTTTTACATAAGAAATAGCACAACAAAGTCTTAGTCACATTGATTTAGGCTTTTGCTGACCCGCAGCCCCTGTAAGTGTCCAACCAACACTTCTGAAAACACACTCCTGGAGTGACATCTGACATGTATTTCCACTGATTATTTATTCAGGGCAATTTCATACATTTTAAATCAATGAAATGGGCCAAATACGTGCACATCAATTGACTGTAAGTCTTTTCAGCAGCACCGAGAGAGGGGAGATGGTAGAGATAAAGACCAGAGACAGAGGTGAATGCTCTCATTCACAGCTAACTCCCTACACGCAGCGACATTCATACACAGGACTTCTGAGTTACAGAGTGACAGGTTAGCTTATGTCATGGTTAGGGAGACTCACAGTTTTTTATATGGAAACCGAAGCTTTAATAAGGCTATAATGATGTCTAATGATCAGGCAGCATAGATGATTATCTTTGCTGCAGAAAGACTGAAGAAAGTAAAATTGGCACAATTCTGACCTCTGGGTGCTTCAGGGCTACGGTTAGTGGGGAAGCTTCCAGCATTCACACAATAACAAAGAGAAACAGGCAGAAGGATCTGACCTCCATCCAGGAAGAAAACATTCAATTTATTGATACT
>JAQNCA010000013.1:9266205-9289600 GCA_029783725.1 Acanthurus tractus
AGAAACCCTATTGCAGGCTGATCGCACCAGAAATGCTCAAATTTGACATACTTAAGTGCCAATCATGCACAACTGGTACATTTTACATGGAACACATCAACACATCAATATTACATATTAACGAGTGGAGGGAACAAGCAGAGAAGCAGAGTAGATAACTAAAGGAAAAAGAAAACTAAGTAAGAAAAAGGAAAAAGAAAACTAAAAGAAAAGTGTGGAAGACGACATCAGGGATGACAGTTTCAGTTTTAACGACGCAGCCAATTTTGTGGCAACTACAGCTAGTTTTTTGTGTGTGTGTGACAAAACAGGAAATTTTTTAAATATATGCTTTCTGAGATAAAACTGGGTGTGTATAAGGAGACATTTAGATTTTTCAGACATTTCTGTGGCAAACCAAACTGTGGTAGGATAGGTTAAACCAAAGTTAGGTTAAACCAACCAACAAAACCAGATTTTTTAAGCTGAAACATGATCTTTATCCTATTCTAGCCACGTGTTTTATGTGCCTAAACCTAACCACTGTAGCCTTAGACATGTAGAGCTTGGATGTTAAAAACTTAACAGACAATTTCAACATATTTGTGATTTGCTGAAATTCCACCATTAATTCCTAGCAATCTGGTTGCCCTCTGCACACCTGTACTCAGTCAGAAGAACACCAGATGAGAACTTAAAAAGACATCCAGTCTCCACAATCAGCAGCTCAAATTATTAGAACATATGGTAAGCCTTAAATAGCGTTCCTTTTCCATACGCATTAATATTTACATTACAAGTTGTTACCAGGGCCCAAGCAGCAGTTCTCATAACATTACAGCATGTTGAATAAACAAATGCTACAGGCACCACTGAAGCCTTACGGCCCAATATAGCCTTTGCTAGCTGTTTATGTACTCATGGTCCCGGCTAGTCAGCTGGCCTCAGCAGCCCATAATCACTACTACTAAGAGCTGAATGAAGCCTTTTATTGAGGAAGATGACAGTGAGGTGTCTGGTGCTTTCTTTGGTCTCTATTCTACAGTGTTTTGGTTTGTTACTTCCTGGAAGTAACTTTTATTGCCAATGACATAAAACCACAGACTGTTGGCTTGAATATTCTTTGTAACTTGCCAATTTTTCAGCTTTCTGTTCATGTGTAGATATTTGACACGTCAGTGGTTTTAGGAACATTAATAGTGAATAAATTGCAGTACACACAAGCAGAGTAAGAGAGCTATTAAGGAGAGAGCTTTCAGCTATTTAAACTATTGTCAGAGCTAAATAATATAGCTCATTATACTTCACTTTAGGACTTGACATTTCTAGGACATCAGAGGTACTTAACAGGCTACAATTTCAGTGGAAAATCACTGTTTTGGCCTGCTAACAGCTGCTAACAGTGGAAGGAAACCTCAGTGTCTTCAACAGTCAAGGAGACGCGGCCATCCATAAAATTTACTGTCATGTCAAAAACAAATAACAGGAAAATTATTGGTTAGCCACTGGCACATAGATTGCACAGTTCTCCTGGTGTTTTGTAAACAATGCCAGGGCTATATCAACACAAATATCAAGTGTCTGGAGGTACAGTCTTTGCTTACATAGCACTTCTTTTTATCCCTGGTTAAACCATACTGTTTTAAATCTCTGATGGAAAGTTAAAATAGCCTTGTATTGAAATGAAACCCTGTCAGTCAAGTGCAATTTGAGCGAGACATTGTTGGTAAAAATCTCAAAACAGAAACACATGATAAAATACAGTTAAACTAGTTAAGTATGATTACATGTGGCAACATTATAACAGAGTCTTTATTTCAGCTATTTACTGTGGGATAAAAATTTCCATAGCATTCAGTTGAACACATCCTATTTTTGGACATTTCATTTATGTTCTAGGAAAAGTGGGGAGCAGCAGACCAGAGTCCACAGCCACGTTAGCAGCTATGAGAAGCTATTATGGACAGAGGAGGTTTGAGCTAAGTGCTGACGCCCTCCGCATGCTAACATAATCGCAATAATAACGTTAACATGCAGCTGTTTATCAACAGATGTTGACATTAAATGCATGTCATTTCAGTTTAGCCTATTAACATGGAACCACTGGCTACCACTGGTTTACCACTACATTTTACATTAAATTAGGGCAGTGGCTATTTTTTTTTTTTTTTTTTTGGCCTGCCGGTTTAGTTTGCTTTGCCCTTTTTCTTTCAACAAAAAGCCAAAAGGGGTTTTCCACTGGATTTTGGATTTCTACAGAAAAAAGCTCATCGGCAAACAAAAGTTTAGGACACTTATATGTTTGATCAACAAGATAGTCTGCACAACTGAAAGCCACACTTTGAACTTAATTTCTGAACTTTGTCATTTTTAAAGTGTAAATGCAATCACCAGAAATTACAAAAAGAACAAAGCTTTGCTATAAATGAACTGCACCACATTAGCATGACTTTAAATCTACTATTCAGTCACTTATGTAACTGCCTAAGAGAAAACTTTGACCTGCTGGTGGAACAAGATGATGAGTCAAGATGTAACTTAAATGATTAGGAATTATCGACTGGGCAATGTGAAGGCAAAAGTCAGTTTCTGATCCATCCATCAATGCTACAACATTTTTTTTTTTTTAAAAAAGAAACCTCATGACACTGCTGGAGGAAGAGCAACAGGTTCCCCAAAGTCTTATAAATCTTACAGATGTATTTTCTCAGGATAATGAATTATAGTTACAAAATGTGAGGGCAAACCATCATTTGGTATTTGTTAGGATATTTCCGTCGGAAAATACAAACCAACATACACCCACATCCTGAAAGCCAAAATGCTAAAGTGACTCTAAATGTTGGGAGGCGACAAGAAGGGGATGTAGTAGAGAAGCACTGCATGTTTTAATGTAAAAAGACCTTAACCACAATTCAATTACTGGACAGCAGCAGTTAATGTGTTTTTAAGTAAAACTTTCAGAAATTATGTCGACTACTGCTGCCAACTTGTGATGTTGAGATGAGCCACTTAATGTTAATATTATGTTCATCCTCGTAGGCACCAAGATTCTTTACCACTGGATGGGCCAGTGGAAAAATGACAGAAAATGACTGTTTTTGCCTGGAATCAATTAAGTATGATGTTACATGTGGCTATATGTCGTCTTTTTGATTCAAGCTGCAGGCGGGATAAGGATACTCTTAATATAACAGCACAGGAGAGTCAGTAGCCAAAACCAAGACATGTTTGGCTAAATGTGACTGCACACAAGCCCACAAATTCAACTTGAGTTGCAAGACAAAAAAAATGTTGTACTGTCACTGGTTTGAACCGGTCAAAAAACCTATAACATATTAAATTTAATCTCAAATCTGTTGCATCCATCAATTCTCCCTCCTCTGTACTCTATCTCATTAAAATAAATGGTACACTTTAAAACAAAACTACATAAGATTTAGTCACCTTATGTGTCTTAAGATATGAAAAAACACAGACTGACGTAGAAGCAGAGAAGTTAAGTTAAAGGGTGAAACCAGTGACTGAGCCAAACCAAACCTCCACATGTTGTTTTAGTGCTTCTGCTGCTCAGTCATTAATGACCTACTGTATGGGCCTTGTTTCTGAAGATGATGTCATAATTTCCTTCAAAACTATGACAATGTTGATGAAAACTGTAAATTCCCACTAGAACCTGGGTGAAAAGCATTTAAAATATCTGCAAAGTGTACATAATTCATCCTCAAGACATCAGGAACAACCACCATAGAGACCAACACTGCAATTCCTACAACTACAGCTATGTTGCGCGGCTGTATAAATAATTGATCTATTTGTTTTAACTCTCAAACAACTTAATTTGGTTAATTTTGATACTTTCTGTGATTTTAGCCTTTTTTAGAACCTTGTAAAATGTTCTCATTCCTCATGCATGGTGTCTTTTTAAAGCACAACCTAAGTTATGGTCTAACATGTCATTTTATCAACTCAATTAAGTACATATCTGACAGAAAAATGAAAGATGCCTTCAGATATGTACGCATTTTTCATTGTATTCCCAACTTGCTGCTATGGCTTTTTTACTGAAAGTGCAAGTATTGATTGTAAATCACTGAATTTATTAGAAATTTCCAGTTTCAAAGTTTTCTGTCAGAAACTTGTCTTATGGCCTGCAGACAAAAATGATACTGTTAAAACCTTATATCAACACTTAAACTTTTTTTCCAGCAAAGCTCCCGAGTATGTATGAATAAAGTCTTATTACAATACATAAAACATGCTCAGGATATCCACTTTCTCAGACTGAACCCCTTTTTTGTGCACATTACTCACATGTGTTCAGGCAGACTATCCCTCTGCATTGACACAGTAGGAGTTATATAGATGCTGTGTTTGGAAAATTGATCTGCAATATATAAAGTAATGGTTTGTATTCATTTTTCTTTCTTTTAAACAAAGTCTTAAAAATTTGTTAAATCCAGTTTCATTTCTTATGTATTAAATAACCTGGTAAAATGTGACTTTAGTCAAGCCAAAAGTGTTAAATCACTGTTGCAGTTGTTGACATCACAATATTCTTGACAACTTTTCCTAAGCATAGTACCGTTTTTTTCATTAAACTTCTTCCAGGTTGCTGTTTTAAAAGTGAGCTACCAGTGACGTGAGAAAGCTGCGATAAAAGACAGCTGTGATATGGCTGTGTGACTCTGAAAGACACAAACACACCTTTGTTCCTTGAAATAAGCGATTCTTAAGTCGAGCAAAAGTATGCTAACATCTCAACCACCACCAAAATATTTCTCTTTCTGTTTCTCTCAGCCATAGTGAGACGCAGAGTTCATAAACCAGCGGAACTCAACAGGTCACTCTTCTGTTGTAAAATTGATATCGATCGCTGTTTCACAAACACACACACGCAGGCTGTTGAAGGAGACATGGGGGGGGGGGAGCAGATGCAGAGGCAACAGACAGAATGTAGACAGGGGACAAAAAAACAAGACGATTGATGGCAGACTGAAGCAGAGACGAGGGAGCAGAACGAGCACTGATGTCATTATTGGTGAATTTAACATGGAAAGAAAAACAGGAATAGAGACAAAGGGAAAAGGCATGCAAAACAACACAGGAATGTTAAGTCGTCAGATGCCAGACTGTGATAGCTGAGGATAAGAGCATCCTGTAGAGCCTTCAGTTTAGGCCCAAACACTCCTCTACTGAGACCATGTAGACTGTATCTTGACATAGTGCCCATGTAAAGTCTGCTAAACAAAACAGGAGTGGAGCCGGGGCTGCTTGAGGTGGTATCGCAGTTTCTCATGCAGGTTCTCTATTCTTTGGTCTTTATTTTTATTTCTCAATCTCTTCATCCGAGGCTAACCCGGGGGAAACTGGGTGTAAAAACTGCTTATTTTTGCAGAGATGTAAGAAATAAGAGGTGCGCATGATGTGAACTCCATAAAACTTCAAACATACAGTAGTTCCTGCTGCAGCAGAGGAAATGTAAGTTTTGGCTTTCTTCACTTCCACCCCATCTGTAACTTTCACATATCAGCAGTGACCTGTTGCTCTCCGAGCTAATTTATTATCTCCCAGCTGACACATCTAAAGGTTTTTGGTAGTAATGTCACTGCCAGACAAATGTTTTAGACTGATGATCTGTTAAAAAGCATGTAAGAGAAATTTATGATGGATAGTATTTAAAGGAATGTGACAGTAATGATGGGAGAGGTGGTTTGTTTAACTTACCAAGTAAGATTGCATGCAAAAAGCCTAATTTCCTGCAGCATTATGCTCACTTGAGAGAATTAAAAAGGCGGATCATTAAACATTCCCACATTTTAATTGCCGCGTCTTGCTCTGGGCCTTTCTCTTTTTACATGAATCATGTTTCGCCGTGTTTATCATTAGAGGAAAAACGGCCGCATTGTCTGCACGAGTTCTCCTGAGATCGTGCTGAGCAACTTCAGCACTGAATTTATGCTGAGAATAAATGAGAAACAGAGCACATAAGAGGCCTGTGGTGTGAGGTTGTTTTTTAAATAAACCCTCACTCAAACTTTGTGGTGGCACACAGCACTTTGGAGCCGTGTTAGGGATTTCATCTGTCAGGCTGCAATAGTCTCTACACTGCCTCTCAGTGCACTCCTCAGTCATGCTCTTTCTGCCAACAAATTATGGCGCTTGAGCACACACACACACACACACACACACAGGCCATTCACTGTGGTCGTATGAAAGAGTGATCAAAGTTCAAAAATTCTGTAAAAGTGAGCAGTTTTGACAAAGTAAACGGGGAAGCTGCCGGCCAAGAATATCCCTGCCACTGAATGTCTCATTTTACTCTGTAGTGTCTAAGAGAATTTTCTTAGTACAAGGCCGAGTCAGAATGGATTTTATAAGAAGTTTGAAAGGCGTAGAGGGCTACCTGCCCACCTGACCTCAAGTTGGCTGAAAACAGTTCCTTATGCTGACTGTAAAAGTATCATATAAAATCCCTTTTGGTGCATAAACTTGGCAAAGTGATTTCATTTGTTAAATAAATGCAGCTGAGTAATAAGTTAAATAATGCACACTGAAGTCTTTAACTGTAGTAATTAGGAGGATATTAGAGGGATCTCTAGTAGTTGTAATACAAGTTAAATATAAACATGCATTTATAAGTGCTTTATAATGGCTATTAAAAAGCCAGTAAGCCACTAGCCACTATATGGTGAGTACATGCATCATAACATAAAGTGTTGCCAAGTATAGCTTCTTAAAAAGTGATTAACTGCAGTACTTTCTCTCCATCACCACACAAAGAGCAGCTATTAGAGTATAACAGGTGTGTCGTGAGTGTGACTTGAGTTGTGAGGATAACAAGCAGAAATGAGCTTGCAATATTACATCATTACTATTACATCATAATACTACTTTTAAAGTGGTTAAGTGCGTCTTTCACACCAAAGTGACAATTAAACACAGTAAAGTGAGTCTGTCTATTACTTTGCAGCCTTCAGGTCAGGACCACCCAAAGGGTCACGGCAGGAAAGGAAAGTGAAAAAACAGATTTCTACTCTGCAAAGTGATGTTTTTTTTTCAGACTTTTTAAATTTTTTTTTATTATTTTATCTTTGCATTTTGATTGTAAAGCACTGTATTCTTTTACATCTTTAGGCCCAAATAAAACAATTGGAGTCTTAGGTTGACCTGGCTTCCACACAGACATTCTGTAATGCAATCTGCAGTGAGGGGCTGCAGGTAGACAAAGCTTTGTTTCAAAGAAGGTCTCCAGCCAGAAAGGTTGGAAAGGCCTGTGATAGATCATACTGACTAAATGAGACCACATAGGCTTCACATTCTGCAGAGCTAAATGATGAAATGTTGATTCTAAAGGGGCCGGACTGGCAGCAGCAGAGCTGTTATTCTAAAACAGCAGCAAAAGTTTCAAATTGTTCAAAGACACATTACTCCAAAGTGAACTGAAGTGGGAAATTGAGCTTAGTTTCTACTAAAAAACAAAAAACAAAAAACAAAAAAAAACAGCCAGGTTGTACTTTGGATCAACTGCAGACTGTCCTGCAACGGAGGTTTGATCACAATCATGACACTCAATCAACCAGCAGGAGTCCTGAGGCTCTAACAGCGTTTCATTTTGGAGGCTTTTATTTCTTACAAACATGTGCTTTCGCTCGTCCAAACCTGCCAGAATGTATTCTTGCAGATTTCATACTAAAGACTGCTTCCTCGAAAAAAACACACACACACTCCTGCCAGCTTTGCATCCTGCTGCGCGTCTCTGCTCAGCCTTTCAACTGCCTCCGTCCAGAAAAAAAGGGACAGCGAGGGGAGTCGGATGCCCGCTCACTTTCTTTTTTTAAAAAGCATTCCATATCATAGTCGTTTACAGATGTTTTCTCGCGCAGCTTCCATTTTAAACATGCGGCTTAGAGTTCAATTTTGTGACCATTTAGTTTGAGTAATCTGCGAGAGGTCTTGAAGATGTCAAAGGAGGCCTGTGTATCATCTGTGATTTAGGCCGAGGTTATAACCAAGAGCAGATCCACAGGTCAGAGGCCTGTGAAGTCACTGAGATTCTGTTTTTGGCTCTTATCTGGCTCTATCTCTGCCTACGTCACTGTCACTGTCACAGTCTTTGTCTTTTCTTTTTATCTCCCTTTCCTGCCAGATTATTTTACGATTACACCATGTTTGTCTCTCTGTTTCAGTTACCAAACATCTGATAATCCCATTTCATCCTTAATTGCTGTTTTCCTCTGTCCCTCTTTAGCTAGTTAACTGGAGTGTGTTGTGGATAGAAGGTCCCCGGCCTCCTTCCAAAATACTTCAGAGTCACAATGAAACATGGCCAACTTTTACATCTGCACCCACTAAAGCATCTGAAACAGCCTCAACAAAAACAGAGAATCGTGTTTTTATAATTACGATCTCTCATTTTGTTCCAGGACTTCGGTGACGTGAAACAGAAGTTACAGAACCTGCTGCAGTCGTTTCAACATGAGCTAACCCCAAATTCAGCCTGTTTGTGCCGAATCCAAGAGGTTATTTGTTCTTACCGTTGCATCAGTAGTAAGAAAATTTCTCAAAGCTTTCTCTGTCTTTCATCTGCTTGATGTCACTGTCAGGCAGAAACCTTGTATGTCCATATTTTATTACTTTCATTTGTTTTTCTCATGAATAAATGCTTTAAATCTGTCATCCTTAAGTATCTGACTACATATAAAGGCACAAGACCATCTTTTGAGGAGGCATGTTATTAATGATTAAAACAAAGGGTTTTCTTTATTTCCTAAAGAGTTGCATTTTCGGATATTTCCGAATGCTTCTTGCCCGACAGTAACATTAAAATCTTTTGCGATTTGAGATGGATAAAACTTAGAGGACAGGCAAAAACATACAGTTAGAGGTAAATTTATTAAAATAATCAATTTTAAGAATAACAAAAATATAATTCAAGCGCATTTTCTTTGTGTTATGACCACAAAGTACAGGGTTTTTTAGTAACCGATGAGGCCACTTAACTTTTGACACACAAGATATTTCAATGCAATTTCTGGCCTCTTTTTGCACTCTTCCAAAAATGTGTGTTTATTTTACATTGAAAAGTCACAATATGCATTTGATGAAAAGTGCTCAGTGCACATTTATTTATAATCTGAAAATGAGACTGCAGTTTCAAAAATATCCATATCTGTACATTCATAGCCCCAGAAATCCTTGATCCTGAGAAACAGTTCTCTTTCACAGAGATTTCCAGTGTAACTTTTGGATAGATTAATGTAATAACATTCATTTAAGCATAAAAAGAGGTGGTCTGTGGCCTGTAACGCACATAGCTTGTGTGACGATGTATGTATGCTGTGTACAGCCAGTAACACAGGCTCATTCATACAGTGAACCAGAAAAGTCTGAACTCTAGCAAAACATAAAAAGTATTTAATAACTCCACAGTGAAAGAGAAAGACAGAGAGAGAGGAAGAGAGTGGAAACCACAAATCACACAAGTCATGTTTTCCTCTGCCTCCTTATATCTTCACCCCCTCTGGGCAGGGCTTTGCTCTCCTTTATGTTTTCGCCCTAAAATGAAAAGGTACGGCTCCATCATAACAATTCCTACTTAAAAATCATCAATGGATGCGCTGCTGCTCACTAGCTACATATATAATTTTCCTTCCCCTTTCCCTTTCATATGCAAGCAAGGTATTTCTGGTCCAAACGAGGGTTTAGCCCCTGGGCAGGCATGTTAGAAGCCGGTTCCAGGTGCATGAGGAAATACTGCTGGGTTTGAATGGGGTCAGGGGTGAGGAGTTCAACTCTTTCAATAAATCACAACAAGCTGTTGTGACAAGCATTCACTACTATGACTGGGAGAGAAGTGTGGGCCGTATGAAATATGTCTTTCAAGTACGGAAACTGAGGCCTTTGACCCAATGAGTGCAACAAAATGTATATGTTTAGGTGCTTTTTTGCTCAGCAGCTTAAAAGCCAGTTAGTTATCCACAGGGGCTGACAGGTTTATCCTCCCATTTAAGAAAAGACAGAGATGTACCAGATGATGCATTGCAGATGCTGCTGGTATGTTCACATCCAACTGGTTAAATGTTTTACATGTTTATATGGGCTTTTGGTGGTCAGTAAGTCAGTGTGTCACATCTCATAAAAGAGAGGAGGATAAACATTGTCATCACAATTTTCCATCCATTATGAATGGAGGTATTTTAAACCAGAAAGAGCTGATTTTATGAATTGTACTGTCACTAATCAGCAAATTAACTGGAAAATAGGGCTAAATTTAATATCAGGATATTAATGGAAATGTTTCTGGATATGCCGAGTTTGTTCCTGGATATTTTTGAGGCAAATGTGGAAAAAGCTGGAGGATGTGAGTGACTTGCACAGTGTACCAAGTTTGTGCATTCACAGATTTCATATCTGGTTTATCTGCTTGAAGGCAAAGAAAGGAAAGGGGGCAGAGAGTGACAATAGGGCACAAAGCCAGATGGAAAAACTAAGGAGAAAAATGATGAGGGAGAAGTGCCTTCCAATGGGAGCAGGTATGGACACGTGGGTCACATGACATGGAAGTGATAGAAAAAAATGCTCAATTTTGATAAAAATGTTAAATACATAAACTTACGGCAATTATTTTCTATCTAAATATTAAAGTTAAGTAAAGAAATTCAAATTAGTACTTGAAATATGTGTGCTATGTGATTTTTTTTCTGTTTTAACATCTTTTTAATCCTATTTTTAACTTAAATGGGCAAATCAGCAAAGCCCTCTCCTGGACACTGCGGGGGTCTCCTCCCACTCCTAAATTTGCATTTTCTCTGCGAGCCAATCAGGACCTTGCTACCCTAGTGCATCTTGCTTTCTATAAAATGACTGACACCTCTATCTGTTGTCCTGTTTCCTCCAGTAATGGTGTTCTGTGAGGATGGAGCTGAAGCTTCAGGGAGCTTGTCCATACCCATTCATCTCTGGTCTCATTGCCACTGTCAGTCCACTTTCCCTCTGCTTGGATTGTATACAGGCAGCGTTCAGCAGCCAGTAACCACAGGGCACTTCTTTTCTTTGGTGACAACAGCGGTTGAACCACTTTTGCAGACACAAGTAAAGATGATGCTGCTGTATCCAGAAGTTAACATCTGTAGAACATCCAACTTGAAACTTATTTTCCTGCTTTCTACAATCATCCATCAAATACTGGCTCTTAAAAGCAGTGGTTTTGTTTCCCGTCCTATTTATTTCTGCAACTTCAGCTGACCTACAGTACCTAAAACACATTTCTATGTCCCAAGAATAACAGGAATTCCTCAACTACTTGACTTTTCAAAATGTCAATGTGTCCTCCTCTGCCTCTATATTTGTGTGCCATGCATTACATGGAAGTCAAAGCTTTTTTTAATCCAAAACCTTTACAGACAACCAAAACAAAACACCACTGTTTTCTAATCTGCCACTTTAATAGTTAGGGCTTGGTTAGGCTTGGGTTCACACAAAACCACTCGGTTAGCATTTTGGAAAGATCATGGCCATGGTTACACGAAAAATGTGAACTGTTGCTAGAAAACAGGTCGTCAATAACAACCCTGTCATGTGCGTTATCGAACAATCCAACCTTCCTTCTACTTCCTTAAATATTTTACAGTGCTACAACGATGTCATGCTACTTCCATCTCTCTTCTTTATTCAAGTAGAAATAAATCCGACTTGATGTAACTTAAAACTGAAAGCCTTCGAAAAAGCTGTAACATAAAGGTGTCGTTCAAACTTAAATCTGGGACTTAATCCAGTTTTGGCAGACGTTTAAATCCTGCCAGCCCATTTCACTACCAAGTGTGTGGTAGGTCTGGTCTGGATTTTAATGGCGTTGTATGACATGTGTGTACTCATGTCAGCGGCTGCCCCAAACAGTTGTAAACTGGCTGTTTATGAGGGCGAGGTGCTGCGAAAAAGCACCACGTTTTTTGACTTTCACACCATCTGGGGAAGGAAAAACGTAAAACGCAAGGCAGCCGCCGCAGTGATGTAGCGCTTCGTGTGAAAACACGCTGGAGGGATTTGTGCCAGGTATGAGTGTGTATTTAGTATATGTGTGTGTGTGAGGTTAGGCCTTGGGATTTTTAACAGAATTTGAAAAGGAATGTTTAAACAATTGGCAATAACTCTAAAGTCTATAAAATTATATACACATAGGTAGAGATGCATAATTTATAAGGAGTGTGAAAGTTGTATTTATTTTCGATTTCCCTAAACTTTCCCTTAACTGCTTTCTAACTGAGTTTAGATATCTTATTCCATACAGTCTGAAAGTATCATGTAATGTGTATTCTGTCTCAGTTTGTTGTAGCTTTCTGTTAAAGCAATATGATGTTGATACCCCAGGGTAATACTCCATGTTTTTATGGCTGTATCATTCAATCCAATGGAAATATTCTCAATCTCTTTTCATCCCTTTAAACACATTTCCCAAAACTCTTGCCTGGCAAATTTATTTCGAAACTTTAAAGTTCAAAATAAGGTTTAGGGTTTGAAAAAAGTTTGGCTACTCAGTATGAGTTTGTAATGATGATATAAATGATTTTCTGAGTTTAATTTACCTAGTTTTGCAGTTGTTTGACTTTTTAGCACCGTTTACCATGATCGCTAGTGGTTGTTAAAGTAGTGCATTGTGCAGTAAGTAAGGCTTAAAGATAGTTTTTAAATTTAGTTCCTGTGGGTCAACTGTGATGCACAGTATAGATGCAGTTACATAGAAAATGAAAGAACATAAAGGAACACGCTGTTTTATTCTCTTTGTTCTTTCATCCAATTTTTGTATCCATATTTGCAGCATTAGCATAAAGGATCAAGTGCTAAAAATTGACTGCACTAGAAAACACTCTAAAATAAACCATCTTTACAGGTCATTTAGTGAAATTTCACCTTTACCATGAAATGTGGTTCTGTCAGCACACGGTGCTGGGCTCAATAAGAGCATGTATTAAGTGACTATTTCCCCGCTCCAGTACATCGAGCTGCCCACATACTGACAAGTCAAGGTGCTCTGTGTAAGTTATGAGTTCATGTCAACTTCTGTCATGAGCCGCAGCTCACGGGCCAAGCCATCCATTTATTGCAGCCTACCGACCGCACTAAACAGCTCACTAACCGAGGGGTATTCACTTTAGCGTGGTCACACCAACCTAAATAGCAAAAGATCCAAAGGCAAACCTTAATTGTCTGTGAAAAGAGTCAAACATTTTAAAGTACAGTAACCGTTAGAGCCTGTCAACCACATTGGCAATTACACCACCGCAAATATTTAAATTTGTGGTTTTGGAGCGGACTTTGTGGGGAATCATGATGTGCTAAGCAGCTTGGGGCTGAGACTGAAACATGGATGCATTCAGGTCGAGCCTGGAAAAAGACAAGAATTAGTAAGAGCTGGCAGAAACAGAGACCCTCTGCCTTCAGCGATATGTAAACACATCATTTTATTAAAGTCCAGAGTGCCAGGGTATGGCAGAGATTAGAAAGGGAACACGGCTTCAGATTGTATACATGGATTAGGTTACTGTACCTATGGAGCGCAGCAATAACCGCTTCCATATGTCTGTCTGAACCCATGGCGCTCTTTCAACATCATCATTTATGGTGAGTGATGGCCATGGTATTTCAGACAAACAGATGGGGGGAAAGACAAATTTCTAGGAGGTATTTACTTACAGAACCGTAAAGTATAGTGAGGCATGACAATACCCCTAAACTCAAAGCAGGGTGAGGCAGGACAGCAGCTTAGTTGTACAATGAAAAGCTGCAACATTTCTGCACTCATGGATACGACAAGAGTGCTTTATGTTATAATAATCTGATACCGCTGAACTGCTAAGACTCAAAAGCTCCCTGACAGAGTGTGAGAAGAGGCGCATTTTATGTCAAAGATTCAAATCCAGCCAGTAAGCTGGTTTTCAATAACCTGATTTTACAAGCCATCTAGGGAGTTGTTCCTTAGAAACTGCTCGGGAAAAGGCAAGTATTTTTGAAACAATATTCAGCAGGTGATTAGAAGAACAGTCTATCTATGGCATTTTGTCATCATGAGCTAACTTCAACCAATCAGATAAACAGATCATATGATGCAACAGAAGAACACTACCAGTAGAGCCTTTGGGTAAGCTAAACTTCCAAAGCCAATTAGGAGAAGAGTGACAGCTTTTTTCCACTAAGAAAAGCCTTCAGTGCTTTTCTTTGTTCCGTTCAGAAAGAAAACACTCTCGACTTATAATATAACTGATGCTATAGGAGCATTTACGGCTTCCTCTTCAGGAGCCTTAGTTATTGTTTTAAAGCAAACTCTCGCAAGCAACTACAAGGCATAGCCATAAGTTCCTTGTAGGATGGTTATTGGTCCGAACCACAGTGGTTCGGACACAAGAGCAGAGCTTGAGCCTGTTTAGATGGGTTTCTGAGATCAAATGACATGAGCGATCTTGCAGCAGCTGCTTTGCAAAGGGTTTTTTTTTTAAATAGGATGCTTAACAAACATCACTAAAACCTTTCCAAATCACAGAACTGTCATTAGAGCATTTTTGTTCACAACTTTTCAAATGTGGATGTGAGTGAAGGTTGAGGAAACAGTTTTGCATCCCAGCTGAACCCGTTTTTGGTTGAATTTCACAGCAAGGGGCTGAAAAGTCATGATTTTTAATAAGATAGGGAGCTTTGTGTTACATGTTAAAGCTTTTCTCTCATTCCATAAATCACCCCACAACGCCCGCAATTACATCAAACAAACTACTGGGTGGTCATCGTGGGTGTGCGCCACATCAGCTCCAAGTCTCTCTCTTTGTCTTCGCTCATGTCTGGATCCTCTCTGTTCTATGTAATGAAGCCAAAATTGCTCTCGGAAGACGACTTGGTGAGATGTGGACAGATTCAAGACAGTGTATATGAAGAGGGAGAGGGAGAGGGAGAGCGAGGGAAGGAGAGAGAGGGAGAGAGATGTGTGTGTTCCTCTGGCTGACCAGTGACCACTGCTGTTTGTTTGGTTGTTGCCCGTCTGGCCACCACTCTGACCAGGCCAGTGGAAAAACAACATTGAGGGCAGAGATGCAACACTGGTCATAGACCTCATTCTGGTGTCAAGGAATGTAATTTAGTGGTAGTTTTTCTTTACAGGAGATTATGACTTGTAGTTCAAAAATTTCTGTTGACCAATAAATTGGGAAATCTTTGATGGTTTCACACAAACAAACTGCATCTCTCATTGTGTTAGTCCCTTTCCAGCATGTTTACTGACTTGGCATCCATGTGTAAATGACTCTGAATAAACGCCCCATGGTTTCAGACAAAAGAAATCTTACAGAGGGTGTTTTGTCTGTCTGAACTTTCTTGGTGATTTAAGGTCACAGAATGTGTACACTAAATGGAAACCAGATTTCCTTGTTTTTATACTTTTACAGTTTTTATATTAATTAATAAATGTAAAATCAAAGATTTTAACACTTTATCAATAAAGAGAAGACATTCGTTGAGTGCAAGTCAAGACAGAGAGAGAATGAACGTATGGCTGTGTGTGTATGTTTGTGTGCGTGAGTGTGAGTGCGTGCTGTACACACATGAGAAATCACTCAGAGCTAGCTCTGGTTTGGCAGCACATGTCTGTTGACCATTAATGTTTTCTCCATAAACGATTTCCAAAACCCCGAAATTTCCCTAAATATTTCTTCCCCATAGACACCGATAACAATGAAAAGCAGCACATTTGTTCATTTTTCTTCACTACTGTTGTACTTTAAATACCACATGATCTCACTGTTGCAACTTTAGTGTGCAGTTCGGCTTCTTTTAATTATGACTTCCCAACATTTATGCAAACTTTAATAAGTTCTTTAGCTAAGAATTCAAATTGATGATTTGCCAGGAGTTTTTTTTTTCTTTTTGGCAACAAATAGCAAAACAGTATCATTTTAAACATTATTAATGATGCAGGATTTAAGTCATGTTTATGTGGTCATCTTGCAAAGATTTTAAGTGTTTGCTTTATTGGAAATAAAAGTCATTGCAGTCTGCTTTCTCCGATGCTTGCTGTCATCAATCCTGACAAACAAACATGACCAAGGCTTCCATAAACACTAAATCACTGGGATACCCAAACACTAATTGTGACATCTTAAGTTTCCTTTGGCAAAGCACAATCTGTAACCAACGAGGCAATTTGACAGGGAATAAATCATCACGTTTAAACTGTTTTTGTAACTTGTTGTGGAAATTAAAGCTTATTATAGGGAAAAATGGAAACCGTCAACAATTTTCCACATAGGTCAGTCAGGACTCGGCAGGCCAACTCCTTCAGGCTAACGGGAACGTTACATGGAAAGAGAAATATGCTAAATATGTGGGTTGCTCTTTAAAAGAAGTACAAAGCTTATTTCTCTGAATATGCTTCAAAGTCAAGTCTGAATGAATTACACAATCAAAATTTATCCAAAGCTTGCAGCATCACAATTAAAGGACCACTTGCAGAATGTATGACAGAAACAATGATCCTGAAGGTGTCACGGCCTTGTTTGGTGCAGATTCACAGACATGAGATGGTCACTGATAAGACCGATCTCACACCTGAGCATAACAGAGAAGCTGAGTGCACCCACATAATGGGCTCTATTGAAACATGTATGTGTGAGTGCGTGTGCATGTGTGTTCAGGGATAATTAAGGACACATTTTTTACCACGGTCTGTCTTGGGTATAGCCTGGGGGCCGGGCAGTGTGAGTGCTGTGTGTTCGTGCATATGCACAAGTAAAAGCACCCTAATGTGCCCCGTCCCGCTCCTTGTACATGCCGACCCAACCTGCCCTCCGTATGTCTGAGACTAGTGCTTCTGGGCTGATTGCCCGTATCACTTTCACCCACCGGCATACACACACACACACACACACACACACTCTCACATGGATACACGCAGAGGCACACACCTTTTTAGACCAAGCCCTTGTAAAGGCACCTCCTCAGGGACACGTCGTGAAATGTACTCCTTGTTAGGGCTCGAGTGTGTGTGCGTGTGTGGGTGTGTGTGTGTGTGTGTGTGTGTGTGTGTGTGTGTCTGCTTTTCCTCAGCTGTTTCCTGCCAGCTCAGAGAGCAACAGACTGTGAAGGCCTCGCTCTCTCTCTTTCTGCTCAAAGTCTGCTGCTTTTCGGCTTCCAAATGACTAAAAGAATCTTTGGATGAGGACATTTCTGTTGATGTCCTCAGAAGGAAAATGTGACTCTGTGAGATTGATGGTTTTCAAACATATCACTCTCTTGTACATTCATCCGCCATAAAGAACTAAATCAAACAGTGTGTGTGTGCTCTTCATTCTGTATCAAAAGCTTTTTAAAACCTTTATTGTTCCAATAATGATAAATTCACTTGGTTGACTTTGAAGTTAGCTTGTGCCATTTATGAGTTCAATGACCGACAAATTCATAACAGGCAAGAAGAGCCCTTCAGTTTGAGCACTAAGTTATAGTTCATTTATATAATTCTATACTTTTGACATGTCTTTGAGTTCTTTGCTCCTCAGTTATCTCTGTTTCTTTAATTCAGTGCTTAATGTGATCAAATGAGTAACTTTATTTGGCATCAAAAGTGTTTAGTTGAATTTGAGTTGATTCATGAATACTCAGTTTCTGGTAGCTGCTTTAAGTGGTCTTTTCAAAAAAGTTATTTACACCCCAGGTATGAATACAAATACTTGAATGAATGAAAAGTAGTCGAAGCTGTAACAATAATTCAATTAACTGGTTGAAAGGAAATTATTAAGTAAAATGTGTTTTAATTAATGTTTTATTTTAGGTGACAAGAGAAGAGTAAGGAAACTACCAAACATTTGCTTTTAGTTTTTTCAAACAGGAGAATGTGATGCTATTCTGACATTTTCTATACAATCAATTGATTAAAAAAAAATATGAGTAAGATTAATCAAAACTGATGATAATTGTTATGAAGCCCTAAAAACAACAAACTGCTCTTTGTCCGTGTTCCTACATAAATAAAAATGTGCTGAATGCCTGTCTCATGGTAAACTAAGAAATCTAAAAAAATTGTTACCTGTGGACTTTTTATCCCTTCTTTCTGATGCACAATTTATTTAAATGTTGTACAGAAACACGTTTAACTTTGAGTTTTGCAAACATACATTTATGGTTGGTGCTTGTGCTCTTTTTCAAAGTGTGTCTGAAATATGCCTTGTTCTATTTTTTGTGCTGGCTATGAAGCACTTTCTGGTGTGGGAAAGGTTAATTACCCTCCTGACTTTATCTAGAATGAAAATCCCACCTGAGTCAATGATTACAAAACACCCTCATCTTCTTCATTATGTGTGAACAATGCTTTGATTAAACAACCAGAGAGCCGAGCAAACCAAGAGGACTCCCACAGCACAAACACTGTCTGCCTTATACACATTGTTCAAATGAGAAAGATGAGCATACGCACACACACACACACACACTCACACACAATCTGAGTCAACAGCTTTGCAGAATCTTCTTTACTATCATCTGGTCTCTTTATCCTCCCTGTTTTATGTCAAGACTCTTAACAGACGACTGCTGCTTATGAGGCTGCTGCATAGTTATAGAGGAATTTAAAGCACTGAGCTGACATGTCTAAAACTATGTGAGAGGGCTCCACAGGTCTGTTTTGGGTCAGTCCTCGACTGATAAAAAAGGATGTTTTATTGAGCCTCTGCTTTGGAGGAAGACCCGATACAGCCCTGTTTTACAGCTGATAAGTTGTACATCAATGGTTTTGTCTAATCTGGTTCAGTTAAGTCAGCTAAGCCCATGATCAGTTGCTTGGCTGCTTATCAACAACAGTTTCCCCCAGCAGAATTAACAAACAGTGGGAGAGGAAACAGAAAAATGTGAAGTTTCATTTAAGTCAGTAAGGAAAAAAATCCTCATCCTGAATTTGTCACATCCGATGAAGAAAAAGAAAATTTGTGAAAATTGATTTATCATAATTACAGGCTTTCTTTGATAAATATCTAGATCTGAGAGGAGTCTTTCTTTTTTCATCCAGATTAAAAAGAGAAAGCTAATTAGTGAGTCAGCTCTTGAGTCAGCTGGCTTTTCTGCCTCTGCTTTCTTAGATGTCTTTGTCTTCTCTTTCTCGACGTAAGTTTGTTAAGCTGCTCACACTAAGATGCCTTCTTTCCCCTTTGTAGAAGTGCTCACTCAGCAAAAAGAGGACTTTGAGCCGTTTTGTTGCAGGGATGAAAGTAATCTTTTTGGGTGCTTTGATTCACAGACACATGAGAAGAAACTAATAAAGACCTAATTGTTGTCTTTTTGTCTGATAATTTAGCCTCAAACAGTACTTTGCTGTCATATCAAACTATAGTTATTCCATTTTTTCACCATTTCATCCCTTTTTAGTTTGTATGAAACACCAACCTGCTCCAAAGGCGAAGAAGAAGCTCTTGTCAGGGTGTTCCTCCAGCAGAGCCTTGACCCTCTTCCCCATCCTCTCGTTCCTCTTGTAGATGAGCTCCTGTCGAAAGTAGCTGTCGATTTCCTGGGCAGTCACCTGCTCGCTGGGTGGCAGTGTCACGTTGTTGAAGTTAGGGACCTTGGGTCGAGGGAATGACGGTTCAGCCAAGTCGCAAAGGAAAAAAGTAGGAAGAGAGAGGATTTCATTTGTTTTGTCTTTTCAAGAGCTTTTATTCAGATTTCACGCAAAAAAAAGAAGGGGACAAAAATTTAAAGCACATTAGATTTTGCTCCTGTCTTGCAAATTCTTACAAATATTGACAATAAAACTGAAAAGAAAAGTCAAAGAATCAATTTGAGGCAAGTATTTGACCTGACAAGACACACACACAGAGAGTGTTAAGAGGAAGAATAGCAAATAATAGAGAAAATGTGAGAGTGATGTGAAGAAAAAGTGAAGAAGAGAACAACTAAATTGCCAAAAGAAGCTGGTAAAAGGGAGGGTGGAGGAGTAGGTGTGGGGGATAAGAGGTCGGTCAGAGGGCTAGGGGTGAAGGTAAAAGGTCAAGGGTCATGTCACCGGGACACTTCAATAGGTTAGGGGGTCAAAATGACTCTTAGCTTATTAACTCGAGTGAGAGTAGTCAAAGTCCACTGCTACAGAAAATAGGATTAGGGACGGCAATTGATAAGATTTCAGAGATGACAATGCCATTTGCCATTCTGCTTATCAGCCCAATTCTTATTAATTCCTGGTGATTACTGATCAATCAAAAAAAAGGAGGCCCACACAGGTTTCAAGCACCTCGAATATAATTGACTGTTGAACTGTCAAACTGACTGTATAATTTCATTATGAACGTGTAATAACCCTCAGTATTGGATGTGCTGTTCAGAAACATATACTTCCTGAAACTTAGGCTCACGCACTTTAACAGGATGTTTCAGAACCAGTTATTTACTCCCATCCATTGATGAGAATGGACTAGAAAAAACAGGACAGGACAGGAAGAGATGAGATGAGACAGGACAGGAAGAGACAGGACAAGACAGGACAGGAAGAGACAGGAAGAGACAAGAGAGGACAAGACAAGAAGAGACAGGAAGAGACGGGACAAGACAAGGCAGGATAGGAAGAGACAGGACAAGACAGGACAGGAAGAGACGAGACAGGACAGGAAGAGACAGGAAGAGACAAGACAGGACAAGACAAGAAGAGACAGGAAGAGACGGGACAAGACAAGGCAAGATAGGAAAGGACAGGACAGGACAGGACAAAACAAAACAAAACAAAACAGGACAGGACAGGACAGGACAGGACAGGACGGGACAGGACAGGACTGACCTGTGAGGTGTCGTGATTGAAGATGATGGAGTTGAGATCTCCACAGTTGTAGTGCCTGATGAGGTCCTCGGTGGTGTATGGCACCTGTAGGCTTCCTGCCCGTAAAGACTCCTGCTGCAGCAACGTCTGGTTCAGGGCGAAGATCACCTGGAATGACACAGTGACGGCATGTTACTGACTGTTTCATTTTTACCCTGATGGACGAGCACAGTTGTATTGATTCAGCACGAGAAAGAGGGTGTAAAAAAAATGGCTCGAAGATATTAATGCAACAAAAGCATACATTTAAACAAAAGAAACTTTGAGGAGTTTTGAATTACTCAAGAAAGTAACATTTTAAACATTAGGAGCCCTGAGGGGAGATCAAAGCTGTTAAATTAGGTGACAGAGAAATGAAAAAAGGAAAAGGATAAAATATATGGGAATATGGGAGAATAAGTTACTAACAGCAAAACACGAAGTGCAAAACGACCTGTTGACCCCCCCACCTTGGTTTCACTACATGTTGAAAAAAACCTGCTATTTTTTAGTGTCAACTAGGAACCAAGTTTTTAGATTCTGAAACAACACTGAAGTGACTGTATCACACCTCTAAATACACACTTGTATATTTACATGTATTTATGTTGCTCAAACCTATTAGTCACAATTATTTTTTAAAAGGTTGATGTAATAATAATAAAAAAAGACTCACTTATTCATTCCAATGATTCTTCTTATCCAAATTAGAGATTTTCAATTTAGGTTCTTTTATTTTTTTGAGGTCATGATGTCGTAAAATTTTGATGGCAGACTGACGACACAAAAACTTCATTCAACAACTTGCACAGAAGCTTTCGATGCGGAGCAGAAGACATGTACAGCTCTATGAAATTCACATCAATCACATAAACCTTGAGTGAAACAATCATGTTACTCTTAGACAAGATGGATTAGGATTAGGCAAGAAACCCTAAAATTCAGAGGAACACTTGTTTATCATATATTTTCATGACATGCTTTAGAGTGACAGTAACACAGATGTGATGTGAAACCAACATACTTCATTCACTGAGTATAAGATTTATTGCACCAACTGTTACACCAAAGGAGACACTTGGAGTTTTTTTCACTGCCAAAACACTGACGGCTCTGCTGCAGAGGTTCAGCTATTGTGCGAGCGTGAAATCAGCCAGTGTTTGGTGAGAGGTCCCTGGTGAGTCTGCTGCCTGTGATCATCGCCGCAAGGACACACATATGCATACAAACACACAAACACACATAAACACAGACACACACATCACAAGCTCCTGCAGGTTTAAACTCAGCAAGCCTGAGTCAGACACACACACACACACACACACACACACACACACACACAGAAACCACCACCACTTACCTCAGCACATGGTCTCCCTCTGATGTCTCCACACACACACGCAGACGCACGAACACACACACACCTTTCACCCTACGAGCCATTGATGTTGATTCCCATAAAAGAGGGAAGTTTGTATGGTTTATTTGTTTCTCAATGGGGACGATCAGTCAAAGCTAAGATGTGTTTTGTCAGCTGTGGAACTATGTAAATGTGTCTACAGTATGTCTGCATGTTTTTGCAATTCAGTGTGCAGTGTGTGTACACATTCATCAGTGTGTGTGTGTGTGTGTGTGTGTAAGTGCGCAAATGCACGCATGTACTCTTAGATCTTTGTCAAGTGAATTGTGTATTGATATGCATACCCGTACGCCAAACCAGGCCGACCCAGGCGGCTGATTCTTCTTCTTCTTTTTTTTTTTTGTTCATTTTCTGTTTTCTAAGGTGCTCTGATGACACTTTTCTCTCTCTGCGGGCCCATTGTGGCAGCCTCGGTGCAGCAGAGGAGAGGAGGAGAGGAGGGCAGCGCCGAGCAGATGCCTTCTTGTCAGGGGACAAAGAACCCCTCCGTCACCCTTCTCTTCTCCTCTCCTCTGCGCTCCCTCCAGCTTTCATCGGCCGCGCATCAAAGTGGCGCTCTGCATATGAAAAGGGCCCCATCTTTATGCCACGCAAATTAGCCTATCGCCGCCCCTCCCCGACTCATTTCACAAAAAAAAAACAAAAAAAAAAAACACCCCTCACATCTGTGCCACGTCCGTGAAGGAAAGACCCTCATCTGCAGGGTCTCCCCTTTTTCTCAGCTCCCTCTTCTCCTCTTTTCTCCGCTCGCCGTGCCTTTCAGCCCCTTAAATTATGGCTGTGAAGGGAGGAGGAGGAGGAGGAGGAGGAGAAAAGAGGGGGAGGGAGACGAGGGGAGTGGATGGGGGATCAGTCATAGCAAAAAAAAGAAAGGGAGTAAAAAAAGGTTTGGGTAAGGGAGGAGATAGACAGGAAGAAAACACAAGCGAGAAAGTGAGGGAAAGATACAGAAAACAGGAGTGCAGGGAGGTGAGAGAAAGAAAACCTTTAATGAATGATTTTCTTTCTCTTCCTCTGTGATCCTCCTCTTCTGTTAGTGCACCGTGGGTCAGCGGGTGCATTTTCCCACTCGGCTCCTTTCATCAGGTCCCCCCTGTTTCTTCTTCTTCTTCTTCTTCTTCTCCCCCCACCCATCCATCCCTCTCCCGCCCCCTCCAGCACGCACACACACACACACACACACACAC
>JAQNCA010000013.1:9307792-9323333 GCA_029783725.1 Acanthurus tractus
AACATGTATGCACACATGGATACAAACAAAAATAAACAGTTACAAGAAATTTTAGGGAGAAATACACAGAGGAAAAGTGCACTCCACACTGCGACTAAACATGTAAAGTTTACTTCTTTTGATCAGAGCAGACTGAAGCAAAGCTAGAAAACCATCTGAGCACGAAAACAAACATCCTTACCTTTTAAGTTTTATGTAACCTAACCTGCACTGCACAAATAATACAAATCACTTCCTACAACATGCGTGAGAATGAATTTGCAGCTTCACTGTGAGCAGCTCGGTGAGTGCATTCATCTTTTAGGGAAGACTTTCAGTGGACGCTAACATATTTCACTTTAATCTGCCTCACTGACTTCTACTTTT
Organism: Acanthurus tractus; assembly: GCA_029783725.1. Taxonomy (NCBI): domain Eukaryota; kingdom Metazoa; phylum Chordata; class Actinopteri; order Acanthuriformes; family Acanthuridae; genus Acanthurus; species Acanthurus tractus. The sequence goes on from JAQNCA010000013.1 coordinate 9,308,159, forward strand.
TCTGGCTTTAAGAAATTATGTTGCGTGTTTCCTGTTAATATCTTATACGATGACATTTACTTGGAGTAACTCATTCATCGGTTATTTAAAAAAAAAAGGCCACATGATTCATCATTTGTCTAAAAAACAAATGAATATTCTTTAAACTGAGACAGTCATCTGGCAGAGCATTAAAGCCCTCCTTGAAATACCTTAATGAGCTTAATAAATTAGATACAGGTTTAGATTTACTGCAGCTTCTGTCACTTTTTTGGCTCAGTCTACCTATGTGAGGATATGCATACTTTTCAGCGCTGGAGGCCATTTCTGCTGTGATGATGGCTGAATCAATTGACCGGATAGTTGTGGCTCTTTGAAGCGAGACAGATGAGATTCAATCAGATATGCTTCCTGTGTATTGCTGTGTAATACTGTCATCACACCAGCATGTTCTCTCTCTCCCCTACACACACACACGCATACACAAGCATCCAGTACGTGCAGAGATAAGGAGTTAGTGAAGATTGTACATCAGTATGATGGGTATGAAGCTCCAACTAGGGGAGGGTTAGCTTAGCTTAGCAAAAAGTCTAAAAATGGGGAAAATGGTGAGCAAAGTCAACCAAGCAGAATCTTTAAAGTATATTCTATGTGTCTCGTTTTATTAATCTGTACAAAATGCATCAAAACTGTAAAAAAAACAGTTTGTCTTTTCAAAGGGAACAATATGTGGGATTGTTTCTTGGGTTGATGCTGTGACATCCAAACAAAAAGTCCCAAGCAACATGTTCACCCACTTTTAAACAGATTAAATAAACAAGGATCTAGGATTAACATAGGTTGTATCTCTACTACAAGCCCCAACACTATATTCTGATTTACTGCACAGATTAGATATGTTTTTCTTCGCTTTTCACTTTTTTCTGTACTCATGGCCCGTATCAGATTCCACTGTGAACTAGTTACAGTCCTGCATTTGCACGCATGCACAAAAGAACAATAAAAGAGTGTCACATGCAGCATAATGCTGTATGACAGTGTACTTGGACAACACTGAAGTCAGCATTTTATTTTTAAGTTAATGTGCAGCAGAAGCCAGTGACTTCATGTGCAGATGATAGGGAGGACAGGGAGAAGAGGGATGCATCAGTAATTGCAGCTATTTTAGGGGTAATGGTTGCTACTTTAGCACGAAGGTGTACGTGGATACAGAGTCTAAAACAGGAGCTATGGTACCTGAATGGTGTCACAGAAAAAGATTTCCTCCAGAATTTCAGGATATCGAAAGTAACTGTAACTGCATGTACAAGCACCTCTCTACTACAGCACTCAGATGCTCAGTTTAGGTGACTGATTGACGTAAAAGCTGCATGAATTCTGACATGACCCTTCAGACTGAGGTCACGCTGAAGAAAATTAAATTTGTGTGTATGAAAGTGGCCAAAATCTGATCGGAAAAGATGAGCTCCTATACAACCTGTGCTGTTTACACTTCCATGAAAAAACAAATCTGACTCATATGAGGGGAAAAAGGTCTGATATGGGCCACATGTGCCTGCAGTGTGAATGTAGCCACAGTGAGCTTTAGAAGTGCTGCCAGATCGACTTTTGTTACCTTTGGACAGAGTCTGGCTCGTTCTTTCCCCTCTGTTTCCAGTCTTTGTGCTAAGCTGGCAGAGCTTCATATTTACCATACAGATATGCCAGGCTTTGCCAAAACCTTACACTCAAATTTGAACCTTTTAGAATTATTTTAGTCGATGGACAGAAAAGGACAGCATCCACACACCAGAGTTATTTTGCAGTTTATCTTTAAAAAAAGTAAATTACACATCTTTTCGATTATTCTCATGCAGACAGTAGACTGTGGCGTGCTTCTGTCAGAAAGCAGCCTACTTCGTGACCAGTTAGCTTAACTGCTAATTATGATTCATTTTGTAGGAATCCCAAAGATTCCCAAACCTCTCATCATTAGTATCATCCTCATTCTCATTTTGCCATCTGATGTCATTACAGAGACGATGAGACAGATTTTCCTCCGTGGGCACCGTCCTGGAAATCAGTTGGAACTTGCTGAAAGCACTGCCCAGAAGAGGCTTACAAATAAGTACAGCCTTCATAAAGTCCAGGATGTCTGCGTTATTTTCGCTGAGTCTACACGAATAACACACCTAGCAGTCATTACAGTCTGGATGAAGGTGTGGGAGGTTTGAGATGCTCACACTTTATGACAGCATATGTCCTGTCCAATAGGTTTTTCTGTTTAGGTAAGAACATGACTATTGGTTTAAAATGGCTAGAGCTTTTGGGCCTGATTCATTCTGAGTTTTATATCCATCAAAAAGCTCTGCTAAGTTACCTTTCCTATATCTTCTGTTTCTCTTCAAGCAAAGATGAGCATTAAAAAAGTTATAAGACCTGAATTGCGCCATTAACTGAGAAAAGAACTACATTTTCAGATGGACAACCTTGTATTTCTGTTGGGTCATAAAAGCTTGTTTTGTTTGGATTTCATCAGACGTTGCCTCATGATATCCAGCAGATCCAGGGACTCTGCGGCCCGTCAGTACAAATGAAAGGAAAACATCACAACTGAAGTTCCAAGGTTGTCAAACAGAGGTAACGTGATGAAACCTTTAATAGAGACGGAGTCACGCCTTCCTTTCTAAATGGCTCCTCTACTGATCTCAGTCTGCATCTCAGCTCTCCTTGTTCCAGTCCCTCCTCGTCATGAATGAACCAAATGGGCTTCGAACATTCCTTCCCTGTTCTCATAGACGTACACTGAGACCTGCATTCATCACCTCTCCATGCACCATTACTCCCAGTGATGGGAGGAAAGAAACAACACTTTCATTAGCAGGTCTGCTCCACTGAGGTGTGGAATGTCCCGCGGGTTTCCAACAACAGAGAAAGCCGGCCTTCATGCCGCTATTGTTGTCCTCAACAAGCTCACTTAGTGTAATGGGCAAGGCTGAGCCTGTTCTTCAAAAGACGAGGGGCACCGCGCAAGAATAAGAGCAGTCATGCTTAGCCAGATTAGAGATCTGAGTAGAGAAAGTATAATTCATTGAGGTTTGAAAATAATGAGCTCAATGGGCTTAATTTATAGTGGCAGGCAAACTCAAAAAATGGACACATCATGTCTGAGATGAGATAGAAATGCACTATGTTTTCAAATGCATTTAGCCATCTTACAACCTCCGTTTAAAAGATGTTTAGCGCTTAAAATGGAATCACAAAGTTAGAATTTATGTGCTGATATAAAACAGTTTCCTTTAATAAATTGGAGGAATTACTGTGAAGGTAATCATCTTACACATTTTTTTAAATCCTTCGAAGTAATTTTTCCATAAATAAAGACATGAGAGAAGAGAGAAACTCAAACAGAAATTTGCAGGTTTTCTTGCAACATGTTATAGCAACAGTTTTTAACAAGTTAGGGAAAAAGGTTGGAAAAATAAAGACCAACAGCCAAATCAAAAAACAGCTGCACTGCAGGTCAGAGACCCAAACTGAAGTTAGTTTGATAATCGAGGGTCAGACACCTGTTTATCCCTAGGGTCTGAACTGAGCTGAAGTAAGTGAAAGGTTTTTTTATGGACAAACTGGAATTGCATCCTTTTTGTTTCCCACAAAAGGAGAAACATTCACCACTTCAATGGATGAAATATTTATTTTCCATTTGCCCTTCCATTTCCTTTGAGCTCTGTTTCATACCAAATGCAAATGGCCAGTGAAAACATTACCGAGGCTATTACAGACCATAAATATGGTTTTCCAGTTGTAGCCTGATAAAACAGCACTTCCAGTCAAGAATGGCGGCTGTGGCGGCAGCATTGTTTCGCCATCGTGTATCTCACTCATCACACTCTATCTGGACATCTTACAGTTGGGTTGAGCTAAAAGGCTCTAAATGGAATTGCCCTTTTTAACTACGGTGCAGAACTGTGAAAAGAAATATTTACTGAAATATTAAGCGGGCTGCTTGAAAGCCGGCAGGGTTAAGGCGTCCGTCAAGCTGCTGCTGATTAGATTGAAACTGAGTGTGGAAATTGCGGAGTGCCAAGCTGTGAGCTGTGTTGGGGCAGTGTCAGGGTTGAGGTTGTTCCTGGGACAGGAGAATTCATTGTTGAACCTTTTGGAAGCTTTGTGGATCTAATTCAGTGAAGGCTGTGATGATGGGAGGATTTCTCTCTTTATAGCCCTGTTGACAAATCCAATTTGAGCCACCCACTTTCTTTCTCCGATATCCATGACAAGTTTCCATAAGTTCTGTACAAGTCATTTGTCAATGACCTCCAAAAAAGACAAATACGACCATTAGGAAAAATAATTCATGATGATCTGCCGTTTTTTTTCACTTCTTGGTTAATGTCTGAGAAATATGATGGTCATGTTTAGGCTTCATTCACACTGTATCTGTTACAACTATTTGCATAAGCTCCTTAAATTAAATGTAGCTTATGTACCCTTACCTCAAAAATGTAACTGACCCCATGGGGAGTAGAAGATCTGTGACTGGCTGCTTGTGTTTAATACTATGAGTCTCTAAAGCTGGTGAAGATTGTTGATAGTGAAGACAAAAACGAAGTGAAAGGAAGAGGCTGTTCACATTTATATAATTCTTTGGTGATCCAATCAAATGCGCTCGTTTTTAAATACCTCATTGGACATTTAGCATTTTAACATGTCCCCACATGTCTGTTGAGTAAACATTTAAGATCAGAGTTTCCCACTCCACATGCAAATAAACACCTACGTCTCTCGGTTTGCAAAGTCCAAATGCACTGTTGTTTTAAACTTGTGGACCGACTGTAGGGACAACACACAGCCAACATGTTCATTATACGAGAAAACAAACAATTTAATGCATAACATTGGCCAAAGAGTTTGTCAGGGCCCCACAAAGTCTACATGGTTTCTCCTATCACTCACATTAATTGTGTATTATTTTAGGGGATTCGTAGGTGACAAAGAAGTAGCCTGTGTTAGTTATTGTGTATTGTATTTGTAAAAATTTGACAAGTTTACCGTAATAACATGTTTTCTTTTTTAAATTGAGTTTAAATGGTGAAATCTGGTGAAATTGTGTGTTCAAACAGCTGCTGAACGTTGGCAGGTCTCAAAGCGGTCTCTCATAGTCAGACCTCTCTCTCCACAGCGCTGTCTCACATAGCCCACAGGCCAACACGGCAACAAGCTGCTGTCCTTTACAAGAAACAACTTTGTGCAGCGCTATTACCGCTGAATTTACAAGAAGGTTTGAATGATCAGAAAAGTTGCACTGTATTAAGTTTCTTTTTACACAAAAACTCTCAAAATTGTGGGATGTTTCAGGAATTCTGAGGATATTTGCGGAATCGGTTGAAACAGAAAGTGCATTCTTAAATACAAACATTGCACAGCATGTTTCATGTGTACTTACCAATTTGTGCAAGTATTTCAAACACACACAAATCATCCCGCAGTAAAAGTATAGCGAGAGCTCTTAAAGAGAACGCACAATTACTCATACACCATGTGTTTATCAGGACATAAACATTACCATGGGAAATGCATCTCTATTTAAAGACTCAATTCATCAGGAATTTGAGCAGTTAAATATGATATGATAAACGACTTCTCCCATTCTTCTTCTAAGACTGAAGAGAGCGCTTAAAGAGAGGCAGAACGGTGATTTGAGCAGAGACTTGCAGTCTGAGGGGCCAACAAGGCCTGCTTTAAAATAACAACACTTTTAAGCTTCTGGGTGTTAGAGTAAATGGTCAAGTGTAATCCCCTTAGCTCCTGACCAGCATTAGCTGAAATTCCTCAGTAATACGCAACATGATTTCATAGTGACCGCTGCCTTTGAGAGATGTTTGTAATACTGAAAGGGTCACTGGGGGGCACAGACAGACAGACAGGCAGGCAGACATGGGGACTTAAGTGCGCTGATTTGAGGAACAAGGTTCCTTTTTTTTCTGGTGATTTCAGCCTTGAGTCATTAGGATCAATTTTTCTTTAATAACAAAGAGCGTGGTGGAGCACGGCTGACTGTTTGTACAGCTGATTATTAACACCACGCCTTTCTTCACTTAACTAAGCTATGGGAAAAAGAGAAAAAGATAAAACTATGGGCGTGTTTTGTACAAAATAAATAAATTATAGTACATTTGAATCCATACATCTGGTCTTTGTGATTTGTATTACACATCTTAATCTCTTGAGCTGGCTTATTTTCAAAAGAAAAGATCGGACATTGAGTTTATTGAAACGAAGTTAAAAAGTCTGACAGCTGAACCCACCAGCTGCAGTCATATAGCACGCATCAATGCACCATTTGCACAGAGGAAGTAGCTGTGGTCAAGTAACCACAAGTATCAAAGTACTGAATGAATAAGAGCTGCAACAATCCATCTTTATCTCCTTGTTGCCAATTTTAGCTTATCAAACTCAGCCGATGCTAACACAGAGATGTAGCTACGCAGACGTTCTTAATAATGGAGCTGTTTGTACACTGAAATTCAGCTTTTCAAAAAACTGAGCTTACAGTGCATTGCCCCCATAATGAAAGACACACCGGATAGATCCACCATCATGTCTGTGTCTGTTTAATACATGTAACACACACATTTTCCACTAGATAGAATCACTGTAGTTAAGTAAAGATGTAGTTCCTACACACCATGCTTAGCACCTGTGATCAGCTAATGACACACTCACTGTCCTTCTTGTGTCCACCACAGATAATGTATAACAGAGTCTTTGAAACTACTGTGGCATCATCCATTGTTTTTAGGACTACATGGTGTTATAGTGTTCACCATCTTCATATTTTGGAGCAGAAATGACCATATTTGGGTAGGAGGGGGCAGCTAGAGAGGACACACATAACAGTTGAGTGCTAGCATCCATGCTAAACATTGCTGCTGCATGAACATTGGCGCCCACACTGACTGAACAATATGTTGAAGCCCATTCAAGCTTTGATGACTTCAAAACTTTACAATAAACAAAATGATATGAATCGAATCAGCAAAGATTTTAGCATAACCACCACAAATGATAGATTATACTCAAAATGACTGAGATAAAAATGTTTCTGGGCCGTTTAACTGCATAATGGCACTTTGGACAATGCTTGCGTGTGGGCTTACATAGAAAACAACAGCCGTGGGTGTCCTGATGCACATTGTTGTGGGGAAAACTGTTCATTATACCAAACAACATGATGGTGTTTCATCTAACAAAATATGCTAAGGCTAGTTTGAAACCTTTTTAACATGAAAATCCCGGAAAATGTCAAGAAAGAGTTTTTAGAGTATTAAACAAACTGATGGAATTCTAAAAACCTGACTAGTTTTCACAACATTGATGTGTGATTTTGCTGAGAGTCTCAGAGACATGAACATTTTACTCCTACCTACTTAGTGAATGCAGTAAAAGAAACAGGCGTATGCAGCCTGAACGCCAGTCAGTACAATTTCAAACTCACCTGGGAGAAGTTGAGCCCGTTGAGTGGATGACACTGTTCCTCCACTTTTTCCACGGCTCCCGTCCTCTTCCTCATCCTCTCCGCCTCCTGGGCCAGGTACAAGTCCAGCACCGGCACCCCTCGTGTCTTAATATCTGCCTCAGTTAAGGAGTTCACCATCAGCATCACCCAAACTGGCCGTTTCCTCTCCCAGTTTCCGGCAATGGCATTGAAGAGGTAGTCCGCATAGAGTCCCTTTCCTCTCTGATCCGGAGTCATCCATGAAGGCATCATGAGCTTTACATACTCGAGGTGTCTCTTCAGTCTCCTGTAGATGTCCCGAGGCAGGACATCCTGCAGGTTCTCGCCCTGAGGCAGCAGCTGGCAGCTGGTCAGGGCTGAGATGGTGTACGGGTCCGTCAGGTCCAGCTCAAAGTAGACTATGTTGCTTTCCTGGAAGGCCTGCTTGGAATTTTCCGGGATAAAGTCCCATACACGTGTGTAAGGAACATGGATTGTACCATAGAAATATGAGGGAGGGTCCCGTTTAATCGTCCACAGGAAGGAGTTCAGGTCAGTTTGCTGGGAGGAAAGAAAAGGAAATTGAGATGAGAATATTTTCAATATTGGTTATACTGTTAAATATTTTTTTTCTGAGGGCTTCAAAGATTTAATGAAAACAGTTTAAAAAGCTGATCAAAAATTCAGACATCTTGGGAGTTGCATTCAGGTTGCATGTTTTTTTGTAATTAACAGTTTTAGTCTCACAGTTCTCAGATTTACAGTAACAAAAGACTGAACAGCAGACTATCATCACATTTAAGAGGCTGGAACCTGGGATTGTTTGCTTTATTTCATTATAAATAATACTGTTACTTGAAGTTCTGACAGTTTACTAAATATTTCAACAGTACGTATGAGCAAGTTTGAACCAAATGAGAGGCAATTAATGGGAGAGAAATGAAATAACATGCCGTTAACTTTCCATGAACCATCACTGGGCCTGTCTGACACCAACTCAGCAACACCATCACTTTGTCTGCGAGAGACTGTTTATTACACAGACCGCTAACAGACTGATAATGACTTATTAACAGGCCACTTAGGACCCAAGTGCCAAACAAACAATACACATGTCAGTGATTGTCAGTCTGTGAGCTGAACGTTTATCCCTCCTGTGTCTGCTGGATCAGCCCTGAAATTGTGTGAGTTTTAAAAAAAGATGACTGAACAAGTTGGAAGGAAAATAGAGAGAGATTAAAAGAGAATCAATGGAAGGGAGGTTGAGTAGTTTCATTTGATTGGATAATACAACACAAAAGGACAAAATAAGTCTTAAACTGATGGCATTTTTCTTAAAAACACACACCTGTGCATGTTACCCACAGCAAAAACACAAAAGTAGTGCAGTGGATTGATAGAAAATGACTTATCTATAAATTTGACGTTTACACTGCTGCATATCCTCAAAAGAAAAAGCCAAATCATGGGCTTGAAATTTGGAGACTTGTCATGAGTGACTTTAAATGTCTCACACAGTTCATGGACTGAAGAGTTTATGGATTTGTTTAAAAATAACAAAAAAAGATTAATCAGTAATGAAAATAGTCATTAGGTAAGGAGTCAAAAGGTACAAAGATTATACAAATAGTCTACAAATAAATGCAATTTAACACTGAGAAGCAGGATCGCATGTAAGAAAGGGTGAACACTTGTGGAATAACAATCTGTAAATTGGAAATATACTTTACTGAAACTTACTATGGGAAGTAAAAGATCATGTGGCAGTTTTGAAAGGGACAGTTAAAACATCGAAGCGGATACGGTCAACTATTAAAACTGCATTTGTAACGTTTAAGTAATGAAATTACTAATTTATTAAAGCCCTAATAAGTACTTACTTTCCTGTTAAGCTCGCAGTTGGCGGAGTCCTTCAGCCTCCACTGGTCTGTCCTGACTAACAGTATCAGACAGGACTGAATGAATGCGCCCAAAGTGCCCCGCATCGTAGCTGTCTCCAAAGTGTGCACGGTAGCTTGTGTTTGCCTCACAACGTGTTGCACCAACTATTCCCCAGAACGCATGGATGAAGTCCTATTTCCACAGCTCCGACTCCATGCGGTCGCGTAAACTGAGCTGACAAGTATCCGACAAACCGCCGGGCAGAGTCATGCTGGCTTGAGCCCGGACATGGACGAGATGCGGCTGCGGTTTCACGTGTGTTTGGGGGAGAGAGAGGTGGTCATTGGAGTTTACTCAGGGTCATATTATCCTCTCGCTGCCGGTCAGGCTGCTTTCTCCACACCCCCCTCCACGCATTGCCTTCTCCACGGTGTTTGAAAAGTTTGCGCGAGTTTGTCCAAAAGTTTGCAGACTTGCAGCCAAATTGCACCAACAGGTCCGCGCAGCGGCGGCGCACCTGAAGCAAAAAAAAAAAAAGTATTAATCTGGATTATTCTCCTGCAGTTGTTTGGTTGGTGGAGATGAATCTGGCGTGAATGAGCGACGAGTTACACTTTCGAGCTTTTAAACCCAAAGTTCTCTGCACACCAGGCCTGCTCTGTCTGCCCACCAAGTCTGCTGCTCAGTTTGTTTCTGTGCTCTCTCTCTCTCTCTCTCTCTCTCTCTCTCTCTCTCCAACGTGTGTGTGAACATCTCTGTCGGGCAACTCCACTCTACTTACCCCCTGGGTCGTCTCCATACCCCTCCCTCCATCTCTGTCCCTCTCTCTCTCCCTCTCTCTCTCTCTCTCTCTCTCTCTCTCTCTCTCTCTCTCACACACACACACACACACACACACACATGCATACACAGATGTAATCTGATTAGCCTAAACATCACCCCGCCCGCGCGACTCGCAAAGTCTCCATTCACATCATCCATGTCAATAAACAAGGTGTGGAAGCCTGCAGACCATTAGAGCCATTAAGGTTTACAAAAACTAGAAGACTCAAAGTCATAACTAAAGGCAACAGTTGGACTATCAACCCGATTACTAGAAAAAACATGTTCTAATTTCCGTTATAAGATTCATTATTTTTTCATTTTTTAAGTCTCTTGTCGCCCCCCTATAGGAGGCCTACAGGTAATAAAGATCCCGTGGATAGATAATCATGCCTCGATAGTTAATGCCTTACAAACTGGACGCATTAACATGAGAAAACCCGCAATAACAGCGCTTCACTCTGGGTTACATTAGAGCACAGACACGGAAAACATAGAACTGCGCCTTTTTCATGTAAGTCAGCAGACTGGGACCGCATTACTCACCATAGGTTAACCAAACTCAGCCTTTTCACACGTTCTGATGATGTAAAAGGCTGTTTTCGTTTTAGGTCTACACTAATAAAGACACATCTGTGACCCCCGCACTGCCATGAAAACACAAGGCATTGCGAATGTCTATTTAAAGCCCATGGACTACAGAAAATTTGTCTGCTAGTAATAAATGGCTATTAGGTGTAACCAGATATTTTTTTTTCTATACAAATGAAGTGCATTAATATGTAGAAAGCGCCTCTGTTTGACTTTTTTGTTTAAAATGTAAAACTATGTAAAACTGTTGTTCTGTATTGTCATTAGTTGTTGTGTTATAAGCCCATCTGGACACCAGTGCAAATGTTTAATCAATCAAAACTCAGCTGAGTACAAAAAATATCTCTTTTAAAACTTGGATTACAATGTGGAAGGCCTAGAGTGGGCTTTGTGATAATAAATCTTAATCTTGAATACACAGATTTCAAAAAATACATTTCTCCAAAGAATAAAAATAGGTTAAAAACATTTTAAAAATGCAAAAAAAAAAACGGTTGAGTACAATAATTAACTGTAGAAATGCACATTCTGGATTGTAGGTGCACATGGCGGAGGTTGATGGTGCGGCTCACTGAAGCTCGAGGCCGATCTATGTGCTATAACTCTATGCTCCGTACCTCAAACTCCTGGTTCACACTGAGCCAGCGAACACATGTTGATGTTGTCAGACGTCTGAGTAAATACAAAACGGTCTGTTGACGCGAAGAGTGACTTTGGGGCTTCGGCTTTGTTGGTTATTGTTTGCAGACAAAAGAAGTTCAGGCTGGAAAAATCAGGACGAAGTTGGGCTCCAGCAGGATGATCTCACAGTGTGAAAATAACATCAATTAATGTCAGCTTTATCAGTTTTTGCTGATAAGGATGGGACATCATTTACAGAGCTTAAAACTGAAATAAATTGAGACAATTTAAGATTAAATGCAGGTTTATATCACCATTAATATTTTGCGTAAAATGCAGAAATGCTTTAAATACCTTACAGTCTTATTCTTCACTGCTTCTGTCCATGTGTCTGTAACATGGACCTATGGTTGTAATAAAGGCCTTAACAAACTTTGCCAAGTCCTGTTAGAGCTCCTCCTAGTGGACACAATTGTTTTTGCCACATGTAATATTCTCTACTCTGTCTTTCTTTGTCCTGCATTAAAGGACTCTGTGCTTTGACAACAGCATATTAGAGTTAGGCAAATCAACCAGAGACACTTAACTGAAAAGATTGAGGAGGAAGACGGAAAAATTTGAGGATGAAAAAACAAAAACAGGCAAGAGACAAGAGAGAAAAGAGACCAGAAGAGAGAAGACAGAGATGCAGAGATGGATTTTGCAGATTTTATGAAAAAGTGATTGATATCTTTTGAGCACACTTGTAACAAAAAGATCTCAGCAAAATAACAAAATATAGTCGCAGGCTCTGTCTTCTCTCTTTCAGAAAACCTCACTTTAAGTTTTGAATCTGTGTTGTGACGGTCAGTGAGAGTTGAGGTGTTTCTTTGCCTCTTCAATCTCTTAAAATTCCAAAAACCTTTTTGAAGTTGATGAAGCATGATACTGCAGATCCATGCATTGCAAGTTCCTTACCTCAAGTGCATGTCGATCCAGAATTAGCTTTTTTAAATGGAGTTTTGGAGGAAAATGTGTGTTGAAAATCTGACAAAAAGACTAGTGACAGCCATGAAAGTGAAGTAAATTTGGCCACTCATTTTGTTGTATGAGTAATGAAAAAGATGTCAATCATCCGTATACAGCCTCGTTAAAATGATTTCTGTCTCAAACTAATTCATCCAAGCTGTTGTCAGATTGCAAGGAAAGCAGCAAAAAAAATAGTGTGGTTGCTTTGTCAGAGAGGGATGAAGGAGGACTTGCGGTGTGTGTGTGTGTGTGTGTGTGTGTATGCTAATCTTTGCGTTGCGCATCTGTATAACGGTAAAAAGAACACCTGCAGCTGCTTCCTCTTTAATGTCGAAAAAAGGTTGAGAAAGCGTGTGATTTGCAGAGACGCATGTGTTCAGCCGCATACATACACACATACACACACATGTTCTTTATTTCCATTATACCCCCACTTAGCCTGCAGAGGCTATGCTACATAAATACTCATCCCACATACATCATCCTCTCTCGTTCTGTGCAGCATCACATGTGTCAGAGGTAAGATTGTTAACTGCTACTCCTTTTTCATCATTTACTGTTATTCATGGCAGCAGACTGGAACTGTAGATTTTTAGCTTCGCACTAAAACTGATGTGGGATCAGGACTAAGGGTCACCGCTCTTTCGCATACTCAGGAATCCACTAACCAGCACATCACCTTGCACAAGGCAGAGCAAAATGTTCCATAACTTAAAACCATATGACATAACAGCATGAGAGAATGATGAGTAAAACAAATGATCTTTAAATATGAGCTGTTTTGTGTGTGTGTGTGTGTGTGTGTGTAATAGTTTTAACTTTTAACCTTTTTTTTCAGGTGATGCCCCTTTTAGTTAAGTTTCTTCTTTTATTGTGAAGGTTATGTTAAGATAATTCTGACTGATAGTTGTTTGGTTTTAAAATAAAGGGTAACTTGAGGTTTTACTGCTTTAGCCAGCAATCAAGGTATTTAAAATGTATCATAAAAATAATGGGAATCCTTTCAAAAACAGGCTGTTATAGTCCATTGTTTGATATTTTGTATAAATTTCTTTATTGTCATCTATTTTATTTTAACTGAATTCTGCATTTGCATTATTTTTTATATTTGCACAAAACTCATTAAAGTCATGTAAAATCATCTTTAAAATAATGAAACAATTATATTAAGAATGATCTGTAACCCATTTCCCGACAATGTTTTGATGCAGTTCAGTCATATAATGAAAGGAAATCTGTTTGAAGCCGCTCAGGGACTTCAGTGACCCGTGTCGATACTGATGCTACAGCACATCTGTACATTTCCACTTTAAAGTGGCTCTGTTTGTGAGGATCAAACAGAACTGTGGTCTTCTGAGGGTTCCTGAGCAAACATCTGATTCTGCCCTCTTTAGAGAAATCTTCAAAAGGATTTTACAATATGGAAATGACCACATATGTTCCATTTTATGCAGACTGGGAGGTGGATGTATTTGATCCTGTCAGATGACCCACGCAGCTCTGTCCTTCTCTTTGGATTCAAAAAACAGAGAAACAATAATAAAGACAAATTCTCGGTTAAACAGAACATCAACGCTACTTTTCAGGCTACTTTTCAAAATTTGTTAAATCATAGAAGAAACTATGGGGCCTATGTTAGCTTATGCAAGTGTTTTCAGGATGCTATCTATAGTTTATAGTATGTGTGTGTCTGCAAACACGCTCAATTTCCACATTCCTGATGTTTTTACATTCCTGAAAGCAAACCACAGAAGACATGACTTTCAGGAAGCAGACTGTTGGACAGATGTATCCATTGATGGTCAGATCAGAGGAGAGAAAAGAAAAGAAGCGTACAGATAACTGTGTAAGCCTTCCAGTAATAATTTGAGGTCATATGACTCAGTCCATTTACAGATGGTCAGTCATACCGACCATGGTCCACTTCCTTCACGCCACATTAAACTCCGATTGAAAAGACCTGGTACCAGAATCTGCAAATCTGGGCTCATGCATGTGTGTGTACTGTGTGTACTCCCTGCATGCAGCAGTGTGACTTTCCACTAGATCCTCCATATGAAGTTCAGCCAAGAAAACTGCATTTGTGAAATGAAGTACAAAGTTGCACGGAGTGTTCATCTGTCACATGTGTGCAGTTTTCCTCAGAGAGCTCAGTCATTGGGAGCAGGATGAAGTGGCTGGATTACACAGATGACACAGAGGATTATTGCCTTTTATTTTGCTGCCAGCAACATAAAACAAGGAGCAGAAGCTGCTACCATGCCGACTATTCGCTGATCTTTCCAAAACAGTCATTGCATAGATGTTTCTGTTGACTTCAGGATCATTAATGTGTTTCATTAATACAGTTTGTAATAATTAATGCACCTGCTGGACTTTCAAATATTTTGTTAAGTCCTTTTAAACATACCACTTTCCAAAAAGACCAAAGCAACTGACATTGTAGATGTACAGGTGTTTCCAACAAAAAATGCTCCCTGTGATCGTCAGTCAGCGGAAAAAGAGACTTTATTGAAAAGAGATGTCACTTTTTTAAGGAGATCTTTTCTGGTTTCATAAAAATAATGTAAACCACTCACATTTTCTTTGTGTGAAATCATACTGGACCTGACCACGCTAAATATGCTCATTATGTTGCTTATAATAATTCATTTCTGATCTGTAACTTCCAAATACAAACTTTTGAGATAACTGGACCGCAGTACACTTTACACACTGACCTTCTTGTTTTAGCCAGGAAACTAACCACATGATTGCTGTTTTTGATATTCACGACACATTCAATTATCTGGT
>JAQNCA010000013.1:9323433-9339596 GCA_029783725.1 Acanthurus tractus
GTGTACTTTGAGATTTTTTGACAAAAAAACAAACATGACATTAACGCCGGACGACATGCAGACCAGAAGAAGCACGACTGCACGGTTGGTTGTGATGGAAGTGGTTGTGTGACTGAGCCGTTAGTCACAGCATCAAAGCAGAAACGGTGTTCATGGTAAAAAGCATTTACTGGAAACCAGGGTGTCCGGACGGCTCTGTGGGCAGAAACACATACCACGTGTTCTCACTCCATAAGGTCCGCTCTCAACTCATGTCCTAATTACCAACCCCCCCCCCACCAACAATATCCTGTTTCTCCTCTTTTCATAACAAAACTTATTTTTCAGATTTCATTGATTTCCATCCAAGGACATTTCAGAAAATTGTAGCCTGTACATTAAGATAAACATCAGTGAAACTGTCTTTGTAGTTATTTGGCATCAGATGACATATTATTAACTTTAAGACTTAAAATGCCTCGATTTGACATATAAATGTTCAAATTTACCTGTGCACTTTGACAGTCTGCTCCAATGTGGGATAGATTTCTTGCATTATTGGAATGTTTGGCATCAAATTACAAACAGGCCGAAACAATTAAACTGAAACATGGTCAGTTTTGCTTCATTTGATTTACTGAAAACAAAATCCAGTTAAAATGGGAAATCTATCCCATTTCCCAAGGACTGTCTCCAGCTGAGGTCAAAAGTTGCTCGTGAGTTGTTTATTGTTCCCAGCCAGTGTTAGGTAAAGAAAAATAATAATTATCTTTCCTACTATTAGCATTCCAACTCCACCCTTTACTTCCAGCCCTTTCCAAGGAGTCTGTCTCTTTCTCTCTCTCTCTGATGTGCAGTGTGCATGTGTTTTAAAGATCATTATTTTCATGAAGGAATGCTTAAATTAATCTGTCAGAGACCAGATTTAGAGCCGCACTTGAAATTTCCAAATGCGTTCTCTTGGGATTATATCAGCAAATATTCATAATCCAGTGAGAATTCTGGGATATAGTTGTATCTTTGTGTGTTTTATTTGTCTCTTTTTTACCTTTTTTATAATTCCAGATGTGTGAAAGCTATGAAAACAACTCTGTTCAATTGAAGCATTTAAATCTTACTTTTCAAAGGAAATGGTAGCCATTTTTTGGTAAATGGCTAAGTAACAGGAGATGCTAATCATCATAAAAAATAAAGGGAAGATGACCCTTTAATGGCTTTTAAATAACTGTCACGCTTCATCTGTTTCAGGGATCCCACCTTAGAAATGTGCCAGAGGAAACATGGAAGTTGTGGATTTCTTGTCTGTATATTGTCATTTATAGGCAGAACCATGAAGGAGACTCAAATTCCAGCCGTTTTAGATCATTTGCCAGTGTAGAGCACCAAGTCTTTGTCAGAACAGGTGAGAGTTTCAGCACTTCTCTTGAGTGGGGTTTATCTAGTTGGTGCTTTGTGGGCGCACAAAAAGCAAAAAAGGAAATGAGGCAATTGTATGTCTTGTCAAGTTTTTTTGCCTCCATAAAAAAGAACTTATTTATCCTTTATTATTTTTCATTATTCATGTTGATAACTTCATTTCTTTTTGTGTCATTTTGTAGGACACAAGAAAAAATAAAGATTTTTGCCACCATATTTGTTTGGATCAGAAAACTGAGTCACCCTAACTTCATGAAAGAGGTTAAGAATCATTCGGATAATAAAACAAACATAATAATGAAAAGCGTCTTTGAGGATTTTAGAATAGGCCTATTTTGAAGCTGTTGCTAGGCTAGCTTTTTCCTTATGTTTGCGGTGTTGGTGCCAAATTAGGCTAAATGCTTCCTGGAGCTAGCTCTGATCTGCGCACAAGGACATGAAATGACTAACTTCTCATCTAACTGCGGGTAAGACAGCACAAAAACACTGTATAATTCCAATATTAAAAATATTAAAAATGAAATATTTATTTAAATTAAATGAATTTTCCTGTGACTGGTTCAATCAGTAGCCATCATACTTACAATGCCATCTGATTCTGTTAACTTCAGCCACCTAAACTTTGGAAAAGTCAGGAATAAATTAAGGAAAACTGGGGTGTGGAGTGAGGCACCTGTATGTGCAAAAAGAAATAAAAAACTACACAATGACTCTCTAGGGCTCTCAACTGGTCCATAAATCTGCTGAAGCTGCTGCTGTGAAGTCTCG
Source organism: Acanthurus tractus (assembly GCA_029783725.1). Lineage (NCBI taxonomy): Eukaryota > Metazoa > Chordata > Actinopteri > Acanthuriformes > Acanthuridae > Acanthurus > Acanthurus tractus. The sequence continues at coordinate 9,325,597 of JAQNCA010000013.1, forward strand.
CAGTTTCTTCTGTCTCATCTTCACGCCTAACCTCTTACAGACACCTTTCCACAGTCACAGGAATTCTTACCTCACTCCTGCACTCTTTTTCCATTAAGCTTGCCCTCCATCACAGCAGAATGTTACTGAGGAGAGGGGAGCGGGGTGACCAGAAAAACCAGAATTAATACTTCTGCACAGCAAGACAGTGAGAGAAAGAGAGAGACAGGGAGAGAAAAAGAGGATGAAGGGGTGTGAAGGAATGCAGCTGTTCAAACAGCTCTTTGATACAGCGGTTACGGCGACTAGTGTGACTCACTCTGGCTCAAACGGCGTGGAGATCAGTCAGACGTTCATCCCTCTGGTCCAGTGGTTTTCTGCTCTCTGTTGGCCTCTGTCTGTGTGTGAGTGTGTGTGGACGGTATGTGTGTACTTGAAAGCAAGAGAGGTTTTATTTGAGTATAGTGTCTGCTGCACCTGAACTTGACGATTTTTTCACATGGTGAGTTAAAAGCCCACATGCTACTCATTTTTGAAACTTGTTAAGTACAGATTAACCACCTGGGAAATAAAGGTATGAACACCAACAACAGAAACAATGTACTAAACCCACTGAAAGCATGTAAAAAGTACTGTAGTTAGGTATCTCTAAGTGTATTTCATATAATGCATGTTTCTCCCACTCATGATAGAAAACCTGAATGCCCAGAGAAACGTGGGAATGAAAAAGTGGAAATCGAAGGATATGGTATGAAGGATTTCTCATTTTTTTCTGTTTTTGCTGTGGCCTCCAGCCTGTGATCTCCTCCACATGCAGAAATACCCAACAATCTTGCAACCAAGTCAAACCAACTGGAATGTGTCACTAACGGTAAAAATGCGTAAGCTTCAGAGGTAAAAAAACATGTCTGTTTTTACAAGAAATGCTGAAACGCATGAAATCAAGGCCCTGTACTTGTGGAAAAAAACTCACCACACAATATACAGTTGGCATATACTGTACTGTCACTTAACAAGTTGTAATTATGTGCATTATGTGAATTGTCTTTTAAATAAGCAAAGTTACCCAACCTACATACAGTATTTCCCGGCATGTTCTGTGTGCATTGTTGAAGAAACTTACTGTGTGCATATACTCTCCTGTATAACTTCTGCAAAGTTGTTCATTTTGAAACCCAAATTGTTTACATCCATGCCACCCTGCTCAGCGATGTCTTCTCCATGGCCTTTGCTAAACTATAGTAGCTTTTCTTGCTGTATTACTGCCTCTTGGAAATCAGTGGAATAGTTTGAACCCGTGTGAAACACCGTCAGACTGTCTGTTGTGTTTTTCTTATCACTATGCAAGAATAAACAAAAAAGGGGCCCATTCATAAAAACATTATTTCATGGCATCAAAAGTAGTCAAGAAACTTCCCAGTGCATCAGCAAAGTAATAAAATGTGAAATGAAGTTATCTTGAAATATTTCCGAGCTCAGTGTTTTTTGAAGTTCTTAACCGCAAAGTTCTGCTCTCATTTGATACTGTTTCATATCAAAAATAAATGTGGTGATTTAACCAGAAATACTTTCTGCCAAGCCCTATTATCATAATGTTCCACATCACAAGAGCATGTTTTCATGACTATTGCCTTAAATGTAGTTTCGGTTGCTGGCTTATTGTCTTAATTCCACATGGTGTCATAAAAACAAAAGAAATATGTGAAGCACTACTCTATTTCTGTACAGCAGCAGTTCTCAAACTTTTGGTCGGATTTGTTTGTTTATGGCGAAACTTCTTTGTTAATGTTGGATGCTGTGCACATCCAATACAAAAGAGACATACAAAAATATATGTACATATTGTATGGGATTTTTAAAAGCTTAACATTACACCAGGCAAATACGAATACTGGTACAATGCACCACTTTAGTGGCAAAAAAATCAATACATGGTCTGTTTTGTTCATCGCATACTTATTTTTTACATATATATGTCCTTGGCAATTCATGAGGTCTTTTTGTAAGTTTGGGCTCTGAGAGATACCAGATTTCTCTTTTGAGTGTGGAAATAAAAATGTTGGAAACCCTAGTCCAAAGGAAAGTAGGGTCATAAAGGATGTTGTTTGAAAAGGTTGGATGCAAAGAGACTAAACAATTATGCTAAAACATCAACCCTGACCCTGTGGAAAAAGAAAACACTCTCCTGATTATTGTTATCATTTTTATGTCAGTGATTCTCATAGTAAATGTATCAGTTTATCAGAAGGGATTAAAAATGGCAGCCAGCCTGAGAATCTGGCTGAAAATGTCGGGCTTCGTGTCGGAAAGAAATTAAGCTATGTTCTTTTGTTACCTCAGTAACCTTTTGCTCAACTAGAGGCATTTTAACAAACCTGAGAGAAGACTGCAAGGAATAAATACATCTTCAAGTCAAATGAAAGAGTGTCTTGTCCCTGTTTGGCCTGCAAGTTGTCCTTTTCATAAACCACAACCTCTTCTACACAGCGGCTGTCAGTCAGACTGCTCCCCTCAAACTCAGCTCGCTCACAGGGATCAACACAATCTAAAGAGCCACTCCACCTTCCTTTCACTCTCTGACTGTGTCAACAGGCTGAGCACCAGGTTTCACTTTCCCCGCTGCACTTCTCACCTGCGTTCCACTGAAGTCTTGCCAAAAATGATCATGTAAAAGTGGAGAGGCTGCCCGTGTGCTGGCTGACAGTGAAAGTACCCCTGTGTGTGTGTGAGTGTGTGTGTGTGTGTGTTGGAGGACGTGTGTGTCCACACTTATTGGGTGCGTGTGCGTGTTAAAAACTCAGGTCAGGTATCTGCCAGGCTCCTATCCAAAAGCTCTGAAAAAACCACCTGATCTCTGTGTGTCTGGTTGTGTGTGTGTGTGTGTGTGTGTGTGTGTGTGTGTGTGTGTGTGTGGAGTGTATGCATCAATGAGAGCCTTGTGTTATCAGGCCTCTACCGTCACCCCCCCCCCGCCCCCCCAACCCAGTCTGATTGAAATGTAAATTGAAAGTGTCATAAAGCCCATATTGTCAGCCAAATGCTAAGTTATGAAGGAATAATAACAGGCTCTTTCATTAGGGAAATGACAGCTCTCGTTTGCTCTGATTTTCTTCCCCGTGGAACGATCCTGTAATTACTTCAATATTGAGAAACAGGGAATTGAAAAAAAAAACACATCTGGGATCAATGACAACGTTTCCTTTTGGATATTTGAAACAATGTTTGTACTCTGACAGCACTTGCTGGTAAGAACAACAATGTTCTGTACAACAGAGGTACTGTACAGCCTTTGTGCCCACAGTATTGTATTTTACCAGCATAGTATCCAAACACTGAAGGTGTCAAACTTATCATGTGTATATTTTTAAAGTCAAGAGACACCGTTTTTTAAGAAAACTAATGAAACTTCAAGATCTAGTTAAGTTATGGACTTTGCTGGTTTGCTAGCAGAGTATTACCGGGAAATGTACAAAAATTACTTGTTTTTGGTTTGGAGGACAAAGACCGTAGAAGAAAATTTGATTTTAGACATCAGTATGCACAAACTACTTTAAAACAAATGTGTATTTCAGTATCATGTGTCAAATGGTGGAGTTATTTTTAAAACAATTTTAAGTGTAAAAATTTTAATTTAAGACAATGCACAAACAGAAAAATCAGGCAAATTTGAAGTTGCAAGGTAATGTTATTTTTTTTGTTGTTGATTGTAAGTGGGGGTTTTTTTATTTCTTGTTTGTGCAAATATCAGTTGTTAAGCAACTGGCTGATAAATCATCTATTTCTGTTTAATTAAATGAAAATGAAAACTGTATTTTTATAAAAACTTGCTTGACCTCCAAGCCACATTAAGGGAATTTGCATTCATTTTGATGAAGAACAGTTTTTTTTTATAGTGCATCTCAATCACAAATAACATGTACACAAAGTTGTTAATACTGATGTGTTGATCATTAAAGTTGATTTAATCTCTCTGACTTTCTTTAGTGTTTTATTTGGAAGTATGGTCAAGCTTACTGGAATGATAATGAATCAGACACCATGTGGTCACATTTCAAAGAAAGTAGCAGAATCAAGGGCTTTTGTCTGGACCACACTGGTGGAATCATGTCAGTGCTGCTGGGTTTTTTTCCACCCAAAATGTTCATGTCTCACTTTCTATTTTTACTTTTACTTAAACTTTCTACTTTCTATTTTCGGGCCTCTTTTAAAATGTAACAAACTGGAGCGAGACAGTAACAACTAACAGTTGTACAGTAACTGTCAGTTTTGCAAAGGTTACTTGTGAAGTTATAGTTATGAGTTAATATATAAGTTATAAGTTAAAATGAATAAACTAGAGTATAAATAAACTCTTTTTACTTTTTAAAGAAATGCACTTAGAAAAACGTATTAAATTAAATTATTTTATAATTACTTCCCTAACAAATGTCTCTAACAAATGTTTTTATGCGAATGATTGCAGTTAAATTAATTTCCGGGAGATGTTTCCTTAGATATTATATTGAGCCTTTTAATGTTGATGTCATGGACAAAACAAACAGTTGGCAATATTGATGAAAACATATTGTTATCCAACTTTTTTGTAATTTTTTTTGAGATACAAAAAAACCCACCAACTAACAGGACTTGATCCAGGTATGAAAGAAATACCAGCTCATTGAACTTTAACCATTATCTCCTTTCTTCAGTCAGGCTTGTCATGATGGAGTTGAGTGAGAAACCAGAGAAGTGTGTTTTTATTGACTCTGGACCTCTGCCATGAAATGTCAGGAGGAAGCACCCAGAGGCTGAGGTGAGAGAGAGAGAGAGAAAAGAAGCTCTCAGGAATGAAGGATTGGACACTGATACAGGGAAGTTCCTGTGTCCGCAGCCTCGAGGGGCATCCAGGCTTCATTTCCCAGGCTGGGCTGTGTTTGTGTGTGCGCACAAGTTCAGCTCGTGAGAGGAGCACATACTGACAATCTGACTTCACCTCAGCAGATCCATGACAGAGTCGTAGATCAAAGATAGGAGGGTTGGGATAAGAAAAATACATTTTTCTTGTTAAACACAATTTATTTTGTAAAGTTGATTTAGCAGTCTGGATAGGAGACCATATTGATATATACCTTGGTCTGAACCTGGTTTGTAGGGTATTTTCAGGACACATTTAACGATTAGAATCACCTCTCCCATCGTCTGTTTTCAGTCTGCCTTATGATCATCAGCTGTGAAAGGTTTGATGAAATGAAAGCGCCTCAGAAGTGAAGCCAAAACATCATGATCTCCCCCTGGTGCCTGGCTGAAGCATGGTTCTAAAACCCCACCCTCTATATGTTAACAGATCGTACACAGGCCAAGCTAAATAATTATGGTATACATCAGATCAATTTTTTACCGAAAAAGGTTTCTGTCATTTTAGGAAGTTCTCATTTTAATTGGTTATTTGATGCTATAACCCTAACCCATACTTTTAGAAATGACCTTTATCTTCAGCCTGATCTATCTAATTTGGGATATTTTTTAAATTTATTTAAATTCTAAATCCAAACTTAAACTGCAAAGCTGGGTAAGTCAGCCGGTAAATTTCATGTTGTTTGCCAAACTTATCAAGTAACCTGGTGAATTGGCAGATGGATCGAGACGGACAGGCCATAGTTACTGAGTTAAAAGGTAGTAAGTCTTAGCAGTGACAATGGAAACGTTGGAAACATGACAGAGTATCTTCTGTTTTTTTGTTTTTTTTGATCTCCAACAACTTCTGAATAATAAACCTGTTAAATGCTCCATTATGTTTACCGTTTAATAACTAAATGTACCTTTCTGCTGTGTGCTGCTGTTCAAGGAGTGGACAGTCTGTTGTAAGAGAGAGAAAGAGATTTATTCCTAAAAACATTTGTCTACTGTGGCCAACATGAAGCTGAGAAACAGGCAAAACTTGGGAAATGAGTCAAAGAGACAGAATTTTGTTTTCAGCCAGATGGTCTTTGAAGATTATGATACATGAAGATCAACGATGACTGTTAAGAAATGACTGCCAGAGGTTTCCAAACATCACCAGTTGATCATCTTTAAAAGAAACTGTGTGAGTCAAATGTATGCTAACATTGAGAGGCACAAACTGGGGCTACGGGCCAGTCGGCCGACCAAAGAGCTGCGGCTCAGGCTCCATAAAGCCACAAAGAGCTGCAGAGTCAGGTGATATTTTTCACTAGGTTCAACATTATGAGTGTGGCCCTTTTAACTTTTATTTAATACACTATTAAAAACACTGATTAGCAGAGGTCAGCATTTATTAACACCCTAAGTCCAGTTCTAGTTTCTGTACAGTACATAGGTATACTTTTGATTACTTAACAACTAAAGATGTATATGATAGTAAGTTTTTTTTGTAAGTTGGCTGTCATGTTATGTAAAATGATTAAACAGACATGCAGACTCTTTTATACAAGCTTTATTTACAATGTCATTTCCAAGTTTCGCAGTGTAGGAAGCACATTTTCATCCGCAGGTCTTCACCAGACGGATGCTTTAAGAAATCCATCAAACTAGACATGGGTTTTATTGTCTCATTCTCAAATGGCCAGACACCTCCTTTACCACTGTTACATCAAGTATGTACATAGTGTGTTTGTATACAAGCATTATAAAACTTGGCAAATGGAAGGTTATTTGCTACTTCAATATGTAAAGAAACGTTTGCCAATGAGTAAAAAAATACAGCAACACTGCACACGTTATGATTCTGACCTGTTAACAGCCGCATGTTTGTTTCATCTCTTGAAAAACACGTGTGACTGAACCACGGTGCAATTAGCAGTCATGTAACACTAAAACACTGGGTACTTGTTTCAGGCATATAATACCTCACATTATGACAGTTTTGTGAAGGTTAATGCAAATACTCGTACAGTGAATTGTTCTCAAACATTAAAATTAAGAAAAGATTTTAGGTTACAGCTTGAACAGAATGTCAAAATTGCAACTTTTATTTATTTTCTTTTAAAGATATTAGCTTTAATAAGGTCTGAAAATGCTTACAGGCTTCTGAAGTCAGTTTCTATGGTCAGATTACAGTGATAATCCCTGTGATAATCTGTCCCCGAGGGTCTCTGTTTAACTGTAATAATTGGCAAATATGAGCAACAAAACACAGCGGCAGACTTGATGGGGGATTAAAGGGAACAACATAATAAGCTTTTTTAGGAAGACATCACATTAAAACATGTTTCCTGGCATCCCTGATACAAATTTAAATAGGCCAACTACAATGTGAATGTGTTCTATGATATACAGATTTCTTACCAAACCAATGACTAAAGGGGATGGACGGTAGTTCAGAGTTCTGTGTAATATAACATAGTGCTCTAACTATAGATGTTAACCGCAAGGGGTTTACAAAACATAGATCTGGACAGAAAACAAGTGGAGAACTGACTAAAACTCATTGTCTATTTACTTGATAACTGAATTTGTACTGCAAAGCCTTTTTTCTGCTCACACCTGGAAAACGAATTTATTCGTTGCACAGATTTTTAATCTGATTTGTCTTTGCTTAATTTAGATAACTTCACCAAACATCTGACCTAACTTTATTTTCATGCAGGCACACATTGTACATATATTGTACTCAAAGGCCTTTTTCCACAAACATGTCTGCAGTCTTTGTTGCTGTCGCTCAAACGCTGAGAAGATGATCGTTTGTCAGGTTGCAGCAATTGTAACATTTCAGGGGGTTAAAAGTGTAAAATGTGCTTTTCTGTTGAACAAGAAAACATTCATTTTCAAGCATGACACGTTTCTTTGCAGTTATTTTCTAAAAAAACTCCCCTTTCTGCAAAGATTGGAGGTAAACAAAACTTCACTGTGTTTTCTCCGTATACACTGATCTGAGCTGACACTGCTTTGTGCCACTTAAACAAGACGGAGACATACACTGTACAATTTCAACCCATCTTCTCCTTTTTGTTGCATAAGACAAGTTTTTAACAGTATTTTAATGTCCTATGGAAACTTAACATCCATTGTAACAGTATTAAGTGGTGGTGATGATATAATAATACTAATATAAAAAAAAATGTAACAACACTGCTGTACAAGCGGCAAAAGAATAAATAAGCCAAGATAAAAATGCACGCCATGAATTAGACCAAGGTTACACAATATAACATTTGAGTAAAATAGGTTAAAAAACAGAAGAAAAGCCCTCATTAAGCCCACCGAACCCGAACAACGCAAGGTGTTTCTCAACAAATTTATCATGTGGATGAGACTAAAGCTCATCATTTTCTTTTCTTTTCAAATATTACAATAAAACTGGTCTTCAAACGTAGTGTGCCTTGCTGCCTTCACTCCCACAAAGACCTGCCAGTCTTCTTTTTATTAAATATCATGATTTAAACAAAGGCACTGAAGTGGAGGATTCAACCATCTCTCTCTCTTTTGAAAAATGTGTTCACTTATGCTAATATGAAGCATATATCCTTAGGTCCAGGTGTAACAGTTTTTCTCATCCTTTCGGCCATAATTTTAATGCGCTCTGGGAATTAAATTTAAATAAGACATCTATTTAAAAAAAACTACACAAAATGTACAATATGACTTCAAAAACACCAAGCTAAGTTTCCCTATCTCGTATTAAATAACTCCTGTAGCAGTTAACGTTGCTTGTTTCAGCAGTCAACTTCTTTCATTAACAATGGATGCCAAAAATGTTTTTCATGTAACTGTTCTGCTAAGTAGCTCTAACAAAAAAGGACAAAAAAACAGAAAACAAATGTAAGATTCAGTAGAACCGCCTGGCGTGAACACTTACATAATGTATTGAATTCAGGTTTGATCTTCTGTAAACAGGATCTTTACAGACTGTTGCAACAGTTTCCCTTCCTACATTTTAATGGTTAACCCTCTCAAATCAAACCAACTAATGTGCTGTACACAAGCCTACATGAGCAAACATACAGTTTCATGAGCCCTACTTAACACCTTTCCAAGTAATGACTCCGTTTAATTGCATCTGGCTCTATTAGTCCACAGGTTATTTGCTACTCAGAGATACTCTACACACAACACAGCAGTCAACTGCACCAGAGCCAACTTCAGAGATACTGAATTTCCATCAAATACGCATTTTATCCAGAAACAGATGCTACACTCACATTCCATTTGGAGAAAAAAATGTAAGTAGGCTAATGGGGGCTTTTATCCTGTATAAAAGCATTTTGTAACAATATTATCCATTTAAAAGGTTATTTTGCCATCCTATGCTCTTACTGCAAACTGTCCGAAATTGGACAAAATTGGTGGGTCCAAAAGCCCACAGGGCATCACTGTAACACCCTATAAGCTCTTCCTATAAGTCCAAAACTTGTTGTACTCACTAATACTTGAGGTAAAAACCACTTCTAAAGATGCCAGAGGAGGAGAGGCTGGGCAGAACCACTGCAGGAGATACAGAAACATAGCTTGACTCCTTATTTGTTATGCAGACTGACGTTGCAGTCTATGCCTCCTAAATATCTCTGTCACGCTGACACCAGCTCACCTCCAACCATGTAAATAAAAACAAATATGTGAAAATATGTCATTGAGGTATCCTGGAGCAGCCAACCAACATCAAGCTACACACAGGTACTAAAGAAAAGGCTTCTTGATAGATTATTAGTAGATCCGCCCACTTGGTTTATAGGATAAATACTGCCATTCCCCTGTCTTAGGTATTTGTAACATTAGTTGAATTGGAACAGACTTGATGAGGTGTGGAAGTAAAAGCAGGCATGCCCATGAAGGGGTGGAGTGGAGGAGAGGAGACCAAGGGAATAAAGAGGATAGAGCAGGAGAACATGAGGAATAAGGAGCTGAAAGGGTGGAAAGGAGTTTAATAGGGATCAGACAGGTGACTGTTTGCCTTTTTCCGACCCTCCTCAGGCTTGTCTGAAGGTTACAATGCATGACACTGCAGAGGGTTGTTAGTGCTCATGCTGCTGCTGCTGCTGCTGCTGCTGCTGTGCTGGTTATTTGCAGGCTCGAGTCAATGCAAAAGTCATGCAAACGGTAGGCAGGCGGGTAGTTCATGCATCGTGTGCAGACAAGTGAAGACTAAAGACAGGCCAGGCCAGGCCGAGCCGGACCGGACCGGGCCACACCAAACCACACCAGGCTTGGCCAGGTCACTGGTGTGCCAGTCATGCAGTGACATTGCTGTTGAGGGAGGAGAAAGAAAGATAACGGTGAGACGGCTGGGCCTGTTAACACGAAACTCCGGACTTTGTGGGAACACATACACAGCAAAGGGAGAGGGTTAAGTTAAAGATGTCCAAAGGTTCATGATGACATTGTTCATGATTTGCTTAAAAACCAGGAAAAATGTTAGCAGAATGGCAGAAAAAAATTGGTGAAAGAGAGGACAGCAACCGCTGCAACAAGCACACCTACTCAAGATTTCTATTTAAAGTCATCAAGACATCGACCTACAAAACACCTTGAAAAACCTTTCAACTGTAATAACAACCAACCGATTCTAAATGATATGCACAGCAAGTCCACTTCAGTGCGCTACATTGAATGAATGCTTTCTCTTTACTGCATAACTGGCAATACATGCGGTTTATAAACCAAATGCTTTATCAACCAAACAACCTGATCTAAAATTCAGTAACTGTCTCATGATGACATATTCCTTCAGTAAGTTTTCATTTAGGGGGGGGGAAGGCTTCTGGGTTGCGGAGTTAAAATTGACTTCGGTACACACATTTAAATTTAATACTATGGCACATTAGGTGTTGTCTGAGACAACATTGTAGATGCTGGTACAAGTAAAACCATTTGAACTCATGTCTCCCTCAGTTTGTTCGATGGTGGCTCTTAAACAGTGATTATGAAAATCAGTCTACACATTTATGAAGCACATTGCCACATTTCATCTAGCTGTGGATCAGAACCTCAACAACTGAAGCGGTTACTTTCTTTTTTTCTTCAGGGACAAATCTTCATTATTGCTGCACTGTAACCAGCTGAAAGTTACCAGCTGTATCTTCAGATCACGTAGTCCTATCAGAGAATATTCAGATGTTTTAGCAAGCAAATGGAAAAATTTACACGAGATGACTATACATACTCCTATACCTCAATGTGTCTGTCGCTCGATATTGACCTAAATTCAAAATTATATTGACATATTAGAACTGCAACTTATCCCCAAATAAAAAATGCAATTTAAACATTGACACGTGTAAATGACAACTTGCTGTTTTCTGCTTAAAGCTACATTGTTAGAGTTAAAACAGATAACGCAAGACAGGAAATACGACAACTCCAGCCAAAACACAAGTTGAACCTCAAATGCATCACAGGTAGAGATGTGCATAAATACTGCATGAACTGGCAGATCGACTCCTCTAGACAAAAATGACAGTAACTTGAGAGGAGGATGTGATTCTTCTCTGCCCCGGGGCCCGACTTAACCTGCCTGGCAAAAAGTTTGCAACAGAGTACAGGCTGAGGAAGATCGGTGGTTCAAAAAGGAGGAAAAGAGGGTGCTTTGGAGTAATAAGTCAGACCCTATCAAATATGCTGGGGTGTGAAAAAAGGTAGAGGCCTGGCATCACAGGAAGTCAGGGTAAAATATGCTTAGTCAGGAAAAAAAAGTGGTGGCAGCCTTGCTCGGCATCTCTACCTCATGGATCTGATCAAGAGGAAAAGAAGAGAATCAATAGGCAGAAAGCAAGGAAACAAGAACGTCCATTAGAAACGAATGAAAAAGTGTGCCTCAAAAAGGCACATCTACTGTATTTTAAGTTCAGGGGATTTTTTTTTTTTTTTTTAAGGTAGTTTGTCGCAGTATATTTCTGCTCTGCTGCCATCTACCTTGCGGTAGCTGGCTGGACGTGGCCTGGATAGGAGCGACGTGTGCTGGTGGCTTGTCTCTGCCGGGCCAGGAAGGACTGACCAGAACCTGTGTTGGCAAGTCTGTCTTCAGCCGCCTTCTTCTGCAGCGACATACCCTGAGAAAACATACGGGGGAAGTGTTATTAATGTTCCTTATTGTCACTATCATCACAGTAAGAGAGCAGATGGAGGTTAAAGAGCACCGCGTAAGTTCGAGCTTATAAAAGAGTAATTAGCTGTTTCAACACACAGACTATGAGAGTCAGCTGAAAATCAGCTACCATTACTCCTCTGATCTTGATGCGTAAAAAAGCTAATTAGCTCAAACATGATATTATTGCTCATTTAATAATTCATTGACAGAAACACCAGCTATTAATCAACTGTGCAACAGGAAAGCATTGTTGTTAGGCTTAAAAAAAAGGCACATGCTGCCCCCTAGTGGTTACTATGCCTGTCTTGAGAGTGGTGATGACTTCTTGGTCCAGGACATACGAAATATCAGTTGCAAAAGGATTCATGCATAAAAAAATCATGGCATGTCATGTTAAAAAAAATGAAAAATTAAAGTAGAATGAGGAAAAATTTAGACAACTGTTTTCTACACAATTATTGTAAAATTATGTCTTGAAAGGTTTTTTGGGGTAATCATTTAATGTTTTACTGCTGACGACTGACCAATTGCATCACAGTTCTATCATTCTCTGACATTTGGGATTTTTGCGTATACGACTTGTGTAATTTTAAACTGATGACAAATGTGACTGGTGTAACGGTTTCAGGATGAGTGTGTCCTTCTTACCATGTTGTACCAAGCTGACACAATCAGTTTCTCCTCGTAATCTCTCTGGCCTTTTGTCTTGTCCATTTCTTTCTGTTTAAAAGAAATAAAACCACAAAACATAATTAATGCACATACTTTCTAAGCTGCATTGCGGAGTCCACCCCTTTTTTTCCTGTTACTCCTCTAACACTTGATTACCTCCAATGAGTGCAACATCCTCTCCTTCTCCTGCAGCTGGTTCTTCAGGGCCTGGACCTCTGGACCCGAACCCTGGTTCTGTTTGGGATCCAGAGTCCGGATCACCTGGAGAGCACACATTCAATCTCATCACATACCTGTGCTTGTTGACCCACAGCTCCGACAAGCATCACCAGTTACAGTCGCAAAATATAGTTTGAATAAGAAGACTGTGCTCACACTCTTGGCTTTTTCCAGGTATTTCTTATATCTCTCCTCCATTTGTTTCATGTCTTCATCTTTCTTCTTCAAGGCCTCTTCGAGCTCTTCCACTCTTTGGGCTGAGAGGGAACAGCATTTAAGTTTTGTGTTCAAAATGCTAAGAACAGATGGTAAGAGACGATGGAGGCTGACAGGCTTCAACTTCACTTCAGACATTTAGAATTTAATAGGAGTTCAGACTTACTGCTGGTGTTGTTTTTAAGCTCCATTTCGTCGATGAGGGAATTTTTCTTCAGTAAGTCATTGTTCAACTCTCGTAGCTTCTCCCTGATGAAAAGTAATGAGCACCATTGTCAAAACTACTTTATTCAGCCTAGTTTCCTCTAATATTTCACATTAAGCATTCCAGAACTGAAGAAAGAGAAAATTGTTCATCTTTTTCAATCAAGTTTTACATTATCTCAATCCAGCAAAACATATTTTGAACTTACATGTGCTCCTCGTATTTCTTCTTCAGACTGGAAGACTGAAAAAAGACAGAGGAGTAGTTGTATAAATTCTTATAACATTATTACAACCTTGTGAATAAAACCTACACAAAAAATTCAAATATTAAAGGGAACCTTCTGTCTGATAAATGCTGCAAGCACACTTGATTTCCATAACGGCAGTCTTATCCGTGCATGTTCCTTATTCTCAAATTATACACACTACAAAAAATATATCACTTTTTCAGGTTTTCCGGTCGTGTCCACCAGGATGATGGTAGTTAACTACATCAAAAACCTGAAATGACTGCAAGACTACCAATCGAGAGGTAATGTAACTTTGTGTTTGTTGTTTTTATAAAAAGTGTTATTTTCAAGTTGACTCTCAGGGATAGGCTACCACAAATAAAAAAAATGTACAATTAGAGAAGTGTTTTGATTTATGTTTGAAAAAATCTACAAAGTATCCAAACAGGATATTAAAC
>JAQNCA010000013.1:9347864-9367760 GCA_029783725.1 Acanthurus tractus
ATTTACCCTCTCTTCTAGCTCATTAAACTCTAACCTCAGTCTATCACGCTCCTCTTGGACATGGAGGGCCTTTAAAGCGAGGCACACAGTATTGAAAAGGTCAGGAAATAAGAGGAAACACGACAGGAGAGCAAGTATCCTTTTAAATCACAGCTCCATTTTTATGCAATATCTGTGTCATTAGAGAAAAATAAAAGCAAATGCCCATTAAGAACAACTGCAATAAAAACGTGTCAGTATCTTTTTGCAACAGTTCCTTACTGCTGAAATTTTAAAAAATCAAACACACAATCTGACAAAAGTCTGGAAAAGGTAAGTAACAATAGAACCAAAAGTAGTAAAAGTAGCACCAGCTTAATTACAGTGTAATTGCAAAAAAAGGAGCTGGTTTAAAATATCTTCAGAAGTAAGAATGAAATACTCAGTTGGACAGTCAAAGGGTTTCAAAATATAGCAGAAAAGGAAACGTAACAAATTTATCAATGTTTACTGCCAACTAATAAATCCTGATACTTAACACTTCAGATTATATGTTTGAGCAACACTTCCTGAAACTGCTGATAGTAACTTAATTTGTTTACAATTTGGAGCTCCTACCGTTATGATTACAGCACTATGAATATATTAACCAAATGATCCTGTCATGATGGCTTGCCACTAACGTCATCCAGTGTCATGTTTCACTGCCAGATGCTCTGTTGGTGTCATAACATTCAGACACAAGTGACTGCATACTGCGCTACTCTGCACAAAACCTGTGGTTTAAAAAGTCGTAAACATGAAGAATTATAACTGCATTAAACCAACCTGCATGTCAAGTTCACGACACCTCTGGGAAATCTCTTCCTTGGTAGCCAAAGCATCATTGAGCTCCTCTACTGTCTTCTTCAGCTGAGGACAGAGAAAAACAGTAAATGGAAACCATGCGTATTTTATTTCATTTTTATATGATTTATTTGCCACTTGGATCAGACTAAAGAAATACAAATTTTCATCTCAAGGGCATGTTGAAGCAAAGAAACTGTAAGAGGCTGTTTGTGCACAGTAAAAGGGGCATAGCACTGTGGCTAAAGCTAGCTGCAGCAGTTTTACAGCTCTGTGGTCAAAGAAGGAGGAGAAGCTATATGAGGGAGCTTTGGGTGATGTTTATTAGCAACGGTTGTGTGTGTGTATTATGATGGTTTTTAAAGTCTTAGAGGAAAATCCAAATACTGGAGGGTGTCTTCTTGAGATTTCAAAAGCTTGCCATACACAGGCAAGTTACCTTTAAACTTACTTTTTAAGTACTTTCTGATAGTAGAAAAACAAACAGTGCAGTTTAGTGCAACGGAAATGTAGAAATTGACATTTGGAAAATCAAGAGAACATAAGATGTTCCAACTAAAACTTGAGTCTATGTTGTTGACACTATTTAGAAAACAGAACTGCCTTGTAAGGCACCACAGCGAGCTTTTATTATATTCTTCATACCTGTCTGTCTAGATCCACATATGAGTCATTTCCTCCCGTCACTGGAGTCTCTTTACTCATCAGCTACAGAAACACACACACAGAGGTTTGTGGTTAGAAAATTCTGCTCTTTACAGCACCAACAGTTGTTATACTTTTGCTAAGTAATGATGATTAACAGGAATCGGGACTGTTCTGTCGATCCCGTAACCGCCTCTTCCCACAGGATTACCATCTGATCCCGGAGATGTGGCATCCAAATCCCAAACAGAACCCTGTTTCTGTTCAAATCAAATTCTGACCAATCCAACTATATTCCCATTATTAATGAATCATTATCTGCAGTTAAGTAACAAATGTTTTAGCAGCAAAACATTTTACCTCTTGGATGGCTGTCATGACAACATGCTGCACTGATTCCTCCATCATCATTATGGTTTGGATGTATTCTAGAAAACACAGATATATATGCAACGTTACACGCAAATTAGATATGTTAATACATTTTAATATCACAAAACATTACTTCCTAATATCAAATTACATATTGCACACAAACACACGTCTGGGAAATGTACCTTGTTTCTGTTCACAGTTGACAGCACAGCCCAGAATAAGCTGAAGCATCCTCCCAAGTTCTGCTGCATCAGAGTGTTCTCCGATAAGGTTAACATCTGGTAATGTGAAGTCGTTGATGTGCTGACCTAAGACCTAGACAGAAACCAAAGGCATGTTCATAATCCAAATATTTTATTATATGAAAACTGGATAAACATAGTGTGTGTTGTGCAAAAGGGATTAAGGGTGTAGTAGGCAGTTTTGCAACTTTGTACAAGCAACACAACTGCTTATGTAATCTAGATCAAGTCTTCTTATTTAAAAATAAATAGTTTATTCTTCTTACCTCCTGGTTATAGTCAAGGATTCCTTTTAGGATTTTCTTTAGATTGCTGACCTGAAACAAGAGAATAATTATACAGATGTATCACAAAAAGATTAAGACACAAATTACTAATATACGCTTAACCAATATCAAGTCAATCAAGGATTAGAGACATAGCAGAATTAAACTGGGCTCACATAAGTCACCAGGAACAAATAGTACCTATATGAAATTACCATTTGTAAAAAAGAGAGCCTTCGTTTACACTTGGAAATGACATGCAACAAGAAAAGAATAAGAAAAAGCTCAACCATGCAGGTAAAACCAAAAAAACACCACACTTACCTTTAACCTCCAGTTGTCCCCGACCTCTGGCTTGATTCTACTAATCCAAGCATCATTGAAATACACTACATCTCTACAAAATTCAGAGAGACAAGATGTTAGGGACGTCAGCTTTGCTCAATATTGTAATAAGTTTACTTATTAGACAGAAACTATGCTTATTTTCTGTACGCCACTATATCCCAGTAACATATTTCAGTTTCCATCAGAATCGCAAAGCACACCACCAAAAATGTAAAGAGCTGATAAAAAGGCAGGTGATAATAAATTAACAATCTATAAAAACTTACATTTTCTGTAGAGTTTGAGCCATGACGATACCACTCGTCAGGTCTTCTACTGTTTTGCATGGAGCCTCCACTCCAAATGTCTGGATCTACATAACAAACAGACACACACAAGTTGAGTGGTTGGTGCAGGATGAAATTATGCAAGTAAATTACAGCTGCTCGAACTAGGACTCTGGGACTACAAGACATGACAGGCGGGGACAGTAGAGACATGTAGATGGAGAGGAGCCATGGGCATCAACAGCATAGATTTTTGCATTTAACTCACTGAATATGGATTTACTTTCAAAAAGAAAACCCAGTTGGTTAATGTTGCAACAGTGGAAAAGACAAACTAAGATGATTTGGATGACTTCTATTCTCTTTGGTTTCTGCAAAGTTAAATTGAAATGTTTAGAGTTAAAAAGAGTTTAAAAAAACAGTTAAGCTCAAAATAGGACAGACCAGGGCTAGCTGGTTAGCATGCTAACTTGGGCATCTAGCAGATAGCTCTACAACACGGATGTCTTTGACATACTTTCTGAACTGCTAACATTGCAAATTCTGTTGACAATATGAATTTGTTTGTAAATGTGATAATACATTCTGGCTATATCTTAAACATATTCCTTCAGCTGTAAAATACTGTAATTGTACTGATGCTTCCTTTTCACTTACACAAGATGGTCACTGATGACAAACAGGGCAATGACATTAAATCTTTAACTGGATTGGACTTTTGAATTTCATTTTACTGATGCAATCTTGCTTTTCGACCACCTTATCTATATTTCATCATTATCTTTGAGATGCATTGTTTGGTTAAAATTTGATTATATCTTTCTACAGAAGCTCTCTGAAAGCCAGAGTAACTACAGTCACACTTAGTTCTTTTGCAAACTCTCTCTCTCAACTTTGCTTGTCATCATTGCTTAGTTACTCTTACATCATTTCTATCTCAGATCTCCATTTCAAAACTCACTGCTCTATATCTGTTGCCCAGATGAAATGAATACTTTTCAGTCTACATGCCAACAGTCCACGTGCCAAAGAGAGAAGGGATATTGAGAGCAGGAATGTTGGAATTCTGACAGGAAGAAAATGACATGGTTGAAATTCTGCCTGCACACTGCTCCGTTCGGTCTGGCTTTTCAATCCGTGACAGCTCTCAAGCCCTCAGCTGCAGATTTTCCATGAGCAGAGGGCAACAAATGAGAGATTTAAAAGAATGGCCAAAGGTTGCCTATCAAACTTGGACATGGGTTCAATTCCTAATGAAGCATTAACCCAATAAGTGAAGTAAATGAGTTAAAATGAAGTGAACAGAGTGAATTATGTCAGACTTGAGCTGAAATTTAATATATTTAGATATTACTTTAGCATGATATCCAACATTTTTCTTATTCTTGGAAAATCTTTACTGTGTAAAGTAGCTTTAAGCATTGAGTTGGCATTAGCAATATTATTCCATTTTAATTGGCACCTATTCAGTCTACTGCTATGAAATGACTGGCTGCATAGCAAATATTCTTTGAACAATCATGATGCAAAAACAACACCATTTCTCATCCCTGAGCAGCATTATCTGCTCTGAATAAATCTAAATGACTTAAAAAAGATTTTTCATTGTGCTTGAATAATTTTTTTGAACTCTTTGAAGCAATTTCCTTGCTTTTCTTTGACCCATAGAGCAGCATCTTATTAAGCATCAGAAAACTACCTGAAAGCCTTGTATTATTGTTTATTAGCAAGATAGAGATCAGTAAACTAGATGACATTCAGCTCTCTACAAACTAAAGGACAAACTGAAAACATCTTCATACCTTGTGTAGAACAAAAGGCATTTAACTATACAAAATGGAGTTTAGATCAACATCCAGCTTACGAACCAAAACTTTAACTCCAAGATTCCAACACTGTTGCTGAATGACAGGAAGTATGACAGCTTTCAACTCACTGACTTAAACTTAAATATGACATTTTTCCACATCTGATCTTAAAAGATCTGTACTATCAGTCCATTTCTTACTTACTCGCCCCCAGGGCTAAGCACCAGAGCTTTATCAGCTGTGTCAGTCAAGCAGCTAGTAGCTAAAGCCAGCCACTGGCTCAGCGCCAACACAGAACCAAAACAATGACCCTGATTACATAACACCAGTGCAGGAAAACTTTACCCACTTTAGCTTTCAATTCAATAGCCAACAACTCTGCTTAACAGTACAGCCAAATTTACTTAATACTATTTAATACTACAACATTTGTAAGTTTACATCCCCAATTGTGACACAAATTTATCTTGCAGAGTGGGATGTATGCAGACTTCTTGTGTTAAGATACTACTGCTGTAAAGCATGATGCATTAGATTGACTTTTCAGAAACGTAAAAAACATGATGATATTTACATGTAAACAGTATTTTGGAAAACATTACACTGGGAGGGATTTTTGAAAAGGTTGTTGCTTCTGAAAGGCTGTTAACAAATGAGCCTGATGATCTGATCGTCTGATGATCTGATCGTACTAAACTCTCAGCATTTTTGAGATGAATACACTGTTTGAATGCAGTAACAACAAGACTGCTACCTTGCAGGAACAGCAGGAGTCTTCCCTTCTCTAAATACCTTAAATTTGTTTAATGTGGCATAGAGTAGAAAATGATTGTTCAAACTAATCTATGTCTGCTCTGGTAAAAATTTTACACACTGCTGACTGTAGTTGAGCATTGCAATATACCATACCATGTCTCTTTCCCTTGCTGTCCGCTTCTTTAGCTCCCCACTTTGCAGAGTTTTAAAGTTCAGCATAAAAACTATGATTTGTCAACAACAGCTGCCCCTGGCTGCATATCTTTTGTGGATGCATTGCCCTTGCTTTGTTAATGTGCCATGCCAAAAACAGTACATAACAGAGAACAGTGTTGAGTGGTGGTTTTGATAGTTGACTAGTTGAATATTCTGTGACGCCTGCAGTACAGATCACTGTATTGCTAAAAACACTGAGACTTCCTTATTCACTGAAAAGGCCTCAATAAGTAAATGTTCTGTTTATTCAAACTTCATGGATTGTTACTGTAAGAATTCTCTATTTACAATTTGATAGCTGATTTGAGTTGCCTATAGCCTCAATTCCAACCAAAGTACCTGTCATTTATTTTTCAAGGGCAAGTTTCCTTCACCTATTTTTCTTTTATTGATTTATTTATTTATTTACTTATGCATCTTTTACATTTTCACCATGGTCTAAAAACCCTAAGAAGAGGTAAATTAATCTGCTGACTTGTTAAAAATTGGTCTTTTTTTTTTACATGGACACATACATGTACATAGGACACATACATAGGACCAGGATTTTTCATTTGTTTATTTGTCTTAAGATTTTCTTTACAACCCAACTATAATGTGTTGAAAGACCATTAATTACAAAAACATGTTTGTTGCTGATTTTTCAAAATGACAGTTAGCTAAAGACTAAAATGCTGAGGGAGCTAAACCACTAAGAATTTCCAAGCACTACAAGCCTGATTTCCAAATTCCTCATATTCTCAAAGTACAAACGCTCCAAGCAGAGACCTTTTTGGGGTTTAATTAATGTCCCTGGAACTTGATTTAGACTCTGGTCCCTGTAGTGAAAATGCACTAAGTTCCTTTAAGGGTTCTGGGTCCTTAAGGAACAAGGGGGAGTCTTTATGGAAGCAGTGCAAAGTTTAGTTCAAATGCTAAACCTCTGAGCCATTGTTTCTGGGCTAAAAAGTCTGTCAAAGGCCTGTAGTCCATTATGTAAAGGGATTCAAATGAGCTATTTACATTTTGATTATTTCAGTTCTAAGATCAGAACTCTAATCATGTAATTCCTATCATATAAGATATAAGTCATATCATCTGTGTCATCAAGGTCATCTTTAAATCAGTTTATATGGTTCACATTTATCACTGAACTGTGAAGCACTAACTGCAAAAGAGGACAGTCAAAAACTTCCACATCTACTGGAATAAGATTTCCTGTGTTTTCTTCATTACTAAACAAAGCAGATTAAAAGCTATCCTAGTTTGCTACTCATTGGTAATAGGCTTACAGTTTTTCAACAGTGATATACATTTGAAACAGTGGCTGTAAACCTTGTTTTTTTTTATTGTAATGCTGAGTTTTCTGTCTGTATTTCTGAGGTAATATTTGCATCATTGTACCTTAGTATTTCAGATTTATCGAAATTATATCCATGGCAAAGCAGCTAAATTACACTTTCTTTTCAATGCTTTTCCAGTCATTTCTTAGTTTAAGACGTGTTAAACTTTTTACTGAGTCCCTAAAACTGCACAACACTGGTTCAGCAGCATTTAGAGAGTACTGGAAGTCCACCACAGGAACTTCTTGTGCTGTTTCTCTGCATAATACCCTAAGTCCTGTCAGCACCCAGTCTTTGTGTGTGATCAGCAATGTGATGATTGAAAACCAACTAATCTAGAAACAAAGCGTTATTTGAGCTGGGGAACTCTGAAGTTGGAGTTAATCAAGGTTTGCTTATGCTCTATCATCAGTAGCAATAGGCTTTGATCATATCATGCATAGCAATGTGCTAAAAGGGTAGATAAGAGATTTAAATTGAGTTAAAAAGGAGAGTGCTAGGTTTACAAAGAAAATTTTACACTTACACTTCTACCTGCACTAAAAAATTTCAGTGTTTGAGCATGTACGACACCTCAAAAGTTTGAACAATGGGTAACAAGGACAGAAAGGTGGATCACCTTTCAACCACATAAATAAAAAATCCAGTACAACAACATTTTCCCTGCAGTACATCAAGTGAAAAATAAAAAAATAAGCAATAGAAATCTGTGATGAACAAAATATCTTGTCTATTAGAAGTCAGTATCTGTTTATTTTTGAATGAATCCCTTTGAACAGTGCAAGTACATCCAGTAAGCACGAATATACACAACCCCAGAAAGGGCTGACTGAGGTCAGTCAGAGGAAATCCACACCTACGGGTTTGTGGAAACTTTTGGAAGAGAAGGCAGTCGAGCTATGGGAAAAGCAAGGATCACATGAATAAAACTAAAAAAAAAGGCTTTAAAAGAATACACATGAACTCATAATCAATATGATCAGTGTGAGGAGGATACTTGTTAAGAGGATACTTGTCCTTGCACACTATCACTGTCACAGGGACTCAGATGTCCACACTGGGCTGCAATGTGCAGTTTATCAGTCAGCCCTTTGGTTTGATTATATGCTTCTCCAAAAGAAAAAAGCAACAGTAGTCACACATGCAAATCTTGTTCAACTTTAACTGTGGTGCCTGACGTAATAGTTTAAGCTTCTAAAAAGTGCTACAAAATAATCTAGACACAATAATACAAATTTAAATGTCACACTTTTAGAGCATATTTGTAGGAAAGGCTAGATGGCAAGTATTAACATACAAAGAGAAATTAATTAATTGTTTTGTGATGTGTATTCAGAACTTAAAAGATTGCTTATGCAGTTGTGGCCATGGCAAGAGTTGCGCTAAATTTAAATCAATAATTGTACTGTAAAAAAATCTAACATTTTAGGCACAGCATTATTTATGTGGGCAAAAAAGTTAAAAGTTAACTTAATGTGCAAGACTGTAATGTTATTAAATATTATATATTACTTGCATTTTAAAAAACCAATCCTGTTTTGGACAACGGGTAAGGGCTCCCAGCAAATTAACTGAGAGGCAATTAAAAAACTTACTGGCATTTGGCTGACTATATTTCTCACACTTGTTCTGTGGAGTATTTCAAGCTTTACAGGTAAATTGCTTTGACTGCAAGCCCAAAAGAACCCTATATCTTTATTTAACTTTGCTGTAAATAGTAAGATAATGGGATTATTAAAACAAAATGTCAATGTAATAGTCAGTGTTAAATACTTATTAAACAACACACCACCTTGTAGTTCCTTCATATTTCATTACTTTTGCACAGACACCAAGGGAAATGTTTTCTAGATCTCTACTGCCATGTCATGAGAGACACTGTCTCACGTGTTTTAGTGACAATCAGTAACAATCACTGTTCTAACTTCACTTAACAGGTATGTGAGGAATGTTTGCCAACCACATCATTACCAAGAACAAGAAGAAAGGCCATTCTGGGTTTTCATACATAAGCCAAGCTATGATAACAAAAGGGGGAGACAACACGTAGCTGAGAGATGTACAGAGATGGTCCAGGGTTAGGAAAAGTTTATGCAAGGCTCTCCCTGGACAGTGACTAAAAGAGAATCACTCTTGAACTAATAGGGTGGACGTAAGATATACAAGTGTCATGTCGAAGCTTAGTTGTAATTCAGAGCTTCTAGAAAGCTCCTCAGACATTATAGTGTTTAGACCCAAACATGACTTTACTTTAGGGTGTCATCTTATATAACAGTCTAACCTCATTATGAGGCACTTCACTTCACTTCTGCTATGCAGACATTTGTGTTGAGCGAAACAGCTAAAATGTTGACATGAGACACACAAGCTCCGAATGTCCTGCTTCTCCATTTTGCACAAGGGAAAACACTAATTGCTTATAAGCATGATTACATGACATGTAAAGAAGCACATGACCATGCAGAACAGGGGTGACTTGCTTGTGTTAAGCCCTGCTATAACCATCACCACATGCATGCTTTCATATCAGTTACAGTCATACCAGTGATGTAATATTTGGTTTATATACATAACATTAATGCCTTATAATGTGAGCTGAAACAGTATAAATATGTATTCACTTGCCGTAACTATTGCCGTGCCATTGCGTAAAAGTCCACGGCTTAAACATAATGTATTTTGGATTTGGATTCTGTATTTGTTATATTCTCAAGATGTATGTGTGCTTGTTTACCATTTACACATTAGCACATATTAAACATCGACCATCTGTGCATTGGATTTTCTGCAGCACCAAAGATCTGACAATCATATTCAAAATATATAAGTTTAATTAATTTTTCTTTCATGTTTTAAATGTACACGTAGCAGCAATGAGCTAGAAACACGTATCATCTTAGCTCCAGCCACAAATCAGTTTTAATATCGTTGACAGATAATCCTTGTCCACGACTTTTTCACCGTTTTTTGAGCAAAGTAAATGTTCAAATCGGTAGCATGTGATCCGAAAAAACGATGCCTTGTTGTGCTTGATAGATTAAAATCAGTTTCGGGCTCAGTATAGAAAAATTCATGGTGATGTTATTGTTACTAACTCATACAAGGGAAGCTAGGTTAGCTATCCCGAAAGTGACACTTTTTGATCAAAAGAAGGAATTACGAAAGGAAAGCAGACAAAATAATAAATTTGACAACAATGACAGGAATGCAGACTAGAAGCGGACACCAAGCTGTTACGGTATATCCTCTATGCAGAGGAAAAATCCTTCCTCAAGAAAGCGTTGAACCATATCGAGGCCAACGTCAGTAGTTTGATTCCTTTACACCATACCACAGAGCGTTAGGAAAGTTAAGCTAGCTAAGTACTAGATTGTACAGACCCATAACAAAAATTATAGTCGTAATTGGGTATACGGTCTGCTGGCCGCTAGCATGCAACACATCAGCAGCTAACGTTACCGTAAAGCAGCAAACAGCTGGCCTGCATACGTAACCAACATGAGCCCGTGTCATTTTCCTCTAGCCTGCTAACGTTACCCCGGCTAGCTCATCGGCTAGCATTAGCCTTGTGCGCTGGCTAGCTTTGCCGGGGAACTGTCTGTCCGTGAAAAGAAACCAGAAAACTTCATAATTGATCACCTACCCATGTCAGGAGGCTCTCACAGAGTTCCATTCGATCCAAGGACTCTGATGTAGTCATCGTTACCTAACACAGACCGACTTTGTGTGGTGAACAGAGTCTGAAGTTAACAGTCGGCTTCATGTACTCCCTAGGTCTGTCGCTCCCTGTGTATGCCAATCCGTTGACCAATAGTCGGGTTCGCTGCCTCACGAGCCCGGCGTCTGCCAGAGAAGGGGTGGGTGGGCGGAGTCTGCAGTGCATAAAGAGAAAAAAAAACTCCCACAGTTACAGAAAAATCCTGTGGGACAGAAATGTCGCAGAATGTGTGGAGTACATTCTGAAGCGAGGATAGGCAAGTATGAAGCTTTGAAGCGGTGTTTACAGCCATATTCAAGGCCATTAAAAATACACATTTGATCCCTGAGCAACATTTACCTGCACCCAAGAGACCAGAGGGAAAAGGTTGGGCTGATGGACCCCCTATGACTTCTCTGTAAAGCAGTCATGATTATCCCTGGCTTTGGGTAAAAATTGCAGATATGTTACTGGAATCCATTACGGTCAATAATACCATTTAAATACCATTTTATTTTGTTGTAGCACATACTAAAAGCACATTTTAAAGGGTGTAATTTATCAAACACCCCCCACACTTAAGACATTCTGGGCACCAAACCCAAGTGTTTGGGTAAATGGAGAAATAATTTTAACTGGAGGGGTTACAAGATGGTAAGCAAGACAGGAAAGCAGAAAAAAAATGCTACTATGCTACATATGATTAAATTCTTTCCTTCTCTGTATGCTTATTAATAGTTGGATAATTGTATTTCTTAAGTCATCTTAAATGAATTCAGTAACACACAAAAAAGTATTTTTTGTTGAAGTGGTCACACTATTGGTAGACACACAACACTCTGCTATGGCATTATTTCTAGTGTAGTGTTTTCATATTGTTGAAGTGATACAGTGGAAATCTGCACCAAAGCTCTGACTCTTCCAGCAGCTACAGTATTTTCCCACCCAGGTAAGACTCTCGCCTAACCGGTTCTCAGCTGTAGAACAGCAGCATTACAAGTAATACTCATGACATTGTTTGGATATCTAGGAAAAAAACAGGGTGGTGGTTGCACAAACACCCCAGAGACAAATTGGAGAAGAATTTGAATAATAAAGATGGTGAAAAGCTGTGACACAGCTGGTTATGTGCCACACCTTTTTTATTTGTGTGATCCCAAACTGTCATAAAACTGCATTTTAAGTTTAAAGTTTACATGTTGGTCTCCCAAATGAGCTTCGACCGCCCTCCCTCTACATTTCATGACCATGAGGGCTGATGCTAGCTCAGCAAATATAGCCCCCAAAAAGCAAATGGCCTGGATATAGTTTCACTTGCTGCTCTGACGCAAACACTTTTCGTTTTACGTCTGATTCCCAAAATAAATACAGTGTAACTTCATCAGAAACAGCATCAAATTCTATTTCTACAAATTTTGAGACATCGTCTACACATGATAACAAAAGTTGGTTGGTCACGAGTCAAAATGTCTGGAATGAGAACTGCATGTTTGTACATAAGTTCTTATAACAGATCTTCAAGATGATTTATATAGTCTTGGATGCGACTCATTCTTTTAACATCCATCTAAGTCCCCAGTAAAATTTTACTTCTCCGGATAAGTTTGAAAAATATTGACAAAAAAAACTCAATCACATGCTGTACAAGTTCACTTAATTTCAGTTTTAAATATTGATTCATTTTTTATTTCACAGATTTTAAAAGTAGGACACTGATGCTCCAAAAAAAGAATTAAAGAATTTGAAAAGCTTTGTCATGTTGAGAGAATTGTTCACCCACTGATTCTGAGCTTGATTAGGACAGTAAGGTTTGCACTAGCTCATAAATATCTTTAGAGCGGTAAATCAAACTTTGAGATAAGATAGGTTAACATCTTAAACTTAAGCAAAATTTTAATATCTTCTCTAATTAACAGATGACAAACCTGATATCAAAAAATTTGGGACGCTGTGTGAAATATAAATTCAAAACAGAATGTTATCATTTGCTAATAAACTGTGCTTACTGACAACGGTTTAGTGAAGATTCCAAACCCATGTGCTGTTATCATTTATATATTTATGTGTTTCACAAAGTGGCGAACCTTACCCCACTAATGCTCTCAAAAGACTGAGCCATTAAGGCTGCCCCTTTCATATCCAATCATAATACTTTCACCTGTTCTCAATCAACCTGTTTACCCAAGGAATGTCCCAAACACATGTTTTGACACATTCCATGACTTTCAGTCTTTTGCTAACCCTTTCCCAACATGTTGGAAAAGTGACGCTGACATCAAACTTGGAAAAGGCAAATATTTACAAAAATCAAGAAAGTTAATGAGGTCACACATTGAAAATATATATTGTTTTGTACTCTTCAGTCATGATCACATTCTGTTTAATTTATGTTTTACACAGCTTTTTTTATTTGGATTAAAATCTGCCAATTAAAAAGTCAATTTTGCAACGGTCAAGTTACTCTGTGCACCATCAGTTACTGGTAATGCATGCGGCAAGGCCCATCAGATCTGATCAATGAAGGTTAAGTGTTGGTAAAATAATTCAGAGATTTTCAAACAAGCATGAAAGGCTGAATTTTTCAAGTCAGTACAAATATGCATAGTCACAGATTACTTACAAGCCGGCTGTGATAACCACATTAAGATGGTTCTTATTACAAAAATCTGTCAAATAAAGCAATCCAACTTTATATGCATATGATCAATACAATGTCATCAATACGGTACATTCAAGATTACAATATATTACACAATTGTCTCCACTGGATGATATGCACTTTAAACAAATAACTGACTTTTGGCAATGCTGTGATAAAATTGGCTGGTAGTAATTTTAGTCCTTCAGCTAGGGAGGACCCTCAAGATCCTGAATGGACCAAACAGATTTCCTTGTTGTTCAAAGCAGATATTTACAACATCACATCCCTTCGCTGTCATCCTTATGCTGTACTTCAGTTGGCCTTGACCTAAATCAACTTCTGAGCCATTAATGGTGATATCTATATACAGAGTAAACATTCAAAGCTCAATCTTTTGCTAACCCCTCTCTAGTCATTAAGTAACATCCCGGGCTTCAAAGTAAACACCTCCAACTGTATTCTGTGTCCACCTCTTCCACAGCCTGATACTGTGTGAGCAAGCTGAGATCTCTTTTGTCAGTGGATCACCCATTTAGTCTCTGCGTGACCACCTCTCTATACATAATAGAGATGTAAACAAAGAGGAGCAGAATCACGAAGAAATCGTCCATGAATCCCAGCAGACCGAAAAGTGCCTCGGGGAGGATGTCGAGGGGCGAGGCCAGATAGGTGAGTGCACCCACTAGGCAGAGGAGAATTCGAATCCTGAACATCCAGAAGAGGCCACCCACGGAAAACATCTCCCTAAAGGCATGACGAAGCAGGGTGGGCACATCTCGCAGCCTGTCCATGAGCTTGAAAGACAGATGGGAGAAAAACAAGACGAGAAAATCTAATCTAAATATACTCCTGTTTTCAATCAGTGGTGTTACAGATTCTACAGTTTATATTAAAAATAATACTCAAAAATACTTATGAGTGAACTTATATATATTTTGCTCACATTTAAAACAGAACGACAAAATGTCTGTGGTAGCATCTTGAGCCCATTTTTTTTCACATTTACAGTATGTACACATCATTTAAATTTTAATACAAGGTGAGTCTCAGCTCACCTGAAATGCTAGAGATACACTGGATCTGTTTACCTGGGTCCAGGCTTCAAATTCTATTTATTTTCCACAGAGAGCATGAGGTTGGGCAGTGCAGTGCATGATGGACAGGACAATGTGAGTATATGCATTAGGATTGTAACTGTAATGCCTATTTCCCGCCTCAAATGATTTTAGAAACATTTTTCAGTGTCCTGTTAACTGCAACATGCGAAAGCTTGTGAATCAGCTGCCATGTTGAAAATGGAAGAGCCAAAACCAATCACCGCCCAACCAGCAGTGCTTCTGCCATCAGCCAGAGTTAATTGTGTATTCAGATCAAGTGGCAACCTCTACAGAGGACAACACAGCCAACTTTTGTCAAATGGCCACTTGGGGTTGACTCCAAAAGTGGGTTCAGATGGATTCTATGTTTCTGGACCATTACTCCTGCACTAAAATATGCT
Source organism: Acanthurus tractus (assembly GCA_029783725.1). Classification (NCBI taxonomy): domain Eukaryota; kingdom Metazoa; phylum Chordata; class Actinopteri; order Acanthuriformes; family Acanthuridae; genus Acanthurus; species Acanthurus tractus. Next base: position 9,362,770 of record JAQNCA010000013.1, read on the forward strand.
TCTGGCTTTAGTATACTCACAGATCTCGGCTGGCCTGAAAACCTGCGGTTGTAATCGTTTATGTCTCTTAATATCAGCTGTGGTTCTGCCTCGCCATCCTGGACCCTTTGAGGAGCGGCGTGCTCATGAAATAGTGGGAAGAGCAACGTTACCTGGGCAAGAAAAAATAACTTAATTCCACATGCATACGTGACAAAAAAACATCCCCTTGGCCTTATCAAGTGGGAGGGGCTATCAGATGGGTGTTGAGGACCACTAACTTCACTCTCATTTACATAAAATATCATTCATCTCTTGACTTGAAAGAAAATAATTAGAAAGGGTAAGGTGTTTCAGACAGATGAACACAAGTTTCAAGGATGCATAGAATGTAATTTTAGCCTCTAGAGGTCTCTGAATCAAAACAATGAAAACAAAAGGCATAGATTGCTGGCATTGTGAACAAGTGTGGGATCATAGGATTTGTTTTTGCAAAAGTCTCACCATTTGTCTGCAGATGGGGCAGTTAATGGCACCAAGCCAAGTGCCATACCTCCAGTAAGCTATTATGCAGGAGCCTGTGTGAAAGAGAGACAGCACTTGACTAAAATAACAGAGTGTAAAGTACAAATCACAGAAATAACAACTTCTCATTTATTATCGGATTAACTAATGTTTGCACCTGAATGCTATGTTTATTCAGAACTTTGCATGTAATGACAGAAATATGCTAAATAGACGACAGATACTTTTTCTTTTAGATTTCTTTTAACAGTTTTGCTCAGTACATATTACCAGAGTCGGTGCATCTGTCTTACCACAGAAAAGGTGTCCACAGTTGGTTTCCACAGGCAGAACAGCTTGTTGTAAACACACTGGACAGGACATGTCTGTGTAATATTGCTGCCTGGCCTCTGCCTGAAGATTTTCATCCTGACAGCAAGAAATCAAACACACATATAAAAGTTTGAGTAGTAATAACAGTGCAGAGGAGTTCGAGATTCATCTCCTCACTGAAAACTTATACAAAAAATAAATGATAGATAAAACCAGCCCTCAATCATGGGAAACATGTAGATTTTTTTTTGGTTAGAATTAGGAAATGAAGCCCTTTTGCCTTGTACTAATTTCTAGCTCAAGTACTAAAAACAAAACAAATGCATTTTACTCAAGCAGACAAAAAAGTTTTGTATTTTAGGATTATTTTGAAGCTTTCTTGCATATTATTATGAGATTCACAAAACTGGCTAAATATTACTAATGGCTCGGCTGACATATGACAGAGATGATAGTAGGGCTGGGCGATAAAGACAAGGTGAAAAATCACAACATTTTGGACCACAATCCTAAATATCCACATTTTGACAATTTTGTCGGGATTTGGAGGGATTTTTTTGAAGTACCGGTACTTCAAAAAATATTAGCACAACAGGATTTTTGCTGAGTAATCATCAGTAATGGAGATAAAATAACTAAGTGGGTAGAGGCAAATATTACAAAAGCTGGACCAATCTTACTAAATAATCATTTTAACTATATCCAAAATGCAAGATGATATCTTGTGATATATCAAGATATTGAAGTAATAATGACATATAGCCCAACTCCAAGACAGCCAACACAATTCAAAACACATTGGCTGAGATTTTAGAGGGACTCAGATATGCATAATTTTGGATATGTCCATAAAATATATATACATATATAAAACATTTTATGTATTTTTATTGCTTTAACATTATCTTTGTCAAACTTGTTTGGTCAGAATGGCGATCTGCCTGTGTTACCTGCTCTGTTTGAAGCTGTTGTCGGACGGCTCGAACGTGCTCCTGATTCTCAGGATGAATGTTCTGCTCTTCTTGCCTTCAAGGTCACAAGGCAGACATTTAGAATAAAAATAAACAACAAAATAAGGAAAAGAATAGAAAATCGACATCATTTTGAAAATAACTGCAACACTAAGAAATGGTCTCATGATAAGATAAGTATTTGGTCAGCTCAACAGCTACTTTATGCAAAAAACTAAATGTTGGTTTCATCAGAAATCTAAATCTGAAATATCATTTTCTATTACACAGCACAAGACAAAAAACAGAGGCAGAAAAGAAATAAACAGACAACACGCAAAACTAATCCTGCAAAACAGACTACATTGATTTTAATTAGAGAAAGATTTAAATACCAAGCAGGGCCTACAGGCAATTTCACGTGAGACTGAGCCAGCAGTAAGGGCCCATTTAAACCAAATCACATGCTGGGAGTGCTGGCCCATACATGTAACTTAAAAGTCTTTGCACTTCTTGTGATAGAGTGTTTAATTCTGCTCAGTCTGACTGACTGATCAGTTTATTGGCTACTGCAGTGACATCAGGTTGAGTCTGTCCAATAGTTCACTCTGCTCAACTATCTGCTGAGGGACAGTTGTTTTTCTATGAACTCTGTGTAGTCAGCAACACATGAGACTTATCAGACCGCCCACATTTAAGAAAAAATGTGCCTAAAGCTCTCTCCAAAGGTTTAAATAATTCTGTCTAGATAATCCAGACTTTGCTGCTTACCTACAGAGCAGAGTGAGGAGGCCTGCAAGGAAGGTGATACTTAGCACCACAACAAATAACACCTGGTTGCTGACACCCTCGATGAGCGTGTCCTCATCTTGGATCAGGTAGTCCAACTCCCCACATTGATTGTCCTCCATCACCCACACTCATAGCCCACCACACTAGAAAATAAAAGGGAAGAATAGAGATAAGCATGTCACCTGACACTACTGACTCTGATCCTTGACTTCTGTAACAAAAGTTTATAAAAAGAAAGATAGATAAGGCATTACCGGTACTTTAGTATAACTGCTATTATAAGTCATAGCATCACCAATCATTCATTAGATAAACTGCTACACTTGGTCTATAAAATTATCTAAATACTGGCAAATCCTTTAGGTACTTTGAGACCATAGTGATGGCTTTAAATCGCATCTTTTGAAAATAACCTGAATTACAATGCGCTGCTACCATGTTCACATACAATCAAACATACTTTAAATTTTAACATTTTGATTTTTTACTGAACAAAGTTAACTGACTACATCTACAAAACGAAGGTTGCTGCGACCAATAAACAAAAAAGCTGATGTCACACAAAATCCCTCGGTTGGACTTACAGTAGTCTTCAGAAAGAATTCCAAATGGACAAATTTAAAACGTTAGCAAAAGAACAAGAGTAAGTTTGACTGCATGTATACTGCCAGTGTCCTTAAGGAAGAGTGCTTTACTAATCAAAATCCGATTGAAATGTTTCAGCAGATTTAATGTACTAGTTAGAACAAGTGGTGGACATTTTCAGAGCTAAGCGTATCATTACGACACACTAACAACATTGGTAAGTCGCGAACTCTTATAATTAGCACAAGTAACTAGTTAAACTAGCTAGTTAACAGTGCTTGACAATTTAGGTTCGTCACATTTCCAATAATACTCGCCATCCAATCTGACAGTTACGCCCTTCACCCTAGCTTAATACGAGATTATAAAATATTTGGGACAATGTTATTTAACGTTACTCTCCTACCAAATATGAGCTAGCACTGTCTGCCATACTCTTAAAATTAACTCGCTGCTCCGCACACTGCTAGCTAAGTTAGGGGTTTGCGTAGTAGAGTAGCCCTGAATTGCTAGCAATGCGTTGAAGAATGTGTCAGAAGTTTCTGCTGACGTTAACTGCAAACGTTGTGTCTTGTCTTGTACTCTCAATGGCTCCACGTCGTTGGTCAGAAGCTAAAGTTGGTAAACACCAGTCACTAAGACTGGTCCTCTAAATCCAGGCTCAACCTGGCTGTTGCAACTTAGCTCATTGCTAAATTCAACATAGCTACCCCTTTGCCTAGTTAACCGTCAACGTTCCCGGTCTCCACCAACCGATGTGCATCTGACATTAGCAGTCGAGCTGCAACCTATCAACTGCATTGCAATACATTACAGTTCACGACGGGGCAAGACGAATGACCTCACCTACCAATAAGAGGTCCACCTTTCTTTAAAGGCTTCACTTGTTGACTCCATTCACTGTCTTGAGTCTCAGGACATTTTTCTTTCCAGCAACGGCTGATTTAAGAGGCTCGGTCAGATCCCCAGGTCCAGAGGAGAAACGTTTCTTAATCGTGAGTTGCTTTTGCATCAGTTGTACATGCCAGTGTCGCTACCTCTTTCAGTTTAGTTCTCTTCTTCTTCAGCTGGTTTATGTGTCAATTTAAACGTCTCTAGGCAAACTACCGCCCTCCACAGGGCAGTTTGTCGATGTCTCATATTAACCAAGCGCAAATTTGATACAAAACTGTTTTATGTATGACCAGTGGGTGGCGGTAGTAGGCCTCACCGTGGCTGTTAATGCCCCTTACAACCAGAAGAAGTAGTGAGGCATCATCCATGATCAGAACATAAAGTAAAGCTATCCATATTAACCAGTTAATTTGAGCACATTACCCTCTCACTGAGGCGAAATGCCTCGCTATGCGCAGATAGTAATGGGCCCGGCTGGTAGCGGTAAGGTAAGATACAAGTAAAACTTTAACAGTACTTAAATGTTACCTTGTTTTGCTTTTAAGCTATGGCGCTAAGCTAAGGCATGAGGCTGTTCCTCCACATAGTCCATACTCCAGTAAGAGCTCCCTTTTATTCGTTCATTGATGGACTTCTATTCTCTGTTCCAGAGTACCTACTGCTCCACCATGCTCCATCATGCAGAGACCTTAAACCGCTCAGTACAGGTGGTCAATCTGGACCCAGCAGCTGAGCACTTTGACTATCCCGTCATGGCAGGTGATTATAGATCGATTTTAGTTTACAAACAGATGCTTACTTCTAATTATTATGATCAGTTCTTAGCCTTGCATTGAGCCTGAAGAGAAGTTTCAAAATAAAGACACAACTTGGTAATGAGAGGAACACATTCAGTAGTTTCTGTTGTTACATGTTTATGCTGCTAAGATGGATGAGATGGTTAAAATATAGGTA
>JAQNCA010000013.1:9372429-9387681 GCA_029783725.1 Acanthurus tractus
TCCCTCTTAATGCTATGTATGTTAAGCCTGCAAACAAGCAGGAGGAAGGTAAGAACCAGCAAACAAGCTAACCTAAGGATTTCATCACATTTCAGCTCATTTTAAGCAGGCTTGTTCAGGCTGTGCTCTGAAGTAGCTTCCTTGTACTCTTCTCATATTTCATCTAATTCTGAGCGTAAAATAATATCAAGCCGAAAATAGCAATGCTGACCAAAGCCCCATCAGGTTCAAGGATCTGAGGCTGGAAGTGCTGCTCAATGCTTACATGTTGTCCCTTATCCTTGCTCTTATACAGTCATCAACACTGTTGTTGATGAAACTGAGAGGAAGTGGCCCTAAAAATGGGACATTTTTACAGATATATTATGGCTGAAGTCTAAATTTAACTCAAAAAACGCAACACACACACGTTGGCTTTATGGCGCATCCTGTGTTTTGTCTTTTTTTTTATTTGTGTTAACACTGGCTTCTGTTTTCTAGATTGATTAGAAAACATTAAAGTTGTGAGGTCAACAATTAAAATGGTGCCCAAGGTCCCTTACCCAGAAATGATGTAGCAGTAATGAATGAAATGTCATGCTTTGGGTGTGATTTTTCTTAGAGTTATATTGTTAAACATTAAATGGTTCTGCATCTTTTGCCAGAGACCATGAGGGCGTACCTTCAGCAGATCCGCCAGGAGACCGGCTTGAGACTATGTGACCGTGTGTTTGACCCCCAAACAGACAAACCCAGCAAGGTGAGTCAAACAAAACCAAAATAACACCACTGCAGCTTTAACTGCACACAGCACTTGCACCAGATAATTGGAAATTCTCATGTATTATTAACTTGTTTCAAAATGTGATAAGCTGTGTTCCTCAGTCATGCAAAGTGTGACCCACTTTTGCTTTGTTTTGGTGAAATTATCTGGGTAATGTAACCCTGTTTAGAATACAATAACTGAGTTAACTGAACCCAAGGAAGTTTCAGTTGTTAATGTGAAACATCAGGTACTAACATCAGGTACCAGAAGAGTACATCATAAATATTGTGCTGTGGCTTTCTCACAAGAGTTTCTGTCCAGACTTCAGCAATAAAACAGGATATCTAAGGAAAACATTGAAGGAATTTCTCAGCTCAGATGTCCTCTTTGACTCAAGGATGAACTCAGTAGATTTTGGTTGTCAAAGGTCAGGCACACTGTGACCTCAAAAACTCTTTCTGACCAGAACCCTCAAAGATGTTTATGCTATCATGACAAAATGTTAAAAAGTCTTAATCAAATAAATAATGCAGTGATTAAATTCGATATTTTAAAAAGTTAAAATGTCAAATTCACTGTAACTTCATTGTGTTCTGCAAAAACACTTTTCTGTTGACTGTGACCATATTTCACATTTGGTCAGATACTGAACTAGGCTCACTAATATTGGTCATTCTCTAAAAATGTACATACATATAAAGTGTTCATTTAAAATTTAACAAAAAATGCACCTTATGCCTTTTATTAAATAACATCAAATTTTAAGTTTCATATATATGTTTGAACAGGTATGAATTTGTAAAAGTTGCTGTTTGATTTGGTCATGGAGGCATAAAACTGTAAGGCAGTCATTCTAGTTTTAACCTTGCCATAGGCTGTTTAAAATGCAGAAGCTCATATACTTTTCTTAACAGATGCTTTCTTTTCGTTTCAGTGGTGGGTTTGCTTTGTCAAGAAGCAGTTCATGAACAAAAGTCTGTCAGCTCCTGGACAGTAAACAACTCAGGACCCACGGTTTCTGTTCTACATCTGCAAGATGGATGGATGGATGGATTTTTTTCTTTGGGTGGAGTGTGCTTTTGTGTTGCAAAGATGATTTTATACTCTTTAAGTTTAATGATGTGTCTTTCTTCTGGATGTTGACCATATTGAGCTGGTGCTTAATTCAATAAAGCAGTCATGGAGATTGGAAGATAATGTGGTACTTCTGTGTTTTGTACCTTTTGCATCTTACACTGAAAACGACTCAGTCTGAGTCTCAACAGAAGCTCTAAAAGTTAAATCTGAAAGTTTTTATCTCAGCGTGCTTTAGATGTGTCTGTTAATTCAAGATGAAGACTACCTTGTGTAGTAGAGCGGTGGTAACATTTAAAAAAAAGTCAACAATTTCCACAATAAGGTTTATTATCTTTTCACATTGTAACATTTATTATATAATTCAAAACATGGGTGCTACTGCATGCCTATTATTCCAAAAATTTTGTCCATACTAGGCATAAAAATTGCTATTGTTTAGTCACTTGATCAGCAAGTCATTTGTGGGTGATGCAAGCTTTTATTAACCCAGGTGTGTTGATTTAAAATGGCAGTAAAGGCACAATAGTTATCAATAACATCAGGATGGCTCAATTCTCTTCAAATGTCTCAGTAAGCCATGACAGCCAGCCAAAGGCATCTGAATGGAATCATGCCTTATAGATTTCATTATATACCTGTACTTTTCCAACTGTGAACTGTCAAAATATGTTTTCTGTGATATATGAAGTGCTACTGTACAACACTGCCATGTAGGCAAGATGGATGCATTTTCTCTGTACAGGTGCAATGTCCAAAAACATTTGACACAAGCAAATAGTTTATATTTACATCGGTTTAAAAAATGTAGTTTGTTCATTGAAAATACATTTATCAGTGTATTGTCTTTGGTTTGTGCAGAACAATTTTATCTGGATATAAAACACCTTCAGATGGAGTCCTTACTGACATAGGTTTCCTTTGCTGGCAAGTTGAGTTAAGGCAGTGCTGGGTGATATTTTTTCCCAGAGGAAGAGAAGGAAAACTTTCTCTGCAGAACAGTTAGCATGTGCAGGGAACAGAAGGTCAGTGTCTGTACTTCCATCCTTTTCATGAATGATACTCCAAAACATTTCTAATTGATGAAATAGCTTGAGACTGCATGGCTCAGAGTGGCAGGTTAAAATAAAAAGAAAATCCTGTATAACAGATTAAATGCATCTTAAAATAATCTCACTCTAAATAAATAGGTAAATATGAAGAAAACTAACTTTAGAAAAATGGGTATTTATCAAAAGGGATTTTTTTTTAAATTTGATGAGTATGTATTTAACAGAGAAAGTATCTGTATCATTTGTCTTCCTTTGAGTAAATTGCTGACACTTTACCAGAAAATATCTGCCAGCAGTCCATCATCTGCAACTGATGGTGAGAAATTGGACAGTGAAATGGAACTTGATGCAGTCTGACTACCACTCAGCAATATTCAGAAATAACAACTCTCAAATTACCAAATTATTCGAGAAATACAGGTTTTTAAATTCCCTCTTTAGGTAGCTAGTTGACGGTGATGAAGTTGTGTCCCATGATCATGGAGCCCACTTGAGAATAAACCATTTGACAAAACCCCTGTGCAGCTGTGACCTGAAACAAATAGTACACCTTAGTTTGGTTATCACCCTTGGCCAATATCGAATAAATCTACAGCGTATAATTATATGGTTTTTCAAGGAAAGCCATCATCATGATGGGCTACAACAAGAACTCGAAGGATTACTTTTATTTTTCCACAGGCCAAAAAATGAATGTCACTGCTATCACAGTGTGAGGAACCCTGACACATGGTTGTACTTACTGTGTTGATGAGTGGAGTTAGTCAAAAGCCATTTCTTGACTCCTTCGCACACAGCGCGCAACCTTTTTCTTAAAAACTCCTGTAGGATCCTCTCGCCACTCTTTCTGCAGGATTTTACATATACAAGAACAGAAGCTGTGTCAGCAATCTCAAATAGTGGAACCCTTACACTTCATGGGCTTAGTGTCTAACTACTAATTGACGACATACTTTTCAAAAAAGGTTTCCAACACAGCTGAATCATAGATGTTAACTCCACTTTAAAATTCAGTTTAATCTATTGCCTTTGTCTGTGCCCAGGCAGCCCCTCCAAATTAAGAGATAAACCCTTTTGACCCAATCAAAGTTCATCTCAACTGCAACTTGACACGATCTACCCACTTAAGGGACCCATGTCACTCAGTCTGCTAATTGGATTACCATTACAAAAGCAAGGCTAAACTGCACTGACTTTTAAACAGTTATATCACAATTTTTATACCGTCTCCACAATGATCCATATATACACAAAGATTAGGGAGACAATGTATCTGGAACCTCTCACACTTGCAAGCTAAATCTTGAAGCACATGCAAACTAACCCCCAGTTTTAGTGGGTTCTTTTGTGAGACAGTGGGCACTTACAGCTGCATCCACATTTGCAGGAGAGTCTCCATTGGGGTCTGCCAACATGGAAATGACACTGATCATGATGGTCTCTACTGTATGGATTGGTAGCCAGCGCTCCTCCGGCTTCTCATAGCCATACTTGTCCTCCCCAGGTTCATGCAGGATAGAGATGCAGACTTCACCATTTTTTGCCACTGATACAAAAAAAGAAGACATAGAGACCATTTGTACAAAATACTACAATTCAGCTCTGCAACTGTGGAAAAATGGTAACATTCAATTTCTCACATAAGCCATTTTAGAGATCCTGAAAATCTTGTCAATAGACTTGTGGAATTACTACTAAAGACTAAGACACCCAGAGCAGTAAGATACTGATTAAGAAAATCCAATCTTAAACAGTTTAAAATGTTATATTTACAATGAAACATCAACATTTAGATGACTGCTTTAGCCATTTTCAGCACTTAACCGCAATATTTTCTTAGGCTTGCTTCTCTAATATTCTCTTTCTTTCATACAAATTGCAGACCTAAAAAAAAGTTTTCAAATACTTTCCTTGATACAGAATAATTAAAGCAGCAGTGGCCTGGTAAAATTAATCTCTTACCATTTGGATGCCAGATTTCAGTGATAAACTTCATCTTTGGTGGCCTCAAAGGATAGTCACGGGGGAAGCTTAAGGTGGCTTTGAAGAAACCTCCTTCACTACAAGTGACAAAGATGATGGTGTTAAGATCTACACAAGGGACTGAGTGAATATACAGCTCAGCTACAACTGCATTAAAAGTCGCTAGAGAATAACTTTTCTCACAATAATGTGTCTTGAGGCCCAATTACGACCACTTCCCACTGATAGATGTCATCATCATCCACAAGACCAGCAGAAAACCCTTCCACTGGGTTCTTATTGAGCTCTAAAATAAAAGTCAGTCAGAGTTAGTGACCAAATATACAAAAATGCAAGGATTGTAATTTTTATTAAATTGATTTCACACACCAACGAAGAACAAGGGCAACAAAGCTTGACAAATAACTGAACAAACATGAACTTAACCATTTTGTAAATAAATACATCTGACATGTTTGTATGTAAAGTATAACGAACAGTGTGTAATTAAAACTCGAAGACTATTAAGACTGAATTATCTGTAACTAAAATTTAGCTTAACAAGACTTTAACAGTAAAGTTTTGGTAAAAGCAACAAGTTAAACAACAAAGGAGTTGGTGAGTGTGGTGACTTTTTGAAATGTCGTCACTGGTTATTGAGCAACAACAGCTAGCCTTAGTCATATCCTCCCTCAACAGCTGTCAGGATATGCTATCTATAACGCTACACGTGCACTTCAACTTTGTTGTCGCGAGCTGTGTCTGTACATAAAAACGACAAAACAAACCAATGGTCAAATAGCGGTTGTTCTCATAATTCAGTGTACAGTAAAGTATGCTCGAGTAGCAACAGTTAGCCAACTTACCTGCTAATTGTTTACGTAGCAGTAATGAGGACTGTTCCGTCATTTTACAGCTGCCGGTATTTTTATTTTTTTTTTACTAATATATGTATTGATTTAAGCCGACTAACTTAACTGTCAAACTGTCAACGCGGTAAAATTAAAGTGACACATCGGATATAGAAAGTAAAACACACTGTCCACGTTTTCTTTCTCTCTCTCTCTCTCTCTCTCTCTCTCTCTCTCTCTCTCTCTCTGCCTGTCTCTAACTAAAAACACCAATAATAACAAGAGTCAAAAAAGGGGGAAAAAATGGTAACAGCAAATATGAGTTAATTTTGCCCTTACACATATCTCTCAGGCAAACTTAACTCCCAGGCCGTGTGCTGTCCCCAAAAATAGCCACTAGATAAACGAAACATACAGTGGCACGAGCCAAGTCTGGATATAGGCCTCTTTATTTTGGCGAAAGTGCGAGAAATTATTGTTCATACAATAGCAAGTGCTGCCTGTGAGGTGAAACTGAGGGCATAATATTATACGTCTAACAAGTTTTTTCTTCGTGTAGGCTGGCAGGAGGCTTTATCAGTACTATACCGCCTCCAACAGGATGTCATAATTACTACACCTTCTCTATCTGCACTCTAGACTACCGGTACATATCCTGCCCGAGGTGTAGTAGACCAGTGTCGAAAACACTGCACTTTGAGGCCAAAAGTATACGGACACTACTTTAAGTCTATTTTCATTGTTTGGTCTACAGGGAAATAAAATGTCAAAAGGCAAGGTTAAGTTTGGTGAGGAAGAACCTGACTGGCTGCACACAGGGCAGCAGCTGCCATTGTGGATACTGGAGTAATGGCCTCTATGTGTGAATTTTATGTGGGAGTTGTTTTTTTTGTTGTTGTTTTTTTTTACAGTTTTTAATTCCCCAATTTGAACAAAAGTCAGTTCTTCAATGCTACATTCGGTAATTTCGTATTCTTTTTTCTTTTAGATTATACAATTAAATTTGACTACTTTAAGGTCAATTGAATTAAAACTTCAATAAAATCATTCAGTATGTCCTCAGAACAGTTATATCCCTTGTAGCATGCAAATAGCTCTATCACTCTAAGCTGGAGTCCACAGCCTATAAAACAGGGTCCAAGGCTTTATTGCCCTTATTACTCAGTCACTCACCCACAAAACATTTTCTGAAAATAATTGCATACCCTACTTCTCCCACTGCCTCTGCCATCTTTTTGTTTCTGTTGTCCCCACTTTACACAACTTTCATATCCCTTAAAGTCAGCTTTCAAATCGACCTCACAGCTTTACACATCTACTTGTGAAGATCCTCTAAAATACTAAAAGCACTCTCTATATTCACTCAATACAAGCAATAAAACGATTTCAGTCTTGACCAAAGATCATTCCCTCAGCCATGCTATAAGTGGATCAGCTGAAAAAAAAACCTGCTGTAGTTTTATTTGTCTGAAAACTGGTGAAAACTGGCCATCCCTCTGGCAGCGCCTCCTCTTAAATAATTATATGTAATAAAATATATGTAGGACAATCTGCAGGCACAACACCCAGTTCTCCTTCCATAACTTCATCATTATTTAACTAGAGTAGAGCAGGGTAAATCTTCAAAATCCCAAAGGGGTAATTTGCTTTACAGACAGTACGGCAAGATGCATGCAGTATATAATACACCAACACAGCGCAAGATCTATATATTCTACACAGTTCCCATGAATCATGGAGGTTTATAGTTATAATTTGCTTTTAAAAAGCCCAAAGCAGAATTAAAAATGGAAATCTGCATCTACTATCACGGGTGACTGAATTTCCACCCTAATAAGAGCATCTGGAACTCAACATGTAAAAAATGTTGAGCATCCAAGACAACAGTCTATCCCCCTAGGATGGCTGTCACTGCATTCAGGTGCTGGAGATCATTAAGCATGGGACTAGTCATCTTATGGCACAGATTGCCCATTTTTACCAATTTGTTCCTTCTTTTACAACTAAAGCTGCCAAAACAGAAAATCATAGAAAAAGAAAGCACTGACCCTCTGAAACACAGTGCCATGTCCAAATTAAAACTTTGCAACTTCATTAGAAAGAAAAGACACTGATTTGGCCGTTTTTAAACTAACAACATATGTAACTGCATCAAAACTAAGCTTCCATCTTGGACAGTGCCCAACTATTTATATTGCTGCACAGCTGCCACTGGGTCCTCCTCATCACACATGGTGCAGGGAGAATTGGCCTCCCCTGAAAATCAATAATTATTACTTTGGTCCTAGCTACACTTATTTGGAGAAAGACTGGTCACTTCAGTTACAATTTGTCAAGGACTAGGCCATAACCTTACCCCCATCCTACAGTAGACTTTTAATTACTGACTCATCTGCATAATTAAGTACAAATTTTAATATATGACTGCTCTGGCACTCACTTCCTGACATGACGGAGAAAAGTGGTGAAACACACAGTTGTGAGGAAATCCAGTGGACGATTAAAGTTTACTTGACATAGTTCTAATAACCTGGACTCTCTGAGATCTGTTTGTTAAGAAGTCAGTGAGCCAACATGCTGTAAGTCCATGTTAAACTGAGATAAGAACCTAAATGCAAGGACTTGTAAAGTTAAGTTTATAGAGAACAAACTTGTAGTGTTTTTGATTCCCTCCGAGCACTTCAGTGCAAGATTTAATAAAGCAGCTGTAGTATCTTCCACTCCCTACACTGCCCTTTGGGCAAACTGTAAGGGATTCAAAATGTCATGCACTGTGTGTAAAGTTTCACCTTTGACAGCATGTTCAAATGATTTCATAACAATGGACATAAGGGTCACAGGGCAATAGTCACTCGATGCCTTAGGACACTTCACCTTTGCTACTGGTACCACAATAGAATCCATCCACACACTAGAAACCTTCTGTTGCTCTGAGGAAGACTCATAAATATATTAAAAATACCACCCAGTAACCAGGCACGACACTTCAATGATTTTCCCCGGATGCCATCGAGACCAGGGCTTTTCCTCTCTTTAATACGACTAGGAGATTTACACTCAAGCACCTCATCAATTTTAATCTTACAGCCTAAAGGCCCATTTCTGAAATTAAAAAGCTCATAGTTGAAATCGCAGATATCAGACCTGGAGTAAAATTTGTAGAACTCTCTGCCAATTCTGCATCAGGCTTCACAGGATAAAATACTTTTCTGCCCTTGATCCGCATCCCAACCATGGACTTGATTCCTTTCCAAACCAAACTCAAGTTCCCTTTATTGAACTCACCCTTTAGTCTTCTTTTATACCCATTTTTAGCATTTTTTTCTCTCTTTTAACAAATTTATGTGCCTCCCTCCTTTTGTTGTTATCTACCTCATTATAAGGCGGCTTCTTCTAGCGTGTTTAAGCCATTGTCTGGTCTACGGCTTATGGGGGAAACTCTTGTGTGTACTGCATCTTTTCAAAGAAAGAGATGTAACAAGAGACTTTCTGAGGGATCATATAAGTCAAACCACGAGTCTTTTAATAGATTCTAATCAGGACATTCAAATCAGTCCTTTAGTTCCAGTATAAAGTGCTCAGTACAGACCTCATGACAAATTTCCTGCTCTTTAGAGCTGATTGATAAGTAGATGCTGCACAGTTTTTACATAGGGTGAATATAAAGGCAGCTTTTATTACTTTATCCAGTGCTGAGATCTATTTAAAGGCTTGGTAGCAGCTACATTGTAACACAGGCACAGCAGGTCATACAGTTGTCTCCTTCTAGTGTACTTTTTCTTTCCCTGTGTGAATAAGGCACTGTTATACAGCCTGAAGCCTTTTATATGTTCTCGTATGCCATAATGGTACTGCATTAAAAATAATAAGAATAACATTTATTTGTATAGCACCTTTCATAACACACAGTTACAAAGTGTTTTAAAGTAAAAACAAATTAAAATAGATAAGATGGGTTTTATTAAGATAAAATACACTAAAACTGAATTAAAATGAAAAATTATGAAAACCAGTAAAATCCCATAAAAACGCAGTAAAGTTATAAAATAAACCCAGCAATAAAAAAAAGGCCAAGTTCTCATGTTCCTGGTGAATAGCAGAACCAAATGATCACATTTGTGTTTTGTACTTTTGAACTCTCATATCTGTCTTCCTTTACCCTTTACTGTCTCCCATGTGCTTTAACATACTGGTGGAGGATTCTAACCATGTATAACAAGTTTGAACCAACCTTGCTTCAGCTTTTAAATATTTACTGCCTTATTGGGTATGTAACATGTTTCCATGGTTTAAAAACTGTAAAATCTTTCCCCTTTAACATTTAGCACTTTATCATCTAGTCTCAAAAACATCCCGTAGCTAAGGCAATCCACTCTGTTCGCTTTGTATTGATCTTTGCAGATTGTCCAACAAAAAAATAAATGTTCAGATTTGAGTTTTTATAATTTATCACACACCGGGTGCCAGGCACCATAGGGTGGCTGCCCACTGCGCCTAATGGATAGAACGAACCAGAGAACCAATTCAACTGCATTGCACTCATTGAATGTGACAAATAGAAAATTCTTTCACTCCTCCTTGTTATTATTGAAATTTTATTTCTCCTCCTCACCTCCCTATAATTTTTCAACTCCAACTTGCCTGAAAAAAAGTGTTATCTTTCTCTGTCTTACATCATGTGTTAATGGCATCCCCATCTTTTAACACATGTATAATATACCCTTTTTCAATCATCAGTGCTTTCACCACTGATGTTTCACACCTCCAACACTCTGATTTAGCAGATTTAATTATACTTGTCAGACCTCTACTCTTTATCATTTATTCTCTACCATTATTTATTCTTCTTGATATTTTCTCACAGCTTTTTAGACTTAATTGCTTTCACCATTTGCATTATCACTAGTCTCATTCCTCCATAACCTCGTTTCAAAACTGTGTTTTAACTGTGTTTTTATCCTCAAAAGTATCAATTAATCTATTAGTTTCCTTTTCATTGGCAGAAAAAAATATAACATTTTACTAAAATGTTATTTTCCTAAACCTTTGCTTCCTGACTTTCATCCTGACTTACAGTGTATCTTGAGGTTTTCAAATGACAACCACCCACTGCATCAGGAACTAATCTGCTGCTTTAACAAGGACTCCAATCACCTCAGGTCTTTACTGACTTATTTGTTTTCTGCTCACAGGCACCCATCAGAAATGCTGGGAAAAAAACATTTTTTTAATCAAATATGTATCAGGAAGAGTTTCTACTTGAGTTGGTGTTTTCAAGCAAACTTCCAGATCCTGCTGCCACCTTCACTTCCCTCAAAAGCTTTTTCGCATATGATCCTTGCCACATCTCCCACATCAACCCGCATCTCTGGAGACTGCAGAAATATCCAACATCTGACAGAGGACACGGTAAGGTATAGAAATTCTTCTATTTGATAAAGTCATGAAGCATAGCAATAATTCAGGCAGAATACTGATTATTATGATTGCAGTAGCTGTTTGGCATCAGCTGTTTGATTCATGCTTCACATCACTGGCTCATTCTCCAGCTGGCTGCCTATTAACTGACTAGAAATGTCCTGTCATACTGTCAGTTTAGAGTAAGAACATCCAGTCATTTGGCCAAACTGGCCTTGCAATTCCTTCAGATGCTAAACTATCAGTTGTTGGTCTGAAATTTTCTTTTTTTCCACATTTGGGTCCCTGAATGGTACACAGATGCAATCTTGTATAATTGTAAAGTCTCTGAAAATGATAGATCTCAGGAAAATTCAGTGTCAGCACCATAAAAGGCAATTTTTTGCCTTTTAATAGCGCCTGTCATGTACCTGTCAACTATCCTTTCATGTAAGTATAGTGCATTTCTTTCATGGTTTAGGCCTATCTGGGCTTCTACCATTTATCTGCCTCAATCTGTAGCATGTAAACAGAGCCAAAGCTTAAAACTGTCAGATGGCGCAAAAGGCAAAATGCAGAAAAAAAGGTTCATTTTTTAACACATTTATCTTTTGCAACAAGACATGAAAGACTGACACACACACCAAGAATGAGTCAATGTAACAGCATCTACTCCATGGTTCTCTGCCGAAAAACAGTCGATCGCTCAGTTGAGTGTTGGTAAATTGAAGTTTGAAATGAGTGTGTGCTGGACAGATAGATTAGTATGACATCAGCAGTAATGCAGCTGCCTTCTGGAAGGCAGAAAGCTTTAGATTTACAAGTCAGTCTTGATTCTAACCCCTCCTATTGTGATGAGTTTTGGGTCAAGGGAGATTATGGATACAAGACAAGACAATGACTTTCCTCCATTTAAAATAGAGTAAGTAACTCGCTTTAAGTAGAGCGGCGTCTCTTCAAAGAAAGGTTAGGCAGTGATCAGGGCCTACTGCGGACCTCCCCTTAGAGGTTGTCCTGGCATGTTCAGTCGGTCTGTGACCTACAGTTATGTATCTCATTTGGCTTAGAAATACAATGGGAAAATCTGAAAAAGGAGCAGGAAAACATAGCTGCAAAGAGAGACATCTGGACCGTCTTGTTAAGCTTGCTGGGGACTGTAAATTGTTCTGAGCACCTGTTATTTTGAAAAATTCAATAGTCTGAAAAATGTCTGAAAGACCCATCCATTGTCCCTCTAAATGGCAGGTGTTCATTGCAATATGGTTAAATAGCTGGTTAGATGATGAGGGTTAGAAAAAAAAAATATAGCAAGAGAATAATCAGAGACAAAGTGAGGACAGTTTTTTCTGCAGAATGTGGGCAGGAATGAAAAATAATACAGAGAATTGGAATAATGGGACATCAGAAAAATGGCATGACACCACCATTTCAACCTAGCTTGGACAAATGTCAAAAAATGGTTGGAATTAGAGCACCAACAATCCCACTGACACAAGACAAAAATGGCAGTCACTGCACATATGCTGGTCTCATTCAGTTAATGTAATGATGCTATTACATAACGTATCATTAGCAAGTGATGTAGTACATTGATGTTAAAAACTCTCCATGCATTTCCCTCTGTGCATATTATCAAAGCCTGCACTCAAACCAGAGGGGTAAAAAGATACAGAGCCCTGTTTGGCGGCTAATAGCAGGTAATTTGTTGCATTGATTAAAGCTGTCTCCTTGCTGTTCTGTGGTCGAAACCACATTTGAGTACGCTATTGATACTCTTTAAACTGAGAAAGTGAATGAGTTACTGACCTACACCTGTTTCGCTTGAAAGTGGACTTGAAAATGTTAGATTACACCCCTTTAAAGGTTCTTTATATGGCCCCCTTCTGGTCGTTAAACTGTACCCGGTGAATCCTGAGACTAAGATAGCTACGTCATTGTATTTTCACGAAAATATCATAATGGACTAATGAGAAAAGAAGATCAAGTGCTAAACTGAGTGGCTCTGAGAAATTAAATTAATAATTTATATTTGTTTTAGCCTGAAGATGGATCTTGTCAGTGCTAGGGCCGACTTTACAATGAAAGTCATTTACTACCAGTTTAAAAACAAAACCCGTTTTTTTTATTATTCTGTTAAGACTTGAATACTTTGAAGCTAATTCAACACACTTTTATGATCTGGGATTGGAAATATCACACAGAAAACTTCATGGTTGTTATGACCCCAGACCTTTGTTGTCTGCTTCACCTATTGGTCAAAAAAAACTCTTTAAATACAACCTCAAGAGATCAAGAGTCTGTCTGGGTTTGACTCTATGAACTCCGCAGGCAACATTGCATCTCTGAATGTTGAAAGGAATTTAAGGTAAACACAAGTTTAAGCCTTAGGCACTGCTGTTTACAGAAACTAGCCCAGGTGGACCAGCACTTACTGATTCAGGTGCAATTCAACATGGAAGGGCTCTGTCAGTCATGAAAATATGATCAAAGCTAAAGCAGATTTGCACAAACTTTGGTCTGAATAGATGCTAAGTCTCACCTGCGAAATGGACCCAGGTCTTTGTAATGTGTTTAGTTGGCTTCATGCACAAACTTGCTTGTGCAGGCTTGTGTCTCTAAATTGGTTTAAACCAACAGCAATCATAAAGGTTCCGCTTGTGATACTCACAGTTATTCTGAGAGCCAATAGGAAATTATCTTAATTTCATTCAAACTGTGTCTAATGCTAAAATGTTTATAGATATTTCCTGTAATATCTTTGTTAAAACAAACTGCTTTTTTTTTTTAATTTGCATTTGGGAGTATGCAAAGCTTTTCTTAATTCACTGTTTATTCAGCTCAAAGAACAATTTACATTAGCGGATAAGAGCTTGAAAGAAATATACTTTACTTCTACTAATGAAGCTGCAAAATTGCATGGTGAGGGAAAGTCACTGTCATGGTGCTAAAGCAATTAGCAGAAAGGTTGTAACTACCATTGCACAGACAGCTAGTGGGATTACTACCTCTCCTGGGACTATAATCATGTAAGGAGGGTCGCAAAGATTTGCTGCCCAGAACCAAAAGGGATTTTGAACTTTGCAACCTTATTATCTAGAAAACCAAGTAAAGTAGTTAATAGATCAAAGGGTGCAGAGATCATGTGCTTATCTCCATCTGTTTGTTTGTTGTTTTTAATCTTTGACAGGCATAGGTATGTCAATATCGCCATGAAATTTGCAGCGCACATTCAAGCATCAGCAGGAAGCGAACTATCGATTTTGGTGACCCTTTCACCTTTCCTCGAGCCGTGTTTGTTAACTACATCAACACATTCCGCAGTTTCTGAGCTCGAGATCAGGAGACCCAATTACTGGCTTAACTGTTTCTGGACGGCCAGAACCAGAACATAATTAGAGTGTGCTTCAATGAACATCCATAAAATTATACTCTTTTATTAAAAATTTGTGATCAATCCCAACCAATTCCTTAAACTTTTTTTTTTTAGCTGAATTAATGGGTATTTCGTGAGTTGTTGGCCTCTGTTTTGAATTAAAATGTTTTTTAATTTGAACATTAACACCTAAGTGCTGTTAATTACTCATTTAAAGTAAAGAGAGATTCTGAAATCCTGCAAGTGTAACCCCTATTACCCTTTACTGATTGTTTGGTTTTTGAAGTGAGAATGTTTGATGAATCCCTCAGAGTTTTAACCATCTACACAGAATCCTGACTGAATTCGGTCTTTAGTTTTTCATCGCTGAATCTTTTTTTTTAAACATGTGTGTTTTAATCACTGTCTGACACACAGACTGTCTGAGGCATAATTCACACATTTATTTACAGTGCTGTTCTGCAGTTCTTAATCAAAAGAGAGAAACCCCTGATGTATCTGTATGTCAATCAGAAAAAAATGTGAAATATTTCCACTGATTGGTTGTGAAGACGGTTTGATTTTAACATTAGTTGATACCTTGTTTTTGTTTTCTTCACTGAAGATCCGAAGGGCTTACTTCACGCATGTAACAGATTTCATCACTACAAGGCTCGCTGAAGAGGAGACATCAGGAAGGAGCAACATACCGTAGAAGTGAGAGCACCCTGTTTGAATGTTTCAGCACCTTGGAGAGCGAGTCTAGCTTTACCTCAGCTAACCCTCATTCACTTTTCTACATAACAGACAATCAGTCCA
>JAQNCA010000013.1:9387781-9398876 GCA_029783725.1 Acanthurus tractus
CTGCCCTATAACTGACAGGTTTAGTCTTCCAGTACGGTAATTTTTACATCTGTCTAAGGAATAGCATTAAAAATGTGACCGTCTTTCACATAAGACTGATTTTAATGCAAACTCTATGTAGATTTTAACCGTTTGGTTCAGCAAGATCGATTTATTATCATCTTGCAGCAAAAGCTTGTATAAGAATTGTAGTTAGTATTCCTCATATGCTTCTACTTAAAACAAAAAATGAAATAAACGGGTCAATAACTAATACGTTTTTTTTTTTTTAAATAAAACCATCTTTTTGTATTTGGGTGCAGAGTGTGAGGAATTTTAACAGAATAAAGTAGGATGCCACGCTGCAGTCTGGTGGTTCTGAGGCAGATACTTCTGTTTCTCTTGCCACACGGCAGCAGTGTGAGCAGACATCCACCTGTGCCTGAGGTGGATGCTGTCTTTTAATATTCCTATTACACCAAAATTACAGATGCTCAGTAAATGGGTACTAATGATGTTTTGGTGGTTTAAATCATGTGGAGCCTTCCTGTCTAACACTTCGTAGTGGATTGTGGAAAAGCTGTTATCTTTAGAAAAAAAAACTCATAAGATTTCAACAGCATCAATTTGGCTCATTTGCTGTTTTCTGTTTCAAAGGTGATGTTTTTGAGGAATTCCATTTCCTTTCAGAAGAAAATGATGCTCGTTATAAATGTGAAATTCATTGTTGTGTTTGTTCAAAAGGTTGCATGTACCTCATCTCACCACTCAAACACCAGGAAAGAATATAAACACATCTGGGAAAAAAGGCAGAAATCAAGAAAACACATATAAATAGACAAACAGTAAAATTATCCAAACTAATGGTTTTCATCTTTTTGTAATCATATCTGAAGCTGGTGTAGAATTTAAGGCAAAATGTGAATTAAGATAATTAAAAGCTGGACATTTGTAATGATGTGAAATGAAAGCAGCCAGCAAGTTTTCAATAACATGTTGATGTAAAAGACAAAAAAGAAGACGGAGGGCTTAAATAAACCGTCATTCATGTAAACGTGAAAAGGTCCAGTGCAGCATATGCACTGCAGGCTGATGTTACCTTTCAACAGATGGCAGTATGACCCACATTTTAAATGCAAAGCCTGCATGTCTTCAAATATAAGTTTAAGCTTACAAGCTGCAACTTCAATGATGTGAATTGTTTGACAGTTTACCTATCTATTTGAATCTATTTGTTAAATTTATCTGTTTTCTCCATTCAGACAAGATTGCTGTGCATGCAAGTTTCTGAACAATCTCGCTCGAGAAACACACCAGAGAGCAGCCGACTGCAACCTCTAGTGATTCCTGCGAACTAAATGTGTTAGATAAGAACATCACTTTCCTGTCCAACATCCTTCCTGATCATCTGGGGAACTGAACCTGCAATCTGACAGTAACACAACAGCTTTTCCCATTTTTCAGGACACAGCCTCTCTTGTTATTTTGGAAAGTCAGACCATTTTAGAATGATTTACTCCGAGTCGCTGCTAACAGGCTCATTATCTTTCTGTAATTATTCCTTACATGTATGACAAGTCTAGTGGGAACAACACAATTCTACTGGACATAATCAGCAGAGTGAACTGGATTCATGCACTCAGCCTTTATTTGGGCTGAAACAGTGCACCGACACAAAAAATGCGAGTTTTCTGAGTAAACTGTGTCACTACAGCCCTAAAAATAATCATGTATGTCAGGAATGAGCAAGCAAAAAGTCCATAATGAGAGGAAAGCCAGTGGAAAGTTGTGAAAGTTTAATCATTTTCATAATAAAACTGTTGAATTTACAATGTATTTATTGAGCAACTCTCAAAGCAAAATGTCTGATAAGAGAACCAAAAATGGTTTAAAAAAAAGGAAAGAAACTAGAAACTAATTTGATGCATAGTGTAATCCCAGATCTGGCGTTTTTAGTCTGATATTTGACAGCTCTGTGTAACACTTGTGTGTGTTTTATTTTCACATTGATACGCCCTGGTTTAAATAATGAAGTATTAAATCCCCCAAGGACAGCTCAACGGCCCGCATGGCTGATTACATCCTGCTTTGATTTAAATGCACTCATCCCTCACAAACATCACCGGAGTCCCCCCGTTCTGCCCGGAAATTAGTAGGCCGGTCAAAATGATTAATAAATGGCTGGTAAATAAATCTAATTTTGTCACTCACAGCCGACACAGGCCTCCAATAACACCCTGCCTGTCCAAATTAGGGCAGAATTGTAAAAGATGGTTTCTCGGGGTACGTGGAAAGAAAGATAAAAAGGAAATAAAGGACTTGCGCAACATGAATTTGTTAACTTTTCTCTCTAACATTTGCTTTTCTCTTGTGAAAATCCAACTTCAGGTCTATAAACTTTTAATATGAGCTATCTAAGTAGGCAAAAATCCCTCTTTTGTTGCTCGACTTTTCACTCATGTCTACAAAAAGGCAACTTTTGATGAGTCACAAGCAGACTTTGTTTCGTTTTAAAGGGTGACAAGCTAAAAAGGTTGGGATCCAGTGCTGAACACAATTACAGCTGAGTCTTGCTTCTAACAAATAAAGGTTACAGCCTATACTTGACTTTTTAATTCATTATAAATTACAGATTATGAGCGAATAGGACACATAAAACCCCCTGAAAACAAAAGAATATACTTGTATGCAAAATAGGCCTCTGATGTGCTTTTATTGCTTGTTGACATTTCATTGCAGGACCTTTGAAACAGCAGTAAATACAAACTGTGGAAAACAGGGTGAATACTTACCGCTTTGAGCTTATAAAAACCAATTGCCCTATCACCACACATTGCCTAGCAAAGTAATAGGCAGAGGGCCCCCTCAGGCTTATGACCAGGAATAGCTGTCCTGATTGTCCTCGCAGTTGGTGGCCAGGAATGAGACACTTCATGTGTTCAATGTTCATTAGTGCTCCTGTTTATTCACTTTAATGGATGCTGGACAAGCTATGACACAGAGGAAATTGATAACAAGATTACAGGATGAGAAAGAAGATTGGCCGGGACAAAGCGACATGCAGCAGAGATGGTTTAACGCACGCAAACAAGCAGACGAGACGCAGAAGGTGTCGAATTTTCTAATATAGCCTGAGAAAGCATTACATGTTCAAATATTAATCTTCACCAGAGAAAAGTGTTATTATGTGGAATCACATCAGGTTTTGAGTAGAAAAGTCCTTGATTCAGGGTTAACAAGTGCCGTTGATTTAAATAGAAGACTTCTTTTTACCTACTTGAAGTGATTTAGATCAGATCCCTGTTAATGGAGAAAAGGATATGAGACTTTTTTTTTTTTTTTTTTTACAGTGCTGCAGTTTATATAAGACTTTTTTACAGTGGGAAATGATTGTTCCGAAGCTTGTTAATGTCTTTATTTTTCTTCCATGAAAAGCCATTCCATGTTTGTCCTTAAGAGTTATTCACTCCAGAATGGGCTCAATGACCAATTCATAAAATGTATTTACCGCTGAAATGCACACCTGGGAAATTCCCAAGTACATTGAGACGCTGAATGAGAAGTTTGATATATTTTCTCTGCAGCATGACTGTAACAACCACAGGAGGAGCAATCAGAACAATGGTTGATATGATTGTGATGTTTTGCGTCTTGCATCAAAATCTCTGTATTTACTGTATTCAAATGTATTTCAAATCTGACCAAAACCCGACACTGGAGGTTATATTTTTGAAAAGTAAACTCAAAGTTGAGACTTTATCTTAACACTTCTCCTATTTTTGACACTTCTCAAATATCTTCTAACACATTTCTATAACCTTGCTTCCATCACTAGTTGCTTACAAAATAAGCATATTTGCCTTTTTGTACTATTTATCCAATTGGTGCGCCTGATTTTTTTGTTTGCTTACTTGAACATCATTCACAAGTTCAAAATTGGCGGAAAAATTGCTCAATTAATCTGATTAAATTTTAATTAGATTGAAGCTTAAATACAGATAGAGAGATAAATAGAAAGTCAACTTTGACCCGGGGACACAACACGATTGTCATTGTTAATATTCAATCTGACGAAAAGGTTGGGAATCTCTGATGTTCAGTGTCAACTAACTAACCTGTTTGCGTCCTTCTTCTCCAGAGGTCGCACTAAAACTAATCATAAGTAAAGTGAAAAGTCTCCTATTTTCCTTGAATATTCCAGAATATTCTTGCAACTGAACTTTGTGTTTTGAACTCTGTGAAGGCAGAGCTTCCACATGAACCCAGTCACCTGCATCAACTATGTACTCTACTTCACATGTCAAAACCCTGTCAGCAGGCAGCTTTGCATCCCCAAGAGCAAGATGATCGCAAGCTTCAAAATATGATTTACATATGTTAATGTGCCGTCAGTGAAGCGTTACCCCCCTCCTCACCAAATAAAACCTTAGAAGGTGAGGAAAAGTAACTTCAGGGCAGTTACAGAGAGCCCATCATACTTGCAAAAGCCAGACATTAAGGTGTCCCAGACTTCTTTGTCCTCGATTCTGCCGGTTAAAGCACATATGGTCCTAATTACAATGGAGACGTTCTGGGACTGAACAAAGAAGAGAATTGTTCTCCCAGAGGCTTTTTGGCAATTCTGGGTGCTTGACTTCTTGAAATTGAAAAGATACATATGCAGCCTCTAGACATACATTTCTCATGAGACCTCAGCCAGTGTAATTTGGAAACCAGGAGCTTGATACAGGTACTTCAGCAGTGAATGGCCAGCATACTCTCCATCTTGAACCGCACAATTAGAACCGACCAGACATCAAATCTGCAGATGTTTGATTGGCAGCATGAGTTTGACACTTCTACCCGCTTGTCATCAAGAGTTATCCCGGTGTGAGCTTGAGTCCAGAGGGAGAGTCGACGGATGGCTAAAGTCTTACTTCAGCTGAATTTGGCCAATCGATCAGGATAGTTGATATTCCGTGTGTACGTCTTGAGCAGCCCCATCCTTACTCAAAGTCATTTTTATTTTATTTTCTGTCATTCATTTATTAAAGTCTGACTGCTGCTCCTTAAAGAAACAGGATGTGTGCTCGTGATCAAAGACAGACCTCAGTGTCTACCATGAGTCAAAAGCAATATTCGGCCGGGCTCTGTCTTAAGTGTGCCTACTTTGCATTATGTGGTTCTTTCCCTCCAGCCTTGTTTTGCTGTGGATTGAGGAGAGGACAAAATAAAGGCGACTGCTGCAATTTCATCCCTATTGGCCCCATGGCAAATTGGCCCTTTATCAAGCAGGGGCTTCATCTATCAAGCCAAAGACGGGTATTGAAATTGCCCCACCGGCCACAAATCAGACCAATGGATCGGCCTTTATCTCCGACAAGGCCGTCATCACTCTGTAGTGGCTGGAAGGGGAGGAACCGGGCCATTTAAGAGTCTATCCTGCGTTTCTTTGCTGATGGATGTGGCCTGCTTGACCTCCCGGTGACCAGGAGCAGCTGGAGGAGGGCCAAACCTGTGCTTAACCTGGATCTCTCCCTGCCTGCATGTGTGATTCTCTTTCACTCCGAGACTCCAACTTTGTCTCACTCTGTCGTTTTTTGTTTTTTTTCCCGCCTTTGCTGTCGGTTTTTCCACTCGCTCCTCGATCACTGTTAGCTCTAGTTTTTCTAATCTTGTCTGTCTTTGTCTCCTGCTGCATCTCTCCTCCTCCTCCTGCTGCTGCTCCCTCACACACACACACAGTCTCTATTTTTTCCTCACTTTTTTTTTCAAACCTCCCCTCTCACAGCTTACATTTATTTTCTGTAGCCAATCAATGCAAATAGAGAGAGACCATAATGAAGAACAAGACAAATGGATGCTGCATTGTCAGCTGTGCCTCTCTAGCTTTAAACATTAGTCTGTCTGCTATGATTGATGGAAAGCTGCATTCAGGTAATACCTCACTCTCGCCATATTCCTCACAAGCAGCTATCTGTAATGGCGAGACATCGAGACTACCTGGCTGGTATAATCCCCCTGCATGTTTCTGTCGATACGGATAACATAAACTCTTTTGTAAATATTGCTTCCTCTACATTAATACGGATATAAACCGATCATCCCCCTCTCCTCCAACACCACGGTTGATTCATATTGACACAAAGATCCATTTACCCACGGGTCAGAAGTTAAAACAAAATTTCCAGCCGACAAGTTTTGATCTCAGAGGTGCAGCGACACAGAATGATCAGGCTGACCTGGGATCTGTCGTTCACCGGCACTCATCCATGGCAGCCAGAGTCTTTGCTCATCCTCTCTGATCAATTTTCGTGACTTATGGGTTTAACTAAAAGCCCATCCACAATCTAATCCTCTTCTTAATTATGTTTTAACCGCTCTGCTTTTATTTGATTAGACTCAATCACCGCGCAATGAACCCAATCAGAGACAGGGATATTATCTGTACTTTCAGGTTCATTAACATAAAGCTGCTTTGTGTCATTGGGCTGATTGGAAAGCATCAGAGGTATTACGTGAAACAGACTTGTATGAGTGTTAAAGGATCAGTTCAGATTATTAAAACTTGGGTATTATTTTTGTAGTTTTTAACATAATTTCAAGTAGTGGGAAAACACTGTTTATAACAAAGTGATTGCTGACCAAGCAGCATCCTCCAGGGAGGGAAAAAATAAAGCCGGTGTGGAAGTGCACAAAACTGCAGTTCCTCAAATGGCCACTTGAATCTGCATCTTAAAAAAAAAAAAGGGATCATCCCCATAGGCCCTTACATTAAAACTCACAGCTTTGCAGCAAAGATAAACATATCAACAGCCTGGCACCAAAAAAATATTTTAATCTCTATATATTGAAGCTTAAAGTTATGCATTATTGAGGGCATGTCTGCTTTGAGTGACGGCCAGCCTCGAGCTTTCTGCATTACCCATGAGCATTGCAAGGCATATCCTCCCCAGCTCCACCCTCTCATCCAAATATGGCAAATCCTGCCAACTTTAAGGCTTCAAAACAGTGGCCCAAAAACCAGTGGCCCTTTCACTATTTATTTGCAGTCTATATTGCTATGATAAGGGAACACGGCTAAACCCCTAAAGCCTGATGAAGCAGGAGACATGAGAATTCAGACGATCAAACAGCTTAGAAATAAGGCTTTAGTGTTTAACACCATTTATTTGGAGGTAAAAGTGATCAAAAATGTAGAATTGTGCATTACAAAACAAGCACAGTATGTCGAGTAAAACCGTGAAGTCCATGTGTAATACATGGATGTGCATGAAAGTTAACAAGGACTGTTTGGATTTTATGATTCCCCCTTTTTTTTACAAT
Organism: Acanthurus tractus; assembly: GCA_029783725.1. Classification (NCBI taxonomy): domain Eukaryota; kingdom Metazoa; phylum Chordata; class Actinopteri; order Acanthuriformes; family Acanthuridae; genus Acanthurus; species Acanthurus tractus. The sequence goes on from JAQNCA010000013.1 coordinate 9,395,066, forward strand.
TAACTTTGACTTACCTATTGATTTCAAACTTTATTTCTTCTTTACAGTGTTTCAGCTCTCCATCTCAGCAATCACTCTTGTGACCACAATATGTTTTTATTGCCAATAGAAACGATGGTCAAAACTGCAGAATTGAGACCTGGGTTGTAACAAATTGGAATTCCCTTTTAAGTCGAGCAGTTTGGCGCCACTCGTATGGTCCATCATGGATAACAGCACCCTACTGGAGCTCCCCAAGCAGTTTGACATAAACGGTGAGTATTTCTGCTAACGCTTTTTTCCCCCTGCATATCTGGCACATACGAAGTCGACTGCACAATCCTTATGCCTGCCCTTGGTCCAGGGTGAGAAAATGGAGCACCATGAAATGCTAATCAAATTTAAGGGAAAGCAATTCTGAATTCTGAAAGCCTTATCCCGCCCCATCCCCTTGACTCGGTATGTGTGAGGTGTTATCAGTCCCTCGGGGGAAGCACGGGAACCTTGGCCTGCATGGTGTTAGGGAAGGGAAAGACGAAAGTCTTCAGGGGGAGGAACACCCACACACACAATGGATGCCTGCAGAAAGTAAAACAGGTCAGGACTCCAGTGGTCTGATAAGGCAGAGGACTCATGAATTAAAGAGTGGTGGAGGAAATATGACATTTTTCCTTTCCATTCAGTCTATCGGGACTACTCGCTTGGCGGTGAAATTACCTGGAGAGAAGCTGGTCCGATAATAGACTGCCAAAGACGAGATTCACTCTAGTAATTTCTCTCCGCTCGTCAGGGCAGATTGGCACTGAAAATTCAAAACACTGCCTTTTGGGAAATTTGAGAGACAGGGGAGTTACATTATCATAATAGATCATTTGTATCTGCTTAAATACCTATTTTTCTACTGTGTAATGGAAGCCATTCTTCCGCAAATCTTTCCCTATTGAATGAATATTGGATTTACAAGGCTCATTGCGCTTAATTAAAGCAGCCAGTGGGGGCCGTCATCATCCCTAAAAGTTATGTGTGTTCACTTATATTAAGGTAACATGTTATAACAGTTTTCATTCAGAGCAACAGTTTCCAGCTTTCAACAGTTTCCCAGCTCCACTGCTCCAACAGAGTGAGGACATAAAGCTAAAAGAGGCCTGTATTCTTGTTTTGGGGGAGAAAATAAAAGCCTTTTTTCTCTTTTACTCCTTCTGCAGGAAGCAAATGATTAATATGGAAGTGGTAATGGCGCAGGAGGGCAGGGATGCAATGGCTCTTCTTTCTCTAATGATTGGTTTAAGTGAGTGCTGTAATGGGCTGGGGTGCCAGGGCCTGTGATTTACGGGACCTCCTTCTGTCGTCATGCCATCGAGGCAGCCTGGAAGAGGGGGGGGTGGGATAGTACAGCCATTCTTTCCTGAAAATATCTGAAAAAATATATTCGCACAAGATATAAATGTATGCATATAAGTCTTTTTCATTCCTGCTAAGCCAAGTGAGGTTCTGCATGTTTATTATACAGGGAGAAAAGGAGAGAAAAGAGTGGCCTGTTCCAAGCTAACCTTTAGCTGAGAGTGTGGGTGATGCCACGGAGGTGTGAACTGGCAAATGATGAATGGCGCTCATAGACACATAAGCTGGATACAATTTCTTACCATAAGGCCCAAAGTTGAAACTTTGAGAGGATCCTGACAGCGTTGGTACCTTAAAACAGAACTCTTGAATCCAATTCTGTCAGATGCCTCTGGAGCAATATACATGAAGCAGTTATTTCTCACTTTGGAAAAAGGTTACCATGTCCTCCATGGGGTCTTTTGGTGGGCAAACAAAGTGAAGGGGAGCCTGAGGGGGGTGGAAGGTGGGTAAATAGCTTCTCTAATGGAGTCCTAATCTGTGGAGGCAATCTGCAGAGAGCTGCCCCCGGCTGTGCCAGGTGGGATGATGAGACAGAGGTGACAGCGTGGCAGTTATTATTAGTGGTATCATTGATCAGGCAGTGGCTGCAGCAGAGTTGAAGAGGGATGATGGATTTCGAGGCTCCAACCCAGCTAAGACATGAAGGCTGTCAGGAGGGGCTTAGTGAGTCCATATATAAATAAGAAGACAGAATGAGGATTTGGGCTTGTCGTACTCTGTTTTCATGTAAATCAGGTAAAGTCTTGGCCATAGTTCAGAGATGGGTCGGCTGTATTTGACAGAATTTGCAGATTTCAGACAGAGGCATGTTCCAGATGAAAGAGTTTGTGTTGTAAATTGGAGTAAAAATAACACAAACTCTATGAAGATACCGAGAAAAATAAGCAAGATAATTATCTTTCTACATGTGTTTGTCTATTTGATCTGCAGCTTTTTTCCTGACCCATATTTCCCCTCTGTTGCTGTTGGTCATGAAGGGAAAAGAATGGACTTGCTCAGTCTGATTTTTAAGCACCCTCAAAGCCTCTCAGCTCTCCGAGACCAAAGATTGAGGAACAAAACTGGACCAAAGTTGGAAAGATTGGTATTTTTTTGGACATTTCAGACTTTCATGTCAACAATCCTCAACCGCTGCAGATTACAGAGGGCTTCAAGAACGTTAGGAAAGAAAACAATTAGAACACAAGACTGTCTACAGCTTTGTAAGAGGAGTTCAGGACAGCTCTACGGAGATAAATACCAGCCTGCCACATCCTCTGACACACCAAAAGTTACACTTGAACACACTGCAAAGAATACAACAAACAGTCAAATAGCAAGTCCACACCTGCTTAAGAGATAACTCTTTAAGTAGCAGGTGGAGGTGGTGCATCAATCACAGGAAACAGAAGAACAAAGAATGCAGACATATAAACTGTTGTCAAGATAAAGCAGCATCACTCACTTATCTACTGATTTTGTAATAAAGGTTAAACTTCTTCTAATTGTGAATATGTCTGATGCGAAGAAACCGCACTTGGATGAAATTATGGATACTACAGCAAAAAGCTTGAGGGGTTTTTCCCGAACTTGTTCCGAGAGCAAGAGAGGAATAAAATTTCTCATTTTAAAATCTTCTCAGGGCTCTTTCCTTCTCAGCTCCACATGTTGAAGGAACTTATCAGTCCAGTCATCCGGAGGCAAAACAGTAACAACCAGGACTGTATTTCTGTTGAGCAACAGCCAATCAGAGTGATTTTTGAACCCACCAACAGGCTCTGCCACCGATTCAATATGCTGATTGGTCGAAAAAGCCACCTACAAGGGCCAACCTTAGCCAATGGTGCAGACTAGCCGCAAAATCTAGGGCAACAGAGGCTGACCGATGGCCTGACACAACCGACAGGATCAGGATCCTAACATGTGCTTAATGAGCACAAATGGCAGATGTCGCCGTTATTACTTTTGCTGAGATTTGCTCAAAAATGAGTAACTGTCAAATTTTGATGTTGACCTGATGATGGCGCCAAGTAAAAATCTGGATCAAAAAGTTATTTCAATTCATCCAGATGTGCATATGGATGTGAATAATTACAATCTATGCTGTTTCACACACACACACACACACAAAAAAAACACAAATATGAACCCTATGACCCTGAATAGCTGTACATAATTCATGGTGATCCATCCAGCAGATGTTGAGATGGTTCACTTGCTAAGTGAAAAACTGTGACCTGCTAGTGGCAGCAGATCAACAAAGTCCTTTGGATGTATCATCCGGAAATGATGAATTTCAAAGCAATCTATCCAAGATTGGTTGAGCTCTTTTGATCTAGAGCAAAAAGTTACAGATGCTTACAGAGCAACAGACTGATATCTGAAATCTGTAAGAAAGGTAGAAAACCTTATCATTGCTCTAACTGCTGTGCAGCATATTAACATAATG
>JAQNCA010000013.1:9407473-9417612 GCA_029783725.1 Acanthurus tractus
TATAATATAATATAATATAATATAATATAATATAATATAATATAATATAATATAATATAATATAATATAATATAATTGTCCTCACAAAGGAATCCATTTAACTCTCCATATATGCATGTTTTAATCATGCATAGCTCAGCATGCATGTGCTCTTTGTTTTATCACAGATAGTGTTTATCAGTTACCACCAGGGGTGGAAAGTAATAGTAAAGGCAAGGGATTCAATTTTTGGGGGGTGCATCCCTGATTTGAACTGGAGGTAACAGGCAAAGCGTGCTGCGGTTAGCCTTCTAAATAGCTCTGAGTGGATCACAGAGGCCTTTAGTACTGCAGGTAAATGGGCTGCAAGGCAATCTGTTGCTGTCTATCCCACTTAGCCAGGGACTGCAATTGGGAGCTGATGTTTGGCAGTGCTGCAAAGGGTGGGATTACAGAGACACTAAAGGGGTTTTAGCCACCTGGGTGAAGACAGCGGTATTCTCCGTGCCACGAGGCTGAAAAGGAAATCTCTTTGCTCTGGGAAAAGTCTCTCGCCAGGTCTCTTGCTGATCTTTTACCAGATATGTTACCTGTTTTTTCCCCCATTTTCAAATGCTGTGTGAACACAAAACAATCAGTTTTCCTCTCCGGCGCAGGGAGAAGCATTTCTATAATTCTGTCAGGTTGCTGAACGGTATTAACATACATTCCAGGTAACAGTCCATCCCCGGGAGTTGCAGTAACACTGTCAGTGTGCCTGACTGGCCTTGCATACTAATCAAACACTGATGATGATCTCCTCTTGTCTGACGTTATAAAACGTTAAGTTTCCTTTTATGACTCTGTGAATGACCTCATGACAATGATTCATCAAGCACGTTTTTAATTGAAGACGACTGTCTCCGTCTCAAGGTGTATGAAGTCTCAAGATGTAATTTAATGGCTGTAAGATTATACGTTAATTCAAAAGGTGTTGGGCACTTTGTGTCTAAAAATGATACCCTTGCTAGTCTACTTAATTAATGCAGTTTTTCTTTAATTTCTCTCGACAAAATTAGGTGCATTTCAGGTGAATACACTTAAATAAAACTCAAATGTGGGGATTTTATTGTGAAATCGCCCAAAGGTTTCTTTTGTAGTTCTTTTTTTCTCTTCTCCCTGTACATCAGATTTCAGAGTTCTGCATTTGTCAATGTGGGGAAAAAAGAGTGGCATTAATCATCATACTTCTGTCTGATATTGCTAACTGTTATCACTGAACACTAAACATTGATTTTCACAGTAATGACTAAATTAATACACAGACCATCCATCTGAAGGGTGCCACTTTTTAATGATAATTGAATTGAGATATGCAGTAGTCCGTATAGTGAGAGGGGCATCTAAATATTAGGTTGAATGATTCATTTGGGCTTAGCCAGCAGCTACTTCCTAATGCTGTTGTGCTAATCGATGTGACAATGAGAGTGTTGGACTGACCTTTTAATGCTCATGAACCAGCAGTAGAAATCAGATTTCTCTACATATTTGTAAATGAGCGTCAACCTCAAAGGCTGTTTACTACCACGTGCCATGAAGCTCAACCTAAACAGCTACAATGTCAGAATAACATGTCGGAATTGTAGGTTTTTGCCAACCAAGAACATGTTAGCATCATATCAAAACATCAATAATACATATGAAAGAGACATAGCTAAGATTACATTAAATGAGCTTATTTTCTCATCAGGAGAAGGAGGTGACAGCGAGGTGAGAGGGCTGTCAAGCAGAAGACAAGTATTTCAAATAACCGTTTGCTTCCTGCCTCAATCCACAAAACCAGGTATTTTTAACAATACACTGCAACATTTTCCATATGTTTTTGAAGTGATAAAACTGAGGATTCCCGGGCAAGACATAATCTACATACATACATACATACACACATGCCTACACACACACGCACACACACACACACACACATATATATATTCATGTATATACAGGATTGATGGGATCGTTGATGAGCCTATTGAAGCAATAAAGAGTCTTGGTTTATGTGTCATGCACTGTAGATATTTACACACAAACATAAATAAACTGTACACAGTGCAGTTGGACAGTCTGGTATATATGACTTCAACAGCCTAAAAGACCCTGAAAATCTGTTTTCTGAAACAGCTTGTAAAATCGAGTCATTGGGTCCAATGTGCACACAGTTTTCCAGTTGAAAAACTGAGAGCTATTTTACATGAGATAGTTGTAGATTTGTGCTACATGTTTGGAGAGAAAAAAAACTACAAATTTTGCAACTACAATTTAGGAACATATGAATAAAAAGTTGGTGAGAGGTGGATTTGTTGGATTGTTCTTATGAACCAAAACAGCTGAAAATTTGATCCAGACACCTTCACAAATTTGTGATGAAACGGATTACCTGAGAATGTTTTTTTTAAGTAAATATTAGATTACTAAGATTCATAAACAGGAGCTAGGGATTTTTTCTGAACTGTCTACCTTTTGAGGTAGCCAAACATGGCTTGGTGTAGAAGATGCTGATAGGCTGTGTAATCTTTGGTCATCAGCTCAATTATTTATCTGTATCCTGAACATTCAGTGGAACATCTTCGTGTCAGTGAAGAAGAATAATGAATGAAGAGTAGTCATTAATACTGAGAAAAAGGCAGTATTGCGGCGTAAGAGCCCCTTTCACAGACTCCATAGCTCCTCTGTTCAGAGTAAACCAGAGCTACCACAGGTAAAAAGGATCAGAGTTTATTATTATCCTGAAACGTTATCTAAGACAAGACCAGATGTGGTGGATCCATTAACTCCACCGTTGGCAACATGAGCTTCAAGTAAAAGACTCACTTTTTGCTCAGGATTGATAATGATCAGGCAATGCTTTTTTTCATTTTTTATACCATCACTTATTCCGGTGCACATTAGATCTAATGGCCATATCGCTGGTCATGAACTTTGCAAGCTGAGCCTGCCACATCAAATTGGTCGGTCGCTCAGTATTGCCTTGCTCTACAGCGAATAATGGCAGCTGATGACAGTTCAGCCTTGATCCGTGCTCTTTGCCTGACTGCCTGTTGTTGGTAATGGCTGAGGGAGCAGTGCAGTGGGCAAGTAAAGACCATGGTGGGTTACACATCATTCTCGCCTTGTGGAGGAAAGGTCTCTCTAGGAGACTGATAAATGTTAATTACTCCACCCTGACATCAGCCAGAGAACGCAGCTGGTGCTGCGAGAGGAGCACTCGTGAAGGAGGTGGTAAATTACTGGCAAGAATCCTCTTGTTTTTTGCACTTGTGACTGATAATTTGTTTGTATTATATAATCTCTTTCTTTGCTTTAAAGACATATCAAAAACTGCTCGACCACTGGAATAAAGTATTTGCTTGTATCTAACCATCTGGTCATCAGTCTGTTTAAGAGCTGACAAGTCTGTTTTAATTTTTACAATCATAATTTTCCTTCTGTCAATGTTTTCCCCATTATTTTATCTCCCAGTTGTGCTTTGTCATCCTTAAAGTGTCCCATTTAAGGACTGATAATAAAACAAATGCAGTAGGAGTGTCTGTGGGAGATTCACTGCAAACCCATAAAATTCCATCCATCCATCCATTATCTATAACTGCTTATCATTTGAGGGTTGCAGGGGGACGATCCGAGTCCACACTGGGTGAGATGCATTGTGCACTCTGCAGCACTGTGCACCACCGCCCACCTGACAAAACTCAAAGGCTTTAAACATTAATGAAGAAAATGTGACGAGACAACAAAAGGAGTATTTATTTGGGGTAATGGCCTATCCTCCCTACATTTGTCCTTATTAATCAATACAGATCAGCTAACAGTCTTGCTCCGAGTCTGCCCAATGGCAGTGGCAAGGATGCAATACAGCTAATCAATACTTCAGTGTCTTTGCCTGCAAGAGAACACATGCTCTGTGTGTGAACCAGCTGATGTATCCTCAAGAAATACTAATAAGATGTAAGGTACAGTCTAAGGAGGAGAAATCTTTCCTCCAAATTATCTCACAGTGGGATGCAGACACAGTCTGTGTGTTTATGTGTGTGTGTGTGTGTGTGTGTGTGTGTGTGTGTGTGTGTGTGTGCGTGCATGTGTGTTTGTGAGGAAAGCAGAAAAAGAGACAATTAATGTTGAATAAACCGACAGCGAGACAAAAAAGTTAGGCCATTATTGCAGAAATTTTCAATTGTTTAAAAAATTCACATTAGGGGCAAACTGATCTTTGTGATACTGAAATCAATTATGGTAATATGTGTTTATGGTGCCAATCAGGTTGTCATGTGTGCTTTGTGATTTCCTTGTGATTATTTTCATAAACAATGTATTCAGTATAAATTGTGTGTTATACAATCTATAACACACAACAGTGTCCAGATGTATAAAAATAATGGAAGAGGCAGAGCTGAAAAATGCAGCGGAATAAATTAATTTTTAGCAGTGTTATCTTGTATAACCTGCATTACCACATTTATACTCTAATAATGTAATGCAGATAAAGTTTGTGTAAGTTAAACCCTTTCTGAAAAGCAAAATATGTAATTTCTGCCACTAAAGGTCTCTCAATAAAAACAATGAAAACAAATGATGTAGTTTGATGTTGTTAAGTACCGTAGGCGCCTGGGATCAGTTTATTTTACTGTTAAACAGCCAACATTGCAAATGAAAATCTATCTGACGGACTCAGGGAGGGACGTGCATTGATGAGGTAATGCACTCATGCAAGTTCTAGTTATATTTCATTTGCAGACTTTCTTCCTCACTCTCTGACTGGTCCTATTGTGGAAGTTAATGGCAGGTGACAAAATGAAACGCACCTTACCTAAAAAAAAGTAAATAAAAGAAAAAATGAAATTAAGTAGAGAAGTTGCTGACTTCACCAGACTGAAATGAAAATGAAACTTTGAAAGCTTTTTTTAAAGTGAAAACAGTGGGGTTAAGTTGAGATTAGATCTGCCTCTGAAATAGTAACACATTATGGAGGTGTGGATCCTGTGTCTGTCATCAGGGCTCTTGACTTTGTGTTACAGCGCTTCACAGGTCAGTCGGCACGACATTGGTTGGTGGTTGTTGAAGTGGACAGAGAGAAAAGCCAGCCAACATGGCAACACGGCAACATGGCACCTTAACCTTTCAAGTGTAAAGGATAAATTATGGTGGCTGCAACAGTTAAAAAAGGGCCCTCTCCAGAGCCAGTGTTTGGCTTGTCCACTTTAGGCTACTGTAGAAACACTGCAGAGCACTGTGGCAGACTCTGTGGAAGAGGATCCATTCCCACTGGAAAAAATAAAAAGGCCTATTCACAAGAAACAAAAACAAAAGAATTCTTTTTTTTCAGTTGATTATACACAAATCAAAACATACGTATGAAAATCATATTTTCTTTCTGACATCTACACACGGATCCCTGTAAATCCTACACGCTGAACCTTTACTGTTAACGTGTTACATACTGGAAGTTTATGTCAGTCAGAGGTTACTCATCTCATGGCACCAAGCAGGGATACTGTTTCCATAGTAACATGAGGTTTAACACAGAGTTGGGAGGTTGGATGGATGAGTTGGTGCAGCGTTAAGGTTCATATTCAGCATAGACAATGCAGGCAGGCAGGTGGAAACCTTAACAGGCAGGAAATGAGACAGCTACATTTGAATTGTTAGCGTGAAAGATTTATTGACGGCTTTTTCTGAGGAAAAAATGTCAAATACAAGCAAAAATTACAAAGAGAGAACTCTGCAAAGTCTTCCAAGCTGCATTTAAGTGGGAAACATCCAATAACTGATCTTAAACTTCTGTTCTGTGGGACTTCAATGACAAGCAGAAGCTAAGTGGAAAACAATTTAAAACCTGATAACACACTGAGATCAGTTGATTCAACACTCCTTTTCTACTTTTTCTACTTTTGCTGCTTTCAGATTTGTGGGACCTGTTCGAAGCAAAACTGACTTTTCGTACTGTTAACTCTGAGAGTCGGCTAATCAAACAGGACAGATATCTTCATTATCATTTAAAGAAAACTTTGAAATGAGAATAAAACACTTCTAAAACCAGCAGTTTTTTTCCACTCTACACCTCAATACCTGGAGCACAGATGTTGAAAGGTTGTTAAAATGCTAACCAGAACCTTTGTCTGAGAGGTCCTGTTATGCCACGTAATAATGAAAACCTGCCAGACTCTCAGAAATTAGCATTTTGCACGTACATCATGTAGGGAGGTGAGAACTGTGGCTTCCTGAGGGCTCAGTGATGCCAAGATGCACGCTGGCAAGAATTTTGCAACATACGATAAACCCTGCAACTCAAAAGCTGCTTGACTGCAAGTTGCAGAATCTTCCCCAGCACAGATTTTCATCCGTGACGCATGAAATAATTGCATTTACTGTACCAATGGAAAACTTTTTGATGAAGATAAACTGCATATTTGACAACATGTTTACTCCACTAAGGTTTTTCTCCGACTGTGCTCATTACACGGCGAATCGCGGTGACGCCGTCTCGTCTCTGACCTCTCCGGTCCTTCATGTGCTTTGAGGAATATCTAAAAAGTGCATCACATTGTGAAGGAAGACGTGTTTCACAGCAGCATCTGATCTTTTATTCATAACATATCGCTGTCATTGTGCATCTGCCTTTCCGCTCTCATTCATCAGCACATTATGATATTGTTTTTGTTTGCGTTGCTCCCGCTGTGAGAAGGGCACAGAACAATTTTCTTGTAAAATCTCTAATCAGGTCAGCCTCCAGTAATGTCCCTTAATTAATGTGTATGTATGAGGGAGACACAGAGAGAGAAAACAGGTTTAATAATGTAAGTGGTGCATCTACTGAGTCATTCCTCTGCTCCGTTTTTCACTCTTTACGTAGGTGAGCTCAATATCTACTGCATTATGAAGACAACAGTTGACTGTAAAACCTTCAGCTGTAAAAACTTAACAGTGCAGCTGGGCCTCCGACTAACCTGCTTAATATAACATTTATAGCGGAAGACCAACGTGATAATACAGAACTTCTGTGAGCCTTAAAGCTCAGCCCTTACAGATTTGTTCTCTGTTCCCTCCTGTGTTGCTGTTTTGTTTTTTTTGATGTATGGGGTCACTGGTGGATGAGATGCTTCTCCCATAACTGCATAAACGGCCAGACAAGCTGAAGTGAAAACACCACTTACCGCACGGAACCCCAGGAAATGGCACATCGGCTGTTCTCAGGCTCTTCAGCTGTAATGCCAGCAGTATACGGCACATAGATCGAAAAAAAACCAAAAAAAAACAGTGCGTTGTCCAAGACTGTCAGAGTGCGGTCAAATACAGAGCTAGGAGCTCATATTCTCACTGCGACTCGAGGTTTGTTCATTTAACGGTGACCATGCCAGATGGAGGAGCTTGTAAAGTAGCGTTGGGAGCAGAGAGAAAGGTCACACTCTTAAGCTCCTCAAAACAAAATGTTCACCAGAAACAGGCCAACGGCAGTCTGGGCACAGACTGAGCAGAGATTTTTTTTTACATTTTGACTGGCCACTCAGTGCACGTTGCTGATTAAAGCACACTGCGTTTGGGTAAGGGAAAAAAAAAAAAACTGTGAGAACAGGCCAGATTTGATTTCATCTGCACATTCCTAGTTTAAAACAGTAATGAGGGAACAAAAAGGTAACACTTACTTTCTTAAACTGCAGTCAGAAACTACACTGATCCAAAACAGTGACTTAAAGACTCCATGGGTTTGTCACGATCAGCAAACCGTTTTGCATAACACACCATTTTTTTAATATAAATATTGATTACAGCTGCTTCAAACAGAAGATCTCAAGAAGAGAAGAATGATGCATTCAGTGACTAAGAAATCAGTAAAACCTTGAGTGTTTAACATAGTCCTGGAAGCATATTGTTAAAGGCTAAACAGGCAAGAGAGTGTCTAAGAGATGGAATCCTCTATAAGAACAAGGAAGAAGGAAGAAAACACATGAAAACACATGAAAACACACAGTATGTGGAACAAAAAGACTCCTCGCACGTCTATTTTAAGAGACAGGTGCGTAGGAGAAGGACAGGTAGATTAAGACACTGCAAAACAAACTCCTGCACACTGTCTAGTCTGCTTTGCATTAATATGTTTTTTGCATTTTATGTTTTTCTACACCGATCTGTTTTTAGTCTATTTTTGCCTCTTTCGTCAGGAGCTTATTAAACACTCACTTTGGGAGCTATTAAAGAGAAATTTTCTAGAGGATATTTAATGAAAACTAACCAACTAATTAGGTGAAACAGGCTACTTAATGACTTCAGTCTTGTGAAACAACCCCAGCTTCTAAGAGGGCGGATACGTTCATGCATTTCACTGCAATACAGTGTGTTATGTCTGCGTGGCACGAAGAGGGAATTCAAAAAAATGACTTAAATGTGGAAAATGGGTGAAAATGAAAAACACCGATAAGAAGCACAAAGGGGAAAAAGTCTGATGATACGCTCCTTCACTGTTGCTCAAGACAGACATTTCAAATTCTGCATTTTAAGCACGCAGCTTATATTCTCGTCACTGGAACTTATACTGACTGCAATAAACTTAAATTCTTAGATCAGCAGCGTTACAAGGAGCCGGAGAGGATTGTAAAGGTCAGACCCACAGTGTCCTCTGCATATTTCTGTGACTGTAAAACGATAAGAGGGAAGCTTTGTGAAAAGAAATTAGAAGTTAGAGAGGGGAAAAAAGGGATTTTCAATCCAACTAAAATGGGCAGAGGCAGAGGTGATATGATGAGAGGCTGATGTAAGACACCGCTTAAAGGAACGCGTCCTCAAACTGGTGACACTGTTTTGATCGCTGCTGTTCTAACATGAATACTTTCAACCACCTTCTGTCATTTAGAGCATTGAAAAGCGTTCATTTGCCACTATTTCATTATTCATACATCAACTTAACACATCGCAGAACACACAGTGGCTTCTATAAATGACATGCAGAGAGAGAAAAAAAAACATAATAATTATACACTTGGAGTCTTTAGCTTGAGTGAAATCTGACAGGCCAAGATCCAGAGAGCAGCTTAAGTCAGATCCCTATATCAAACAGCAAACAATAAAACACACCAAAGGTCTTTTATGTTAGCTCTAAAAAGAAGGCTATGTGTTACAAGAAGCATCCCCAGGCGCTGTCATTTGAGGAGGAGGTCCAGAAAAATTTATTTCTCCTCTGATATCTCATTTGGCTGGCGCTGGTGGAGCAGAAAGCAGGTAGCAGAGGAGGCGACGAGGGAGGAAGCTCCTCTCCTCCGAAAACCTACAGGGTACCTCCACTTCTCGGCTGATGGCCTGTAATTGGTGTTTAGCACCGTTGTGGAGAGGCCTCAGCTGCAGGGTGGCACCTCTGACTGCCTTTCAATGTGTCACCGGTTTGTGTATGTGTGTGTGCCATTATGGCTTGTTCACTCTTCTCTTGAGGAATAGTGAGCCGGAGGAGGGCATGAATGGATGGATGGATGGATGGATGAATGGATGGCTGATGGTATTTAGCATGTAGAGAGGGTAAAATGAAAGAGACATTTTTTTAGGATCCTTTTTTTTCTTTTTAAAAGCCCGATCCATTAATGTCAAAATAATCCTGTCGCACAACTTTTAATCACACAATCTGACTCTTCCCTGTCCCCAAACTGTGGAAGCTGCAGCTCGGAGGTGCAGTTATGCTTTTGCCACACGTTGCTCCTTTATGGAGATTTCTTAATTTTCTGCTGTGGAGTTTTTTTGTGAATTTCCTTAAACTATTTAAAGAAACATAACTGTGACCTACTTAGTTATTTACTTCATGTTTGAGACGTTCACTTTATTAAGTCAACCCCGGCTCAGCAAACACTATTGTTTTAACTGCGTCCTGATGCCACCTACGGACTGACTGCTTGTTTGTGTTTATCAGTGTGTGTGCAGCCTGCAGTTGTGCTGAGGAAAATATTTATGCAGCACCTCCTCATGTCTGAGTCATGAGTCATGAAGCACGCTGAGGGCAGCGGCTTGCAGTCAGGGGTGCTCCGTTAGGGGGCACTGTTGGTTCTCATGAACGACCCGTGGCACAACAGGTTGCACCTCTCCGCGGGGGGGGGGGGGGGGGGGGGGGCGGGGGGGGGGGGGGGGGGGGGGGGGGGGGGGGGGGGGGGGGG
>JAQNCA010000013.1:9426165-9437203 GCA_029783725.1 Acanthurus tractus
CGTTCAAATAACAATCAATTGATCCATTGCTTGATCAAAAATATTGATTAGTGCTGATTTAGAATTAGCAATAAACAAGGCAGGAGGGTTTTGATGTACCCCTCACTCGACATGGATTTTTAGTATAGGAAATGTCAGATAATAAACGGCAAATACATAACAATGAGAGAAATCCAAACACACACTAATTAACAGCTACTAGAATCAAATATTACCATTTTTAGCCACCACAGTCTCAGCACCTTTGTGTCAGCACTGCTGACTAAAACAGACGGACCTGATGGTGAGAGATGATTAGTTTCAGTCCTGAGAGATCAGCAGTAGTTATCCCTCCTTTAGTTAAAAATTAAGCTTTCATGTACTTTTCTGGCAGCAATAGCTTCAATAATTGTCCGCACTTCCATATGTGTAATCTTTTGCTTAATTTGTCTCAGAATTTTACTTCTGTAATTTTTTTCCTAGCTTTTTAATAACTTTTATTATTGATTAAAGTTGTAACTCAGAAATTAGGTTTAGGGAGTGTTTCTTTGTTTTGCCAGTCACTTCTTAAAAAAATGTTTTGTTTTGTTTTTTCCCCCTGAATTATGTTCACAGGCAACATTTACTCCAGAAGCGGGGGTGCTATTTCCTTTCGCCTCATGCAAGCTGTAGAGCTTGTGTTCATGCAAAGTGCAGGACTGCGAAACCTGAAGCAAACACATGCTTTGACTGTCTGTGGTTAGATGAAGCCCTTTGGTGAAGCTTTGGGAAAAGTTCATTTGGCAAATTATTACTGGAAACAATTTCTATTTGATCTTCCAAGACATTGCTCGCGTCTTGGTATTACATTTTAATGCATTGAATAACAACGTTTGTGTGTTATAATGATCGAAAACATTCCAGTTGGGTTGTAACGCCCTCTCTCTCTTCAGCTGCAGGTCCATGTAAAAAGCTTAGCATAGCAACTGTTAAAGAACAGCATTACAGTTTGTGGGTGAGAAACAAACTTAGCATTTGATGTAATATAAGGAATATTTAAGTTGTTTATTGCATCACCCCTTAATCTTTATGCAGGAGAGACCTTGAGTGAAATATTTATTAAGTTAATTTCTAACCGAGGCAAAGTGTGAATGAGCTGTTCCTGCATGACCCAGATTCACAGCTCTTCCTGACACTAAATGCCTTTTTGGCAAAGAAAAATTTTTAATTGATTCAGTGGATGTGAGGCAATTCTTGCCCCCCGCTGCTACACCCTTTACATCCACCTGGCACACCTTATGCTTTTTTGGAGAAACGCTCTGAGCATCCAAAGTTCAAATAGGAGCAGGAACACAACTCGAAACCTGCAAGGCTTTTTCATTTCCATCTAATTTGATACAAACAGAAGTTGGCCTTTGTTGTTGTTATGTCTGCAGTAAAGACAGAACATTTTTGGGAGAGTTTGCTGTTTCATCAGCAGAGAATGTCATAAACATCATCCAGCTTGGAGAGATGTGATGGAAATGTATGATTTCTTTCCTCATTAAGCCAATGGCATGAGAGAGATAAAGCCATATAAGCTAAGTGATTGACAGGAGTTGACTTTGATGTTAAACGGTGAATTAACAGTGTGAAGGAGGTCCAGCATTTCTCTGAGCAGATAATTCAAACTATAAGAATAATGGTGCTGCTTTGGGTTTTTCAAAGTGTGTAAAACATGATTCATCCTGCAGTTGTTTTTTCTAATAACTGATATTCTAGAAATTATTGATGCGGACTGAAAAAAAAAAAGCCAGGCTGCTCAATTCAAATGAAAATACACAGGAATTCATTGAGTTACATCTCAGAATTCAGAGAGGCGTAGGCTTGAGACAGCATGACAAATGAGGGGATTTTACTCCTTTAACTATTTCCTCAGTCATGGGACATGGTCATTGGCTTTCCCAGAAATCCATAGGATGTAATCCACAGGGGGAAAAGAACTGCAAAAAGTGTCTCTCTCTTTCCCACAGGTTTTGCTTTACTAATAGGATCAAAGATGAGAGGGATAAAAACGGAAAATAATCAATATATGATGGCATTAAGATGAAACCTTGCCCTGCTTTTTCCTCCTTCATCCAGAGTGTTTTGAGGATTGGGAATACAGCGTGCACAACCACGGCTGGCGCATGAAGATCCGTGCTGATGCACCCCGACACACACATAATCACACACAAACGCACGTGCGCAGCATCTCTAAAGCTTTTGTGACACATTGTAGCTGCGCACTGTAAACACACGCGCACAGAGGCACACACAGACTCATCTGCTTGGGCAAACAACTTCACAGCCACCCAGCTGGGAAAGGATCACACTCCGCGGGAGGTCTGGAGACAATTAGCATAACTAACAGAACACTCAGCACACAGCCAGCGAATCAGACTGCAGAGTAAATAAACCTTTGCAATCATAGCAGAGAGCGAAAGTTAACAGCATTTTTTTTGTCACTTCCTGTATGAAAGACTGACAGAGAGACCTCATATTTCTCCCGCATCATCGGCTGTGGTCCCACCAGATATTGGAGGTACAGTGTGTGTTCTCCTCTTTTGCTTGGGGGCTTCGATCCCCCCACCCCCCCGCTGAGGCGGCCTAGCGCCGCGTCGCTTTACAGAGGAGGAGTGGAGAAGTTTTGCAGCAAGTTTTCAGCGAGAGAGCCAAAAATGCTTTTTCGTTTCTTGTGTTTTCTGAAGAGAATTGTATCATTTTGTGTCGGTCTTTGTGTGGGGAAACACAGCAGGTACCGAGACAGAGATGATGGCAGTGGTGATGGGAGTGTTTTCTAGTATTACCGTTATCTGCTCAGGTCAGAGCAGGATGATATTGCCTCAGTTTTGTTTTTTTTCCCTTTTTCTTCTTCTCCAAACATGATTGATAACCTTGGAAACGGCACCGATGGACAGCGCTGTACTGAAGTCTTTTTCTGTTTCTGCAGGTGTCCACAGCCACAGCATGCAACTTATCTCTGTCTGTCTGTCTCGTTACCGCCTGGTTCATCCGACTGCCCGACTCTGATTAAGAGCTTCGCCTCACTGATTGATTTTTCCAACTGCTTCATCAGATGGTAAAAGATGGGAAAAAAAAAAACAACAACACCCACTTGGTAAAGTTCAGACTGGCACGACAACAAAAAATAGAGAGAAAAAGCTAAAAAAAAAAAAAAAACTCCAGGTGAATTTTTAATTTTAGATTTGATAGACACTTTAGAATTGATACCTGAGGGGAAACCATTCCACACCTTTAGGAATGTGGTTCCCAAACCAAGACTCAATTCCCTTACCAATTTTCAGCAACGCTGCCTCAAGAGAGGTAAACATCGCTGAGAGCTCCAGCCAATGAGAAAATGTATTAGCAATAGGACTTCCATCTTCCAAAACTTATATCCATATAGGTGTTTATACTTTCATGCAGTAAGTCAAGTGAGGCCACTTAGACCAAAGTGATAAATAGATTAAAAGAACCTCAGGGCCTTTTTTTTTGTTTTTGTGTACCTCAGATTATCAGAAATGTGCAGTTTTCAGATGCCAACCAAAGTGCAGACAGTTTGTATTCTATATGTTAATGTGCTAACTACGCACACCGAGGCGCCGCGGATTGCTTTTCAGAGGCCGTATGTACTGTATGTATGTATGGCTTTTCTCAGCCAGGTGATACATTGGAAAAGGAGAATGAGACACAGATATCGATCCATCTGCAGGCTTTAAGCCAGACCTGAGGCCCCCCCCCAACCCAAAAAATTGTGAGCAGCCTCAATAAACTGTTATTGGTCAATTTCTAGTTAACATTAAATGTGCTGATGGCCAGTTGGTAGGCCCCATTAGGTCAGAAAATTGTAATCTGTGCAGCAGTGGAACAGATGTCAGCACAGAATGAGAAAAATCGGTCTTTGAGCATAAATGTGTGTGTGCGATTGTCCTTGTGTGTGTGTGTGTGAGATTGCGTGTCTGTGTGTTGGGTTGGTATTAGTAGTGGGGACACACAAAATGTCACCTGCTCAATTTTGGTGTGACCTGCCAAAACAAAATGAATCTGATTTATAGTAATCAGAGAATTTTATCCTCACATGTGGTCTTTCGTCATTGCCATCCTCTTGAATCCCCTTCCCCGCCTCCTCCTCATCTTTTCCCCCCTTACCTCCTCTGTGTTTCCATCTCTTTCGATCTTCTTTATCTTTCTTCTCCTGTTTCACATCTCCTACAGTAAATTAGGGAGGAAAGAGTTCCTTTTACTTACTTTTTTATCTCTTTTTCTCTAATGTTACACTTTGTTCCTTCAAAGAGCAACGTTGAATCTTCAAATACCCTAAAGGATTAACATTAAAACACATCTTTAAGGAGGAAGGAAACTTTTTTTTTTTTTTGGTCTATTTTGACCAGGCATGGCAACTTCCTGGATTGCTGTTGTCAGCAGGAGGTTACCAGGCAACCAGCAGAAAGGTCAGGGGCATATGGCGTTAACTGATGTGCTCAAGTGGTTCAGCTTTGACAGTCAGATTTAATTACTTTCAGACAGAGCCAGGCTAGCAGTTTCCCTCTGCCTCTAGTCTTTATGCTAAGCTAACTGACTTGATGTAGATCTATAGTTAATGGACAGTTGTGAGACTGTTATCTAGATTCCCATTAAACTCTTGACAAGAAAGCAAAGTATATATATATACATATATATAGTATATATATACAGTCAAGCAAGTATATTTTCCAAAATACCAATCTACTTCTTTCATTCTAATTAAGAAATAAACAGTGACTGATGTTTACTAATGTACTTATTCCAGTGTATACCATGAAGCCTTGTTACACCACTGCAAATTGACTTATCTTATGTTTTGCTATGTCTCATATGGAACAATTTTGGTAGAATTTTTAAAAACTGCAAAATAAACGTGTTATTATAAGAGAAGGCTAAATGTGCTGTTTAAATTACCCATAAACGTTCCATCTATCAGGAGCCTTCTGCCCTCACCACTGCTGACCTTGTGTTTCATACTTTGCCCATCACTAAACTATGCTGTGAATAGTTTCAAACATTTCATCATCCTATAGCGCAGTTTACTCGGCCTTTTCAAGTAAAATCTGCTGACCCTTATGTCATGCTTTATTAAATGTGTCCGCAACATCCAGCGCTCTGTCTCCATGCTCTCATTAGTTTCCCACCATCCGTGGCCTTTGCTTCCCTTTAGAATTTCATTAACACGGGTAACCAGATCAACCCACATTCATCCCCACCAGAATCAATCTAAATAAGAAAGGAATGGCCAATCTGCTACCTGCTCGGTGTTGCCGCATGACTCACCCAAGAGACAAAGTGAGGAGAGCAGGTCTTGTTTTGCCAGGCTTGGTTTTTCCCATTTTCTTCCCCATGTGCCTTCCTGTGAGGGGCTACTGAGTTTAATGTACAGAGCATGAGATCACTGCCTTTAGTTTATTTTTGAGCTTTTGACTCATCTGTTAGCTGTTCCAGCATTTGTCAACACGCAGGAGATTTGACGGCTTTGGCAAGCGGACTGATCAGATTACCCTAAATATCTGATCACTTACGAACCATAACGTGTATTTTCAGTGCTTTAATCTATGCTCATCATGCGCCTGCACCCTATGCAAGGCGATAACAGCGATTTTACGATGTCTCTTATTTAGTCATCCTGTCCCCGTTTCCCTCATGAGCGATATGCTGCGCTGCTGTGAGCATGCCCAGGGCCAGATCTGGGCCCAGTGCCTCAGTAATAGAGGATAAATCAGTTCTTAAAAGGTCCATATAGAGGGGAGCCGAAATGTACCCAAAGCCAAAGGATTTAAACAGAGACATGAAATCCCCTTTGTTTCGCTGTGGGCATGAAGCGGAGTGAGTGAGCCTTGTGAGGGCTCTTGGTACCAGTCTGGAGCCTCGTGGGTGCCAGCATTTTCCAGCGGGTAATTGGGCCTCTCTGAGCCAGTGTGTGTAATCTCCATGAATACAGTGAGGCCCCTCACTCTCCCAAGCAGGCACGGAAGGACACATGCCATTTTTATTTAAGGTAACTGATGAGGTAGACAGCTGGACTGATGTGGCCCACTCGTGTCTCAACACCCACAACCTAAGGTGTCATTTCTATCAGCACTTTCATTTTCTTTAGCTTCTCATCCCTCTGCTCTGGTCCACATGCAGTCTGCTTGATGGATTCTCAGGGGATTCAAAGACTGCTGTTGATTTTTGCTTTAAGTGGTTTCTGGTTGAGAATAGGTTAAGGATTTATCATCATCATTTCTATATAATCTCTGTGAAGCTCCCCCGACGTTTTATAGAAGAGAATCTAAAGCTGAAAGTCACATGAAAACCTTCCATTTCTCTAATTGCCAGGCTCGGAAGCAAAAAAATATTAAGAAATCCGACGAAATATTGACGTGCAGAGAGCTGACGGTACAGTGTGCTGCATGTTTGTCCTTGTGTTGCCTAACAATCTTTGTTCCACATCTCACATGCAGGGTGCAGGATCAGATAGCTTTTCACTATGCAGGGACTGCCTGTCCTACACAGTTATCTGCATCAGCAGATGTGCTTTGTTTAAGCCACAACAGTCTGTTAGAAAAAAACAGATATGGCTGACTCAATGTCTGATAGGGATTTTTTATACAGGCAGAGGTTTTTAAATGTGGCAGAATAGTTTAAAAAGATATTAAGTTTTGCTTGAATGATCATTCTTTGATAAATTGAGCATTTTAGGTGTCACAAATGCTCATTAAGGAGCAAAAGGTGATGCTTCTATTTGATGGTTTTGTTCAACCAGCATAAAGGAATCCCACAAATATTTAGTTTACAAAGATATTAAAAAAAGAAACACAGCAAAACATCAAAAATAACAATCTGAAACCATCAAATATTTTGTCATTTTTACTCAATATGTGACTTGTGAATTGCTTTTCAGGCTTTGGCATTGTCAGTGCAAGACAGTCTGTCTGTCTGTCTGTCCATCAGTTTCAACCAGAATGAAACATTTCAGCAACAATGAGATGGATTGTCATGAACAGACGTTGTACAGACATGCATGAGGATGCAGCTTACTGACTTTCTCATATCAAGAAAAGTATCTTAACATCTCTTAAAAGTATTGGTGCAAAATTTTGCACATGGTAACCAGAAGGTGTATCCTAATGACTTTGGTGATCCACTGAATGATGCCATTAGCATTTAGCTCACAGCACCACCGTCTCGCAGCCTCCAGCCTCGCAGCCTCGCAGAGCTGCCAGCGTGGTGGCAGACTCGAAGTCTACATTTATTGATTTACTGACTTGTTAAATTTTCTGCTGATCGTGCTTGATGAATAGCTTAAGCACTAATATAGAAGGTATTTTAAGAAGCCCTGTGTGCGTGTGCGCATTATGAATCCCTAATAAAGACTGTTTAAATACCCAGGAGTAAGAAAGTGGGGAAGCAAACATTTGCAAATCCTTTAAAAGGTGAAATCTATACTGACAAATCGACTGAGAGAACTGGACTGATTACCTTTCATCACGCCGAGGAACCCCGCTGTGCAGCCTGGTACCTTGAAGCTCTCGCATCAAATACTTTACTGCTCTGTGCCATTTTAAATCCCTTCACTTTTAAAACATAGGACAAACACATAGGAGTACACACTGCTTATATTTATCTTGCAGTTCTTAAGTTGTATTTCCTCAGAAACCAGGACACACCTCCAATCTGTAAGGCTAATTTCTACCACTTCCGTTGCGATGTTTTACAGGCCGGGGGGTTCTTTCATATGTAGATTTGATTAAGTTATGCCATGGTGAGCTCATTAAATTTAATTTACATTTAGAGATGTTTTTGTGCTGCGTCCCCCATGAACCCTCTCAACACGAGCTCTGCAATCACAGGATTCTGATGACCTGACATTTCCTGGGCAGCTCTCCTCCGTCGCAGCGCTGCACGCTCACAAAGTCATGTCTGCTCATCAAAGCTAGGAAATGGCACCACGCTGCTTTTAAATTCGCGGTGCACTTTGCTATATTAAACACTCTCATGGTTCCGTAATGGGTCTGGCTGGTTATAAGTTGGGCCAGAAAAGCAGATCAAAGGTCTTCAGTTTACAGCCAGTATTTTTGGACCATGTCATGAAAACTTTACTCGTCAGATTTTTCACGCCGAAAAAAAACCCCAACAAAACAATAAATGCATTTGTTATTCTAAAATATCAACAACCAGCAGAAATCTTTACTTTTCCCCAGACAACTTTCGTCAGTGCGCCACAATTTGTATTTGCCTAAGTTGTTTGTTGCTCAGGGGTTTGAGCCGGGATGTCTGTGGATAAATCTTCAGGATGACTGACTGTTTTAGGTTAGCTTGTTTAAAGAAAGCACTGGATCTAATCGTGGGAAAAAAAAAAAAAAAAAAAAATTAGAGCGGTAGCCATCAATCATAAACCCCCGTCTTTTCCTGCTGTCAAATTACCTCTGCACCATCACACCACCCCCGACTGCAATTTTAGAGAAGAAGAACACTTTATCTTTCCAGCTGTCAGAGGAATGATCGGCTAGTTGATTATGACGTTAGCGCTGCGGCGCGCTGGTTAACTTCCACTGTTTTAACATTTGGGTATGACTAAGCCGCCACACGCCCTGCAGTGAATATAGCATGCTAAAAAACTACAGGAAAAGATATGTGCATGAATATTAACATCATAAATTTGTCACCGTATTTCCATTTGCTCGCAGCTTTTCTTTTTTAATAATTTTTTTTTTTTTTTCTGTTTTCCGCTGATGTTATATTACACAGGAGAATAATGAGTAGTTGAATAAAAAAGGGAGGATTGAGGGCTTATCTGGCTCTGCAGGTGTGGTATTACAGGCGTCTCAATGGGAATCAGACTTGTGGTGTGAAGTATAAGCTCCTGCACCGCGCGGAGCATTCTGTACATAATCCCAGCGCACTCTCCCATAACTGGGAGCTGGGACAAAGTGAAGGGCACACAGTCTGTTTGGCAGCATGACACTGACAAGTGGCCACTGAGACGAGGGCACGAGTGCTTGTCTTGCTTTGTGCAGGAGCAATGCTGCTCTGGCTCAGCGCTGCCAGGGAGAAATCTTTTCCACTCCAGTGAAAAAGCTGCTCCTTTCTTCCTCTCAGTATGAAATAACACATGCAAAAGAAGAAAAAAACCCACAAATGATGCTGGGATAATGTTATTAGAGGAGAAAAAGCTTAAGAAGCCTCATTTACCGTACAAAGAATTGAGTTCAATGTGGCCGAAACTATTATCCCAGTGAATATAACATTATCTCCAAACCAGCTCATTATATATTATTAGTGATGTAATACATTTAGCTGGAACATCCTTCAAAGCAGGGCAGGAAAATGAATCTATTTTCATTATGTACACTAATCTATTTCTGTGCGCCACAGTGTTCGGCTCAGCTAATCAAAAATCAGCCCCAAACTTGTGTTATGTACTCATCTATTTTCATTCCACATTGTGGTAAAACGAGACAGTGGAGATGTGGACCACTGAATATTCAGTGAGTCTTTGTAGACTAATTATAATGTGTGTCTTCATAAACTTGGGGACTGCATGCGGTGACTGAATAAGGCAGAGCAGAAAATAAATTGATTTCTTGCTTTGATGCAGCTGCGTTGTGTATGCATGTGTCTGATGAGAGGCTGCATGAAATAAAGAAATCTTTATTTCTTTTGTATGATAATTCAGGCTAGCCGCGGTACATCGCTCTGAGCCGAATCTCTGCCTCAGCACGAGGATCAGGAAATCTATTCCGGGCTGTGATGAAATTAATGGAACATTTTATCGGTGCAGGTCATGTTTGTGGTGTTGCGGCATTGTAATGAAGAAGAATGCTGAGAAATGTTGAGGAGTTGGAACATTAAAATGCCCCTGGCAGGTTTCCGCTTGCTGTTGAATGGGAAATAAGTCCATCTCGGTGAAAGCTTGCTCAAAACAAGTAATGATTAATGTGAGTTCGGACGTGTTTGCACACATGTTTACTGATAGAGTATGCACAGCCGGTGCGCGCAAACATCAGGATATATGCATATAAATGCACTCATAGGAACATGTACTGTCTTCTACAGTTACTCAAGCGCTCAGGCACCTCGCGAAACAAATTGCTCTTATGTCTTGAATTTGTATGCTAAATATTTTTGCCTGTTTTGTTTTTTTTCCCCCTCCTATCCAAGACTTTTAAATTGAACTTGGAAGTTTATGTCTGCTCACCCTTGAGACAACAAACCGGCCCTAATGGATGAAGAGATCGTAGAAACTGCTCATGTATGTCCATCTGTGTCAGCGAGTGTGAATGGAAACTTGAAGCTGAAGTGAAAACTAACCCTAGACCGCTGGGTTTAACAATTTTACATCCGTGTAACACAAAGTTTTAACACAAATGTAATTAATGCAAGCAAATGAGATCAGCCACAATTTGTTGACATTTTACAAAGTAAGTAAAATACACTGAAGTGGCTGCTTGGGTTTGTGCAGTGGCAGATAAATGGAAACAATGAAAGTTTCTTTCAAAAAATCAGATCACCAAACAGTATTATGTTTTATAACATCATTTTTATGGCCCTTGTTTCCCCTGAAATTCCTCCTTCAGTCATATTTATGTATTGCTGCTTCCTTGTGCTCACAATCTGGGCACTAGCAATGTAAGAGTGAATTGACCAGCTGTGATTGGATCTAAGATGGATAAACGCCTGATAATAACAGGATCCCGGAAATAAAACACATGTGAGGACATTAGAAAGCAAACAAATAACTGTTAATCTGCCAGCATCATGTGTTGCCTGTGTGCAGAGGAGAGCGAGAAACCGGAGGTGCAGCCAAATGCATTCAAGCAAGTGTTCCTTAGTGAGCCCCGACAATGTTTTAGTCACACTGCCTGAACAAAGTAACCATGCTGCCTGTGTCGCTGAACTCGCACTGCTCCAGAAAAACTCTAGGATGAGGCTTCTGGAAAACTGATGCAAAGCTGAAGTTACAGGACCAGTCTCACACACACACACACACACACACACACACACACACACACACACACACACACACACACACACACACACACAC
>JAQNCA010000013.1:9442128-9461353 GCA_029783725.1 Acanthurus tractus
GCACAACCTCTGTCCATGGGTATCTGCGAGACAAGAAAGCACAAAGACTCCGGGGAAGGTGGCAAGTTAGTAAAGACGTTTGTTTGTGAGTGTATTTTATGTTTTTCTAACAGAAAAACCCACTATTTTAGGTGGTTTGATGAAAATTACTAGTCCAGTTTAGAAGAAACCAACAGAAAACTTTCCCCAGAATCACATCAATGGGAAAAGCTTTACAAAATAGAGGCATCATTCGTTTTTTTTGGCTGTCCATTTTAAGAGTACACTTTGTATTTTCTTTATTTTCTCTTACGAGCAACAGCTTTTCATTAACATCACCCCCATCAGTGTGATTTTAAGGCTGTGGGAGTGTGTGAGATTTGTGTTTTCATTAGTGCGGTCACATCCCTTTGCGTGCACAAAATCTCCCACTGTTAACTTTTCACAGCGAGGCAGGCAATTCGAATCAAGCGAATATCAGAGGAAAAATAAGGAAACATCCCATAAATTCAAAAGCAAAGTGGTTTTTTTTTCCTCTCTGGAGTTGATATAAAATGTGATTCCTCCTTACAGTCTGCGTCTTTAGTGATGACATCCCTGAGACGCTGCAGATAATCTCCTTTAATAAGAGCAATTAAATTAAATCATGTTCCCAGTCTGATCCCATTGCCCAGCACTAACTGAACATGCTTTAATTGCCTGCAGCAATTAAGAAGCAAGTGCTAATTGCTCCATTATGTGGACACGCTGGACATAAAGACATGGACTTTAATTTAAATTCTGCTTTCGCTTTGCCCATAAGATAAATCCAGAGGTGACTCCGTGATACCAAAATTGGTCCTAAAGGCGAATTTCCACAGCTCTCACTTCAATTAGAAAAATCTGAATTGGAAATGTAAGAAGTAAAAACATTTGGGCTTTGGGTTGGATGAGGAGAGATAACGGAGAGAAAAAGAGACTGGGGGGGGGGGAAATGAAAAAGGCTGCTGCTGCAACTGCAATCTCAGCATGACTCTTACGCAGCAGACCCCTTCCATTGTGCTCAGAGCCAAGGTCACACCAGACGATTTTAACAGTAATTCTACACCTGACTTGACCATCCCAGCATCCTGGGCAGGTTCTCCTGTAGTGTGAACAGGCTCAGGACAGCAGAGTGTGGCACCACAGGCTGACAAGATGTTTTCAAACATGTCTGATCTTATCTGGTTCACATAGTGTGAAGCGGTACAAGACTCAAGGAGGCGAGAAATCTGAGAGCGGCATCGACAACACATAATCAGAATTTAGACACAGGAACAAGAGATGAGGAAGGGGCGAGCTGGAGGGAGGTTCAGCCGCAACGATTCTCACTCAAGCACACAGTTTACATTACCAAGAGCCCAAACTGTGCATGTTCTACATGTGACAAGTTATATTTATTTAGAGAAAAAAATAAAAAAAATGTAGGAAAGTTGCATACAATATTACTCACTGATGCCGTATCTGCAATAATTTTACTTTCAAATACATCTTTAATTTAATTCTCTGATTCTGTTAACAGTGAACAATGACACTAAGAGGTAGAAGGTTCTTTTTCTTTAACTCTCATTTCTTCAGACACAATGGAAAAAATGAGGATGGTGTCTTTCTGACCTGGACAGAAGGAGACACAGATCCAACAATGAACCATGTAACCGATGGATGATCAACTCCTGAGCTTCAGCATACACAAAAATTATAAAATATACTTAAAAGATTATACCGGTGCTTCAGCTTACACTAATTCATTAATGCTACTGACAGCTTTCCAGATTCATTAGGACACAACGTCGATTCCAGTTAACTTTAATCTGCTGAGAGTACAGGTCTCACTCATCAATATTTTCATATCAGCTATGAATCAAATGACTATGTATAATATGAAAGCGTCACTCTCAGCAACAAACCCACAGAGAATTATCAGCCAACTCTGGAGCTAAAAAAGATCGGCTTCTACATGTTGTTCTGCCTGCCGGCTGATCATTGTTAAGTTTTACGTCCTGCATGGCCCTTTTAATGCTGTACTGTCATCAACCTGCATAGGCCTGATAAACTCTATGCAAGCTCTTGTATTTTCCCAGAACCAATCAGTGAACAAATTCAGCAACCAGGTGTTGCAGAGGTTAAACCTTTAGCAGATAAAGAGCCAGATATTTTCCTTGGGAAGTGGTGGAGACAGAAAACAGAGCTAAAAACAAAGTGAACTCACTCCAGGGCTTGAAAATGAAGTTACAATAATGGCCATTTGAGGCGACTAGAAAAAGAGAGCCAATCCATATAAACAAACATATTAAAATGCCCAACTTTACGGCAGAAATCAACATGTTTACAGCCTGTTATGAAACACGGCTTTGGTCTCTCAGACTCATTTCCCTGTTCAGTGGAGTATTTATAAAACTGACAAATTTATAATGTTGTTAATTCAGGATTAAAAGTTATGCAAAATTGATGGTGTGACCATTCCATGTGACAGCAGCTCTTAGCTGTCCACTAGGTGTCACATAGTCAATAGTAGCAATGTGCATCCTCTCCGGCTTCACCCAAATGTCCAGATAGTCACCACTGGCTCCAAAAAACTAGGATGGTGACGGCCATAGTGTCAAGAGGTCCACAAACCAGTAGATAACATCACAATAGCTTTGTCCATTATTTAGTATACCGTCTGAGTGAAATCTTGGACTATGTAACATTACTTAGGGTGCTTACTGTGTTAGCAGTTTGTTTGCTAACATGTTAGCCTTAGCAACTGGTGTGACTGTCAGCTTGTTCAGGAATTCTTTTGTATCTGAGCGGCCAAAAAAATAAGTCAGGCTTTAAAAGCTTTAAAAATGCCTGTCAAAGGTAAATCCTGACATCACTTGTTTTTATCAGTTTTACAATCATTAAATAGTTTTGTTTAACGGGGTGGAATCTGATATTCAAGACCATAAAGTTAACTGCTAAAGAACTTTTACAAGCTCGGCTGTCAGCTTGCCAGAACACAAACAATGAATAAACCAGTTCATTGTGCAAAGCACAGATTTGAAAGCTTAATTGTAGCATTAAAACAGCAATTTAACCACTTTAACAAACAGAACACAACAGACTGACAAGCCATGTCCCAACTTTTCTTCACAGCTTCAGATATGAAGCAGAAAGCACAACTGTTTTATTCTTTCTTGGCATGAGCCTTGTCTGAAACTGAGAATGAAGGATGCTGCCTGCTTTTCTTTGATGTCTTTCCCGCACTTCAAGCTTTACTAAATGAAAGACAAATGTGTCTAATTATCCAGGCAGCTGGTGCAGTAAAATGGTTGGTTTTGGCGGCAGGTAGCATCTCCTCCTGCGGGCTGTAAATATTGACTGTTGTAGATTGTGTGTAGTAAGCAGGAATGCAGTAGGAGCGACACATACTTCTAAATCCTCATATACTGATACTTGGTCTTCTTTTTAATGCAGTGGATATCTGTATAGTGTATTTTCTGTCACTAAGCTTTTCTTACGTATTAACCATTGTGAAATAGTTGCAGATTTGTTAAGTTTACGCAATAATAATAATAAAAAAGTAGGTTTTGGAAAGAAAATCTCAGACTACTTTCAGTGGGACTCGACTCAACTTTTGTGACCCTGACCCTCCACCTTAACTTTTTCACTCCTCTGTGGTCAGGTTGAAATTGAAGTGAAATAAAAAACCTGGCTGTCGCTCTCAGGGTACCCCCTGCTTTAAAAAGTGATGCCAAGGCGTCCTGACCGAGCTGCTGTGTGTGTGACGGGTTGGAAGTGAGAATGGTTTAGCAGGACAGGCGGCTGACTGTTATATTAGCTGTGACAGCCGCTGTACACTTCCTCTCAGCTTGCAATACAAACACGGCGCCTGTGTTTGGGGACACATCCATGGTGTATGAGTGAGTGTGTGTTTGACTCTATCTGTCTCTGTTTGTTGTTGCATGTACACAATGTGGTTTCATGTTAAAGCCTGTGGTGTTTTGTTTGGTCTGAGTTTGGCCTGTGTGCTGGTGTTTCATTTTACAGGTATACAGGTGTTTCCACTGTACATGCAGGACATTGTGCATACATGCATGAGTCTGTGCATTTTTGTGTTTGTTTGCATGTGTGTGTGTGTGTGTGTGTGTGACTGACAGAATGTCAGGCTGTACTTTAGAGGAGTGTCACTGCAAAGTCTTTGTGATGTGGTTCTGATGGAGACCTGAGGGAGCCGACTTCCTGTTTCTCCAGAGTTCAGCTGCAGGCTGAAGTAGAAAGGGAAGACAAAGAGGAGGAGGAGAAGAAGAAAGGAGAAAAAAAGAGAGACAGCTTGAGGAGGCATGGTTGAAAATAAGGGAGGGAAGGAAAGAAGACAGAGGAGACAGATAAAGCAAGAAAAAGCTGTTTTGATCAGAGCTGCTCATATTTGCTCTGCATTTACTCTGCAGATGAACTTTATTTCAAGATGAATAAAAAAAATAATGCACTTTATGAAATGAATTGAAATAGATT
This sequence comes from Acanthurus tractus, assembly GCA_029783725.1. Classification (NCBI taxonomy): domain Eukaryota; kingdom Metazoa; phylum Chordata; class Actinopteri; order Acanthuriformes; family Acanthuridae; genus Acanthurus; species Acanthurus tractus. The sequence goes on from JAQNCA010000013.1 coordinate 9,446,602, forward strand.
TAATTATGTGTCAGCTGTAAAAGCGGCAGAGTGCAAAGATTTATACATTTGTTTATAAGAGCAAAGCTGCTCAAGAGCATGCCCAGCTGTAAATGTCATAACAGGGGCCTCTCTGAATCTGTCTGCAAAATTGAATATTTCTTTTAAACAGAACACCCACATTCCGGTTGTTTGTGTTTTATTTATACGTCTAAAAACCCATTTAAATATTAGCTTCTCAATGCAGCAAGGCCTCTGAAAGGCTGGGAAAAAAAAACTATGCCTGACTCACTGGCTGTCATTCTCTTTTAGCTGCCAGTGCACTGCCATAATCAATCACACTAAAGACTTGAATGGGCTTAATTTGATCTCCAGTTATATCTCCATTAAGCCATAGCATTTGATGCTGAATAGTGAAGGCTCTCCTCAATCTCCCCCTGATGTCAAACACTTGGACTCAAAGTTTTTACCATCCCAAAAAGTTTAAGAGAATTAAACAGTTTTTTGAAAAAGAAAGTCACATGTATGCTGATTAGCCAATAAGAAGAAAAGATTTTGATTGTTGGTTAATGATTTTGGAAAATATTTAGTAACATGTTATCTTGTACTGTTGTGGGGATTTTTGTAATCATGCTATGCTTGAACTTTCAATGGCTGGTGCAACAGCCTGTCCAAGAAAGAGCCAAAAGTGTTTAAAAGCCTGAAAGCCTCATGTTCACATTTGTAGCAGGAGGAAGTATGACTGTTGTCTCTCAGACGCAAAGGAGGAAGAAGCATGTTTCTGATTCCGACATGGAAAAATCATCCCATTCACTTTTAACAATGTTTCTTTTAATCATGTCCATCATTTCTCACTAACATTTACCAAGTACCTCAAAGGGGAACTGATTTTCACGCATCAAAGTCTGCTGACAGCTCTTGGGTGTGTGAGAAAAGTTGTATAAAGACTGTTTTGGCTCCAAAGGGAGCCGCATGAAATCTGATAAACTGCCTCAAGTGATGTCGGCCAAGGCTGAAGGCTACGAGTTTAAAAATGAAAACAGAGAGAAGGCGAGCTCACTGAACCTCTGTAGAGGCTCTGCTCGAGGCTACGTTATCCACTAGCAGCATAACACACCTGAATGTACAACTGAGGAGACATTAGGCAAGATGCATTGTGGAAAATGTAGGCGCTAGGTTACAAGGAACAGAAGTACGTGGGATAAATAAAATAGTATGGCCGATTTGACTCTGAAAGTCCATTTGTGATTCTGATATGTTATGTTATATAAATGCAATGCTAAAGCAGAGGAGTACATTTTATTACAGAGTGGTCAGAAAGAAATCCTCCGAGTCCTTTTTTTTTAACAATCATGTATTTTAGAAGACACTGTCAAATGATGCTAACCCGTCGCTGGTGCCAGATGAGAACATCTAACACCATCCTGTACTGTAGTTAGGTGGGATTTTTGAGTTAATGAAGGAAAATGAAATGTGTTTTTCACTATTTTTCAGACATTTTTTTAGTCAAATGACGTGAGCAAGTGAAAAATAATAAGTGGCCTCATCAAATCAATGTCGCACCAGAAAACCTGGGGTCATCAGGGGTTTTCTATTTTTTTATACACATGCACTAGTTAAAAAGTTCCTGAGCAGGAGACCCTAAATGATGCATGACGGGATGAGGGAAAAAAATTGAAGTTGAACTTCAGGGGAAGTAAATAATAGAGGAGAGGAGACGGGTTTTGGTATCTTGAGGGTGATATCCTCATCGTGTTACGTGGACTGTGGAAAACCCCAAAGATGCCCATTGTTAATTTGGTCTTCCTAGTATGATATAGAGAGACACAGCAACCACCAGGATCAAGCACGCATGCATGTGTGTGAGTGTGAGTGTGAGTGTGTGAGTGTGCGTGTGCGTGTGCGTGTGCGTGTGCGTGTGCGTGTGCGTGTGTGTGTGTGTGTGTGCAAAATTGTAAGACGCCCCATGAGCTGCCCAATATTTTTCATATCAAAGTCACTGAACAGTTTGTGCTGTCAGCTCGGCAGCAGTGTGTACTGGTAGGACCAGGCACTCCTCTACATGCCCCACTGATCTCTACAGGGGGCTGAGCACAGAACTGGAACACACACACACACACACACACACACACACACACACACACACACACACACACACACACACACACACACACACACACACGCACGCACACGCACGCACACGCACGCACGCATGCACGCACACACAGTCTTACAGAACTGGTCAATGTTATGTTTTGAGGTACTCCTCTAAGTACACATTTACACCAACCAAAAAATGCACTGACCTATGTATATTTACACTCAGTATATATATAGAGGAGTATACCTGCATACACACAATCTTCTTTCCCAAGCGCTGCAGACCCCACATACAGAAAACAGTGTGACCTTTGAAGCCATCTCATCTCTGACTGAATGACGAGCGTGAAACGTCTTGTGTGGCTGAGGAATGAGTTCACAGTGATGCCGAGCTGAGAATGAGAGCTCTGGAGAGATTGCCAGGCTATGAACAGCATCCTGGTGGAGATTTCAGGGGCACAAGTCCTGTAGCCGCTGACGGGCCGTAATATGCTGTCATAGATGGGAGGTTGCAGGAGGTATGCACTCTGAGAAGGCTGTCAGATGAAAAATGTTTTGCTTTGTGCCATTTATTTGTTTTTTCTCTTTCTATCTGTGGTTTTGATCTCGCCGATGGTAAATTTATGTGTTGATTAATTGCTCAATTAGACGACTGACAGAAAAGAAACCATCCAATTTTTCTAATATATTACCAATTATTTATCAAGCAAAAATGCAAAACAATTATTAGTTGTAGCTGCTGAAAGGTAGAATTTTGTTTTTTTTAACTGTCTTTTTAAATTGTTGATTGTAGATATATGATTTAGCATCAGACAAATAAGGAAGACATCCAAACTGACTTTAGGAAACTGCATCAGGTATTTTTCAATATTTTCTTCGACTTCATTGGCCAAACAATTACTTGCATTAATCAAAAGAAAAAAGACCAAATGATTAAGATTTTTCAGAAAAAGAAAGCAAGCCCTATTCAAAAAAAAACCACATTGTAGGCTAATTATCCTGACAGCTTTTTTGTGCTTTTTAAAATGTATTTATACAGTCAAATAATTAGTTTTGATTAATCCCTAAGAGACTTTCTGTGTTTCTTTTAGTGGTGGAAAGACTATAACATTATCAAAAAGAAGGAATAATTTAATGTAGATATAGTTGAAGCATAGATAATTAATACATTCTCTGCAGTAGCCATTCAAATTGTTTATGCATTGTATTTTATCATATCTCATTAAGAGACACCATAACAAGCCTAATCATCCCATTTAACGGGCCGACTCCTGCATTTTATTCGCCTGAATCTGTGTCACTAAATTTGAGTTCTGCTCAGGGACTAGTTTGGTCTCCACTGCTAGATCAGTACTTCTAGCTGTTAAAATTTCATGACTGTTGTCTCTGTGTGACAAAGAGCAACTGTGCTTTTATCTTTGATGGCTCTTGCTGCTGAAGTGAGAATATAAAAACAACAAGAGCTCGCCAGTGGCCAGAGGGAGCTGTGCCAAGCTGCCAAGAGTTGCGAGGCGTGATGCCCAATATGATGCTCATGAACCGCTCAGCTGGGTTGTTAAAACACAACTAGCCATTGAATGTGAGCCTTTAGTAAAGACATTGCTGGTACATCAGCTGCAGTCGCTGATGAAAAATAATACCTGCTTTGTTTTTTTTCCCTCAGTGGACCCCCTGTCTTGCTTGGCTGGTCACCCTGCTCTGGTTTGTGTCTCGTCCTGGGAGCCGTGATCAAAGTCTGGAAGAGTCTTTGTTTTAACAGGGCCTGGGTGAATTCAATGAATTTGTTCAGGGCCACATGGTCTGTGTCAGATCGATGCAAACTAACATAAACAAGCCAGTTTTCTTGTGCTGGTATTTAGAAAAGGCCATTTACTTTGACTGGAGAATCATTTTGGGTCCCCAGTTTGGTCAGAGATGATAATAGGCTGCTTAGATATTGATCCGCTCTCATCAATGAAGTGCTTTTCTCTGAGAGCCCGCTCTGCTTTCTGGACACCTAGTTATGTGATATGAATACCAACGCATGGAAGCACAAATGTGCTCATACACATGCTAATAGAGAAAATCAAGAGAGGGAGCATAAGTGCACTCATTAGAGTTCTTCTGAGCCACAGAGGCGACCATAGGCCATTATACCTATCTGATGCTCCTTTTAATGCACCCGTTTCTGCTAATTCTCATACCAGCAGTGTTCATTACAAAAGTGCCAACTGCTCTGACCCCGCTGATAAATGGGTTAATGTTAATATGGAGAGCTGAAGAGAGGGCAAGTGATCTCTAGATTGTGAGCCTGATGGCGTACGGATGAGAACAAGTCAAAAAGTAACACAAAATGAAGCCAGTACGTGCTTTTGACTGATTACCGAGGACACCAATCGATGTGGAAGTGCCAGACTGTGGCATAAATGTCATTGTGATTACATGTTGCTATATGTCATGGAGGCATATACGCAATATGAGGGAGGCAGAGGAGAGAAGGCTGGGGAGAAGGTGAGTGTGTGGCAAAAATGGAAGTGAAAGAAAAGAAAAGACAAAATCGCCTATAAGTTGTGTGACAATCATTGTCCACACTAGATTTTCGGTGTGTCAAGACTACAGCAACTTTGGCAGCGGTACAAATGCGGTTGCCCTTTCCCAGTGTGATCCTATGACACATGTGAAACATTATTTATTGCTTTTTACAGCCTGGAACAGTGTTTCAGTCCTTGTATCTGGGATGTTGCAACACTAGCGGAAGAGTGAGGTTAGACAGTATCTCATGATTTGAGGAAAAGATAAAATGAGAAGACATGTTACTGGGAGTGTGAGAGACACTGCAATACACTACATATTCTATTTTCCATCCGTCTTTGTTCAGGCAGCACTCGAACATGAAGTCGGCATTGAGTTGAAAAGGAAACGATATGAAAACGTAACCACTGTAATGTTGTCACTGGCATCCAAGCACATCCAAGGTAACACACTGAAACTGGAAAAAAAAACAAACATAAAAGCAAACTCATCTGAATGTATGTCTCCAGACCAGGCCCTTCTCTAAATAAATAGGGAAAGAGCTGTTTGTTTACAATGGTCACCAGGACATGCCTGTAGAGAATCACCAACAAAATCTGATTAAAACACCTGTTTGATGACTTGGCCTAAAATAAAGGTGCATAACACCTTTTTTTTCTGTGAGTCATACCTGTGTGTGTGTAACAATCACCATCTTTGGCGTCACAGATGTTTCCATTCAAATGGCTGTAAGTGACCTGTCTCCTCTTCTATAACGCCTTTGGTATATCCACTTAAAAAAATGCATAAATGCCCTTATTTTAATGTCAAAGTGGTATTAGTGAAAACTTTGACCTGCCAGTGGTGCCTGGTGAAAAGTCATGTGACCACTGAGGTCAACAGGACTCATTCTCTGATAACCGTGCATGTCTGTAACAAATGTCGGGGCAGACATTTGAAAAGTTGTTGAGATGTTTCAGTCCAGCTCAAGGTTACCGACCAACTGACCAACCGTCGTTCATCATCATCACTGAAGCCGCGTTGCATCTTTTGAACACAGCAGGACAACTTCGAGATCAGCAGTCATTTGTTGTACTTCTACTTTGAAGCACTTTAAAGTCGGAATTAGCTTTCAACCATGATGACCCCTCTGACATTTACAAGGTGGTCAGTGTGGTTCAGAAACTCCGCTGAAACCAAAGTTATGACCTGAAACTAAAGTGTCTCCTGTGTAAACACTGCGAATGCTTGGATCACCTCCATTGAAATGAGTTCATGAGCAGTTGGATTTCAGAGGTTGTCTCACTTTTAGCAGGTGTTACAAAATAAAAAATCAACCCTTCACTTAAGTAAAATGTCATTGCAAAAGTTTGCTAAAAAATAGCTTGGTTATTGCCTGGATGTGGCATATCATTACAGCTCAATTCTGGTCATCCGCAGGGATATTTGCACTGCCACTTAGCCACTTTTTATGTTGCTTTGTTCTGGTCACTTTTATGTGGGTGATTAATTTAGTCTGCAGTTCTGCTTTATTGTCAAAGTGATTTCAAAGACATTTACATATAAATTGAAAGAGCTACCTGTGTTCTCTTGACTTTTAAAGAGCCAGTGAGGTTTTCTCTGAGAAATCAGCAAAAAAAGTTTTTTGAAAGACATTTCCTTCCTTAAATGACAGAGCCCGGAAGTTCTTGTATCTTTTCTAGTTACGGTCTTTATTGTCCAGCAAAATTTTCAGTTTAATTGTAATTCTGAATTAACACACATGCACCAGTCTGATTTAAACAGACTCCATAAAACTTAATCAGCTCAATCAGAGGAAAGCCACTCATCAGTTGATACCACAATGTATGAATAATGTTTGAATGTAGTATATATATATATATATATATATATATACTACATTCTCAATACTTTTCTCCAAAGAAAAGGCCACAAGGATTAACCTACAAAGCTGGCAATGTCTTTAGCACCTCATACATTTTCTAAAATAAACAAATGTGTAATATTCTGCCATTCAAGGCTGCAATCACTGTATAAGAGCTGCATTAGCTCAGTGTTTAATATCTTACAGCTGCTACAATCATGATTTCCTTGATTAATATGTAGTATTTCTAAAAGCAATGAGACGATTTAATCAATCTAGCCTTGAAACCATTAAACAAAGTATGTTCTTTGCTTTGTTTTGCAGGAAACCTTTCTCCGTCCTTGTGCTGGACATAAAGTAGCGTACTCTTTCCTACTTACTTTTATGAGACATTCAGCGTTGCAAAAGCCTGAGTGAATGGTGTCACAGGTTATCCTGCTGATGTAATGCATCGTGATGAAACTCATTTAAGAATTCACCTGGCAGTGGCCTCACAAGTGTTTCAGAAGAATGAGTTTAAAAGGCTTCTCTTACTTAGCGAGAAGTCTTGCGCAGAGTTTGAGGTGTAGTTAAAGGCTGTATGTTTCATGTATTAAGATGGGATTTAAACTACGCCTGATGTTTCCTGAGTTCAGGTATGGGTTTGTTTTTTTTTTTTAATGCCCGCTCCAAAAGGAACCCATTTTATATGCACAGATGGAGACTATAACTCTCCACATTCATGCATTTGTTCATTTACTCGGTTGGAGGACTCATTGAAAGTGCACCCACTCATCCTTTCGGCACACCGCCACTGCTCTACAGGGTGCTCCCATTTTGTACATACATCCTCTCTCTCTCTTTTTTTTTTTTTTTCACGGAGTAATCTACCTTTGTCAGCCTCATTGTACCATCAGTATTCTCCTCCTGTTCAAGTAAAGTTAAACTGACTCGAGTGTGTCTCCACCTGAAGACTCTTGTGCCTCAACAACCTTTTCTCTCCGATGATTTCCACAACCTGTTATCATGGAGGGTCTATGGAGTTGTCCTTTTTTTGCACGCATGAAATGGAAAAAGGAGCAAAAAGCAGAAACTCAGAGTTGCAGCATTAAGAAAAAGCTGTCATAAGATTGTCAACTTCTTACTTGAGATTTGTTCTTGATTAATTCGACTTGCCTATAGGATGGGTAACCTTGGGCCTTTGTATCACACATATTTCAACAGTGAGTGATGTACTAACGGGCGACAGCTTCCCACGGTGATGTAAAGACACTTTATGATGCGCAGCGTTTTATTTTATGAGCGGCTATAAAAAATGAAGAAACATCCTGAAAAGCTTTTTCTCAGCAAAAAACCCAAGGCGATCGTGAGGTAATTATCTGAATAAACCTTTTCACAGCTTCTGTTAGTCACCAAATCTGGCAAGAGAAAGATGAGGCTGACAAATAAAACTATGGCTGAGCATTGAGTGAAAATGATAGACAGATTTTTTCTTGGCATCTTTATTTCCATTTCCCCGCTTATTCCCCTAACCACTAAGCTCTCTCAAAGACTCAAAATTCTCTGTGGCACTTTTGGGGGAGGATATGGAAAAAAAAAAAAAAACCTGCCGTGAGCGTTGCTTGCTGCAGGGAGAGACCTCCGAGTTCATCTCATTTCAGAGTTTCTGAGCAGCAGCGAAATGACTGTCTATTCTCCCCCCTGTGCTCCTGCTGGAGCGTGCAGTGGACTTTCCTCAGGGCCACGGAGACCAGGCTCCTCTCTTCCATGCTGCTTACCACCTCTCTGCTGTCAGAGGTGCACAACTTTCCTCCAGTGCTACCGATCAACACCGTCCATTGTATCTGCCAGAGGCGTCTGGCTACACGCGTGCCTCGGCACTCAAAAAATGCATTTGAGCTATACTTCCACATATTACAGTTAAAGCTTTAGAGGCTTAACTTTTGACCATCTGTAGTTCGACCAGCGGTTTCAAATCTATAATGCCATTGATAGAGTTTGTTCAACACCGCCTGACAGTTGCCTCTAAGGAGTTCGGAGTGTGTTCATGCTCAAACAGCCATGCAAACAGGCATCAACAGCAAAAAAAAAACATGCACAGTATGTCATGCATTCACCCACACATAGACAAACCCAACACACACAATCCTAACACATGTGCAGCATCTGTCCTCTTTCACGGTTTCCCCTTTTTGTGTTGCACGTCTGTGATGGCTGGATCATAGTATTTTCCACACCCCAGCACATAAACCTCGACACATATGCTGTCACACATACGGCACGGCGCTCATTAAACTGTGGCACACAACCCGTAACAACCCCCCGACTCCTGCTTAAACTCCCCTGCAGCAGGCGGCAGATACAGATCCCTGAGCTGTGAAAAATGACTTCTACAGGAGCTTTGTGCAATTACAGCCGTCCGCGGACCCCATCGCTTACATCTTAGGTGACTTTTACTATAACTGTGTTGTGAAATGTCATTGTTTTACATTATCGTTCCCTGGTAATGCATTGCGGAGCCTGGGATTCACTCTTTTAGCCTCACTGTATAGCACATCATGCTTCTCATCCTCACTCACAGACGTTTAAACTCAAGAGCGCGCCTCCAACTGAAGACATATTCACTTACCTTGATGGCCCTTTTTACTCTGAGTTATACAACCTGCTATTACAGAGAGCCCGATAGAGCTCTTCTCCTGTCTATTTGATACGAGGACACGATAAAAAAAAAAAGAAAACACTTTTATAGAGGAAGATGAAATTGCAGACTGTCATTTTCTTCTTTTCTCTTTTAGCTGTCTATAAGATAAATAAACTTAGACCGCAGTACTTTTTTGTAAAAGAGCTGTCCTCTAGTGTCCTGCTATTACCTTTATTCCCCACATTTAAGCACTTGTGTGTTTATTTTTCAATCTTCATCCTCAAGTGAGGAAATGCTCTCAGAACATTGATCTGTCACGGCTCACCTATAATCTCTTTTCGAACCCTTTTTCTATCCCTTTTTTGATTGCTTAGACAGAGTGAAGGAAAACATTTCTCCACAACAAACTAATGATTAATGTCCTTTGTGGGGATTTTGTCAGTTGTGGATTTTCAGATGCCATAGAAGGAATTGTCATTGGTGGTAAAAGACAATAAACAAATGCACATCACACTTCGTTTTTATTGGTAACCAATTCAATCTGGTCAAATGCACCAGGGTGCTCTACTTCCAATTGTCTTGAGCCTAATTATTTGTCAATTAAATTAACTGCATCCCCTGACTTGATAATATCAAAAGTTGTGCTAATAACAAATTATAAAAATGCAAATCAAACTATTAGTGTTTCTCCACATACGAGCTGTGATGATTATTCCACTAACAGAAAATAGGAAATGATTTGCCAACAATGCCATTAATTAGTTAAGTGTTTCAGTCCCTTTGCAATTGAAAATATAAAACATTTGCTAGTCTCAGCCTCTAACATTTAGGGTTTGTTGCTTTTCTATAATATTTATGCTAATAAATAAGACTCTTTGCATTCTGGGCTGTCAGAAAGAAGCAAGCGATAGAAATAACTTTGGGCTCTGGAAAATAATGATAAGTATTTTTCTAAATATTCTTATTTTAATTTAATTATAAATTTATCCATAGTTATGTTTTTAAAGAGAGTAAGTGCATTAAATTCCTGCTCATCTCTTCCTCTGAACATTATTAATATTGTAGCTGGCATTATTTGACTTACTGGAGGAGCTGCAGTGCCTGGTGTCCAAGGCCCATTGACTCTCTTACAATGTAACCTTGCTGGAAATGCCAGAACATTACTCACCCTGCTCCTTTTTGCCAACTCACTGCATTATTCTTACCCACTTAACCGCATCTGATTTCATATATTTCCACACACACACACAAATTACTATGTAATATACATTATATACGTGACAGAGATTCACTTGGATATGATTACCATGTGCCAAAAGTTGTTGTTATTTATGACCTCCCTCCTTCTGAGCACCCTGCCACTTCATCCGTCACTGTCACTACTTTTATTCGCCTCACTTTCAAAGTGTGGTTACCGAGAGTGGGAGCTGGTCACATTCAAAATCTCAACAAGGCAATCTCTGGTCTTAAATGACAACAGCGTAACCCACGTACTTAAAGTTGAATCCTTCGATTACCCCTGTGAGTGCCCTCGTACGAAGGCTAACTGCTGCTCCGCTCAGTACATTTGGCCCCGTTCCTTCAAGAGCCTTCGTCTCCTAGTTCATCTCGTCTAAACAACCGCCGACTCCTCGGCGACTCCCTGCTCTGCAATTCACCTTCTCCCTTTCTGACACTGTACAACGCGCAACACTGGGCCCAAAGGCAATGGACAGAATTGAAGTGTAATAAAAAGCCCATTCATGTCCCAAATGTGTCTTCAAGGCAGAAAGCTTTGAGGTTGTTTTCCTCTCTGCACAACTGGCGAATTGCTGTTCATTGCTGTTGCTTACTACCCCCACCAGGGAGACGTGATGCTTTGCAGAGTGAGTGGGAAAAAACGTTCTTTATGCAGACAAAGAAATGCTTGGAAGCTGCTGGAAGTTTTCCCAAGTCGGGCATAACTAACACCCAAACGGGAGGTTTATCTTTTTTATTTCCATTCCTGTTTCTTTAAGATTCCTGTAACAATGAAATACGTGTTTTTTTCCAAGCGGGCAGATAAAGAAGATGGATTTTAAATGTCATTCTTAGCAGCAGTTACCTTTTGGATCTAATTGAGGCAGCTTGTGGTGCGACACGCAGGCTGTTTTAGATGTGACTGCTTACAAACAGTTCATTTTTGGCATTGTTTGGACCATGTAATATGTAATTACTCTCTGCATCTCCATCTCGGCAGAGAGAAGGAGAATGTTTTGGCTTTCTTTTTGCTGTATTTTGCTGTATCACAAAGAATTTAAAAATGGGGTTCATGACTCGCAAAAACTACCTAATTTAGGCCCATTAATGATAGACATCATTATCAAAATAAACTTTTCTACCTTCTATCTTACTTTTCTTTAAAGGCTGCTTCATTAATTTGACTTAAATAGCTTTTGAAGGAAAACACAGGTGGCAAATGTTTATTATTTCATATATATCATTATATTTCACATTTCACAAGAGGAATTAAACACAAAGGCTTAATGTTTCTCTGTGTCTTGGCAGTAAACATTACCCCGCCTGAACTCTTAATCTCAGGACATGTAAAAACATCTATTTATAATGTGCAGCTGGATAATTAAGCCTTTGTGATGATGCTTCTTAATTGGTATGAAATGTATGTTTTCTTCCGATGGCTCCGTTATGGCTGCCTGTGAGAAAGTGTGAGATGTCTCTCTCTCTCTCTCTCTGTCCTCATGCCAACCAACAGTCCAGTGGGATTTTGACATGTGGCCATGCCAATATATCTGCACTGATGTGATTATGAGGGTGTTGTTTGTGTGTGTTGCAAGCGAGGAAGGTGTGATGGGAGGCAGGTGCTTTGGAGAAAGAGAGATGACGAGCAAGCTGTAAATTACTTGTGTCAGTGTCAGGGAATATATTGACAGAAATTGACCCATGGGCCATTTTGGAACTAAAGAGGCCATAAGATTTGTCTGAGATGAAAACAACTCAAGTCATAAGGAAACACGAGGCTAGGCTTATTGCTGATGTCCAAGGCATGAAGCCCAGCCCCATTTCATCCATCTTGGTTAGGTCATGATACTTCATTTTCCCTCATTTTTCTGAAAGGGGAAAATATGATTCCACCTATCGATTGCTGCATAAATGTGTTGCCTAGTGATGAAAGATGAGGTGTGCTTTGCTTTTATGTGATCTGATTAACCTCCAGCTGGGAACGCTGGAGTGTCCAGCTGCTCTGCCCCGGTCCCTCCGCAGCGTCAGAGTGCATGTGGTGGGTTCTCAGAAAGATTAGAGTTCCTGTATGTTTTGTTTGTGTTGAAATATCCCCGAGAACATTTCGCTAACCAGGTGATTATATTGCTAGCCACTGAAGATGGTTTCAGATCAGTTGACTCGTGCAGCCAAAGAATTAAAGAAGACCTAAAGAGTGATTTTGAGATTAGAAATGAATGAAGGTTGGAATAATGAAAATCTGCACGTTGGACTTTTTGGTTCTTGTAAATGAGGTTTTTGGTTTGTTTTGTACTATATTTTTTTCTCACTTTGAGCTTCATTGCAAACTATTATTAAACTATAAATTCTGAATTATTTCAGGTACTGTGTAGGATTTACTGGAATCTACTGGTAAAGTTGCAAAATTGCACCTGACTTAAAACCCCTCTTCTCACCTTCCCCTTGCAAGCTTATAGGACCTGCGGGCGGCAAACTCACAAAAAGTGGGGAAAAAACAATTTTTTTAAAATTTGGATTTTCAATTCTGGGCTACTGTGGAAACATAGTTGTGCAACATGGCAAAATCCAAACTGGCTCCCTCTTTAGATTTTAGAAAAGGTTTATTTTAAGGAAACTGAACAAAAATTCTTTTTTCAGAAAGAGTTTGTATTTATTTATTAAACATACTCGTGAACTTTATATCCATTTCTGCCACATTTTATGAATAGATCCTCCAAATTCCTCCACAGTGGACTTTTAAAACCAGTCCTCAGTCAGTGAAGCAAGAGGTAGTTTATTTTCTGTTGTGCTGCTCAGTGATTCTGGAGACATTCTGCCCTTTGTGTGCAAACACGAATTTATCAGACAATGTCTCTGATAAGGTTTTAACTCGTCTTGACTTTGTCAATGGCATTTTCTTAATCTGAGCAGCAGCTGACATTTATATCCAGCCCTCAAAGAGCTCAAAGTACCCTTTTCCACTCTATTGTTCTGTGGCTGAAAAAGCAAAAGTTATCCCTTATTGTGGCAGACAGTAGGTCCATTGATGATGACTTCAAGGTCCCCTAAGCAGCTCCTCGACAGAGCAAGCACCCGCATGGTTAGAGCAAATGTTTAAAAAAGAAAATGCCACATAAAGATCACATATTCGTGTTTTACCTTGGGCACTTATGAAAATTTGGGAATTCAAAAGCCTTTTAAATGTCAGTATTAGAAGCCACAAAATAGATGTGCTTCCCTCTTAAAAACATCCAATCAGGGAAGTTAAACAAAACAGCTTTTTTTCTAACAGGTATTACATCCTGATACATCGTGGGAGCAGAGTCCTTTTTTTTTTTATTCGAAGCAGCTGTTAAAAAAAGATTGTGAATAGATTACTCACATTTGTCTGAAAATTGAAAAGAAGCGTTCTTAGAAGACAAACCTGCTAAAAGGATTCATTTGAGCAGGAAGAGACAGGAGACATCTTTTCGCAGGTTAGCTTATACTGTGTGAAAGCTTCTAAAGGCTTAGAAACAGCTCTTTTGGTCTAAATATATGTATAACACTCAACAGATTTAGTTCATTAGTTTGTAAAATCGAAATCTTTTATTTGTATCAAGAGTCTATATTCATGCTAGCTGTGATATCAGGCTATGCTTAAGATCAAAAGTGCTTCAAGCTAAAAACGTGTGGCTAGCAAGGCAAAGCACCTTCTAAAACATTGCTAACACGCTGACTTTTAGCAGGCTTAAAGTTCATAATGTTTGCCATCTTATTGATACATCAGTATGCTACCATTGGCAGATAACAACAAACATAAAAAACCAGCTGGGGCTGATGGGAAAAGCATTAGTTTTAGTGGTTTTCGGTCTTAAACTATATTAGATAAATGTAAGACAACATCACCTCTTGATTGATTGAACACTACTGGTTCATAAATAACTAACTAGTGCTGGGGTTTGCATTGAACTTTTTTTTTTGCAGTGAATCGATTTTGCACTAAAAGTATGAATACTGACCAACTTAACTACATGGAAATAGCTCAGGAGAAACTACATGCGATTTGCTCAGCAGTGCAGCATCTGTCTCTTGACTCGACATTAAAAAAATGTTGGAAAGTTTCCTCAAAGTTTTGTCACAGATTGATGTGTACATTTGCTATGTATTATTCCCATTTTGCTATCAGGACAATGTCTGTGGGATTAAGTCTAAAAAATCTGCACAGATTTGGGGCAAAAATGAAGCTAATTCCAACAGGGAATTAAGATATATCAGACATTGCTTGTTCGCAGGATAAATTCATTGCTGGTTTAGAAGTTTTAATAGGAGTCCTTGATGGCAGGAAACATATAGAACATTGCTCGACTTTTTTTGGAACTTCACCAAAACAGACCTGCTTGGGGTGAAAAATGGATTAGCAGACAGATGGACCAGATTTAGATATCACATATTAGTCTTATAAGTGATCACTTGTGGTTGTTTTCTCAGTGAAGAGTCAGTTAAGAGACGACATCATGCAT
>JAQNCA010000013.1:9461423-9494636 GCA_029783725.1 Acanthurus tractus
GGGATTAAGTCTAAAAAATCTGCACAGATTTGGGGCAAAAATGAAGCTAATTCCAACAGGGAATTAAGATATATCAGGCATTGCTTGTTCGCAGGATAAATTCATTGCTGGTTTAGAAGTTTTAATAGGAACCCTTGATGGCAGGAAACATACAGAACATTGCTCGACTTTTTTTGGAACTTCACCAAAACAGACCGGCTTGGGGTGAAAAATGGATTAGCAGACAGATGGACCAGATTTAGATTTCACATATTAGTCTTATAAGTGATCACTTGTGGTTGTTTTCTCAGTGAAGAGTCAGTTAAGAGACGACATCATGCATCAACAGGCTGCAGAGCCTTGAACTTTTGCTCAGGTAGCTCTTAAGCCCCAGTGTTTTGCTGTCTTCGTGATGGCTCCACAGGAAAAACAAGTCTAATTTTAAACTGAATCCCACAATGGAGGAGGCATGTGGGCCACGCACATCATCTCTTGCTGTGCTGTAATCTTTGACTCTTTCTAAACACTTAAAAGAACACAATCCACCTTTAACACCACTTCTCATCGCCATCTCCGCCCCTGTTTCTGTTCCTCTTCTCACCTCATATTTGATCACTTCTTTCTCCAGATTTCATGAAAGAAAATCTGTTTGATTAATGTGTTACTGAAGTCAGGCCAACTTAATATGTTTGATCAGGGAGTGGTTGCAAGATGCACACATGGTGGAGGATAAAGATAGGATGTGAAGAGGAGGAGGAATAGGAAGAGAGGGAGGAAAGATGAAGGGATTATAATTCTTGGGTGAAGTTCTTCTCAGGTCGCCAGGGATGAGAACAGGTGATTATAAGAAATGGTTTGATTTAAAGCCACATACAGATGTCTTGAGGAAACGAATGCTTTAATACCATTTTGAGAGTTTATTTTAAAAGTTGGTTGCTACATTTTGTAGGAATACCACTGGAACTTTTTTTTTTCATGCATTTCAAGTCAGATCCCATGCTTCTGTGGGCCTCTTGGCTCAAGCTATATGAATATAACATCAAGACAGAAAAACCCTGAATCGTGCATATGTCTAATGATGAGGCCAGTCCGGTTCTGCTACATGTTTGATGTCTGATCACACTCGTCAGCCCGTGTCCTGAGGGGTTGGCCCAGAAATCCTCCAAAAGAGTTTACAACCAGGATTTACCACAGGAGTTAAGTTATCTGCACAAATCATTCCCTTTTTCATTTGCAGAAACAGTCCTGTAGACATGATTTACAAGTACAGCAGCCGCAGATATGAAATCCAAGGGCAGCTCAGGGTTACAAATCACACCAGCTTTTCCTCTCTATTTACAACGACCTATTGGTGTCATAGAAAAGGACATATTCTAAATCTGAAGTAACAGATTACAACATTTTTCTTCCGTAATGAGGTATTTAGTTTCATCTGTGTCACGATAAATGGAAACTAGGACAGTGTGTCACATCCGCCAGAGAAACAGAGAGACAGGGAAATCCTCTTACTGTGCTGTAAGCATGATCCAGCACCGACTCGGAAGCACCTGCTCCCCTCTTGACATTGCTCTGTTTTGTCATTTTTCAAGGTAAATATCACTCTCTCAGTCAAAACTGTACACAAGCAATCGCTCATGGTGAATTGTGTCACTATTTTTTCCCATCAAGGATGCAGTGGCGTATGAAAACGCAGTTTAACTCTGGAGTCTAAGTAGTTTGAAGAAGGTGTGCCAAATGAATACAAACAAAAAGGCAACTGCTCGGAATAAAATTGCGACTAATTTATATTTATGATTTGTTTCCATTATTTCTGTGGCTTTGTTACCAATATCAGTGTCAGACTTTTTGCTATTACTGTAATGCATATGATTACACAGAATAGAGGTCTGTAATTAGGTTCAGCTGTGTAGACGTTTTTCAGACAGGAAAACAAAACTTTCATTGTTGCAGTGCAGACAGAGGCCATGTTTTGAGCATTTTTGTGTTTATAAGGAAATAAAATGGACTTATTAAAAAACGGATGCGATGTAGAGGATCTTTGATTTCCTGCCATTGAATTCCAGACATGTGTAATTTACCAAAATGGACCAAGCTGCCTTAGTTGTTCCCTTGTCTTAAAAGTTATAACAGATGAAAAGGGAAAGGATATTGACTGTCTGACTGATTCATCAGCTCTCCCATTAGGATGGGTTACAGCCAAAGAAAAGACTTTTTAGTAAAAGACATTTCTCGAAGACGTATAAATAAAAAAACACTATTCATCTCCAGCAGCTGTCTGTAGTCTCACTGTAAATAGCATAGCACTGAGGCCGGCACAGCATAACCTTTCATGACTCTCTTTTTATGAGACGTACTGATCAATACAGGAGAATAGGATCATTTTCATCAGTCTTCATAGCCCCTATGTATTTCTTATTGTTGCATGTAACGTAAGGGTTTGTTGTTTTAATGCTGCCTAAATATGGAGTGAACTTGATGCTTAATCATCTTCTTCAAGATCTAGATTTAGTTTATTTTTATCTTAAATACTGATGATAAACAGGGTTTTTAAGGAGGTTTGGCAAACCTTCCCTACATCCTCGTTTCCACCCTTCTCTGTGTCAGAGCTTGGATGATCCTTTCTGATGGAGGCTCCGTCCTTCTGGCCAGCCAGCCAGTCACTGCTCTGCTGCCACGGATTTTTCACAAATCACTGCCACTGCCACGTCTCCAACAGCATAGAGGGATCGGGACACAAAATCAATGGGCTCTCACGGGCTACTCCATCAGTCCAAATATCTGGAGCTTGATGGGGAAGAAAAACAGGGGGTGGGGAGGATTTGCGGAATGGATGGAGGGAGGGAGGAAAGGGAGGGAAGGGAAGCAGGTTTTATGGCCAGGCGGGGTCTGGTGAGGTTGGATGGGCGTGCTGATTCGCTCTAGGAAAGGAGTGCGCCGAGATCGAAAGGAAATGAAATATTGGCACTAGTATGATACCTGAGCTCTAGTACCAACACAAAACAGAACTCACCCCAACTGCAGATTTGAAATGCAAATTTAGGTCCACCAAGGCAAACACAAAAGCTTTTCTAAGATCTCATATTTGTTTTCAGTATCTTCTTTGAGCTGTCTAACCACCCTCTGCAATTTGTCCAATGCTTTATTGCTCCTCCTTTTTTAAATGTCCACATTTTTGGGACATAAATCGACAGTATCACAAAATAGAATTGTTGCATAGACCCTCAGAGTCTTTATAAGAGTGTAATTTGGTGCGTTTTCCAATGTGAATGCAATACTCATAACTTTCTTAAAATTAGTAATACCATTTGGACAGAGCTTAAGAATCTTATGCCAGCTGTCCGTACTTGACAGTAGCGAAGCATAAGAGGAGGTTGGTATGACAGGAGAAGACTGATGATCAACTCTGAAGAGGAAAAAAAAATAAGAACGAAGAAAAAAAAATTGAAGGAGGGAGAAAAACAGATCCAGTTAACGTGTCATAATAAAAAGGATCAAGAGCAGGAGGGAATGTGGACAAGCCTGATAAACAAGTGACTTATAAAGACGCAGTGTTTTGAATTGAGTCTAACAAATTCTTTTAAAAGACGGTAGCGGCTCGTGCAAGTGATATCATATGGAAATGTCTCCAGCAAACCATTAAACATTCACCACAAGAACTGACTGAAGAAATGGTCGCCTCAGGTTAGAGGCAATGCATGCAAATGATATGTTAAATGTGAGGCCCCGCTGTCCATGTCGTAAGTTATTTCCTCCAGTTTTTCTCATTCTGCTTTTTGATTTCACACCTGGCTCAGGTTTTGTTGATAGGATTTAGACAACAAATCTTCCTCTCACTGCTACAAGTAGCTTGATGCATGAGTGCCTTGAATTATTCCAGGTGGTTTTAACTCTGTTGTTTAAACAAAAGGTTGTTTGGTAGATAACATCTTCTTCTTCTGTCTTTTTTTCTCTCTCTGCATCAGTGGTGGACAGCAAGGTGATCCTCGAAGGCCTGCAGAGATATGGCCCCATGCCGATCTATCTGCCTGTCAGCTACCGGATCCTAAACACTGAGTCGGCGTTCTTCCTGCAGGAGGCAAACCAGGACTTAATGAGGAACTCCAGCCTGCAGGCTCGCACCGAGTCCTTCTTTGTCCACCAAGCCCGACAGATGCCCTTTGTCAATGCTAGCTATGGGCCACTATCCGTCCAACAGCCTGTCCCACTGGAGCTGCTTCAGACCCTCCCAGGGCCATTTAATACACCCCCCTTCACGACATCATCGGCTCCAACATCAGCATCATCATCACCCCTCTTTACGTTCAACTGGAAGATCCACACCTACATCATCAGCGAAAGGATTCATCCCAGTTGGCCAAAGGTTCAGGTGTTGTTCTACATTGCAGGAAGAGACTGGGATGATTACAGCGCCATCCACAAGCTGCCCTGTGTCCGCATGTTCGCCTTCCACGAGACTCAAGAAGTGCGTGGGACATGCAGGCTAAAAGGTGAGCTGGGGATATGCGTTGCAGAGTTGGAGCCCCTCGCCAGCTGGTTCAGCCCGCCCACTGTCAGGCCAGGCAGGCAGAGGGTCTCTGAGCAGGCCCAGGGCACACCAGTGGAGCTCTACTACATGATACAAAGCACAGACAGTGGAGACTGCAGCTCAGAGGACTCAAGAAAGGGCAGCTCCATCCGCATGGACCAGCAGAGGCCAATGGGCTATTTTGCAGGGCATACACCGATGCAGCGCATAGGGAGTGTCAGGCTGTTTCAACCGCTGTCAGAGCTGAAGCTAGACAACAACTTTGTCGTCATGGCGCCCTCCAAACCCATCAGGCAGAGAGAAACAGTCTCTACCTTCCTGGCTCTGTCTACGCTCTCTTCAGTGCAAATTTTCACCCTCAGGTGAGTCTGCCTCAGTTTACTCTGCTTCATTAATCTTGTGTCATTTAACAAACTAATTTAAACAGAACGAATTGGACGTACAAACACTTAAAAAGAAGGCACTGGTAGTGTTTTAGAGAAATCAGCAGTGATGGATAAGTCACTCCACAACCACAAATCTGACAATGCAAAACAACATTTACAGTACACCCATCTGTCACTCAGTGCCTCACTTTAGTCACTGACTATAACTGTGCTGTGGCACACAATGGGAAGAAATATCTCAAGAAAGTCTTAGTCAATGTTTGTCTGAGTCATATACCAAAATGAATCATGCAGGGTATAACTAATCTGGTACAATGCCTCTTTGTTTCTAAAACACTGTGCTGGATGCAGCTATGTTATGCAATCTTGTCACATCCACCTTCTTATTTAAGAGATTATAGTTTGTAAGCAACACAGTTATAGTCCAATAGTGCATTTACTGTACTCTGCTGTTGTGGTTTGAAAAGATGAGAGATTAAAAAAGTGTGCATGTTGAGTTTTAGATTTCCCAAGCCATCCCTTAGTCCATGAATAATGTTTCTATGAAACTGCTTTTCTACTGCCTAGCATGACTCTGACTTTGTTGCTGGTCTGTTTAGGGTCGTTTGACTGTTAATCAGTGTAACATAAGATCCCAAATGACAAAAATGGTGACGAGACGGTGGTAACCAAGAGTGCCCTCGTGAACTCAATTACCTTGGTTGTTGCAGAGCAAATGTTAATTTCAGCTGGCAGACAATTTTGTGAAACGACACAATTTCAGCAGCAAACTGAGAGCTTGCCGCACACAATCCTAGCTCTGGACTAAACTCCAAACCTCTTGGTGTTTGTTTCTAAGTTTACTGTGAGTGGAAGCAAAAGCTTCTTCAATGATTTGCAAGTTAGCAAGTCAAAAGCTGAAAGGTGAGAGCAGAGTTTGAAGGGATTTATTTATGGTGTATGGTTTCTTTCACTGCTTACGTTTACAAGGTCATGTTTACAGTTTCGTATCACATTTATTGAATGCATAGATTAAATCTCGTTTATGTGAAGTAATAATCTTCTGGCTGAATACAATCTCTTACAACAAGCCAGGCTTCTTTTAAGAAGAGATTTCCTGCCTGCTGTAGATTAATCATCTTTTTTAAAGAAGTGCAATGCAAAGAGTTTTTCACAGAGACTTGGCAGTGTTTATTGTAACCTTACAAGTCATTTTGGGGGTAAATTAAAGAGACGCTGCATTGCTTAAAACCTTCCAATCCAATATTTGACAGTCTTGAGGGGATTGTTTTGACTGAATCACACCTTAATTAGGCCTTTGTACTATATAAAAAGTTTGTTTTCATGTTCTAGCTTTTAAATGGTCTGTCTGAGGTGAATCTTTATCTAAGTTAATTCCACTCAACAGCTCCAAAGTAGTTATTGATTCATTGAGCTTTGTCTCACACAAATTACCATTCAAAATGTCTGTAATTGGTCCATGTAGTGTGATGCAAATCAAGGTGTACGGAATATGCGTTTCCACCGGGCGACTTTTATGCTTGAGATCTAAATCATGGCAGATGAAACAGTTAGCAGCCTTTAAAGTGAGGCTGTGACAGAGAGCCTTGGCAATTTGTCAACCCTGGGTGAGCAGGAAATCTGCCAAAAAGCCTCATTGCTTTCTCTCTCGCTTCACTGATGATGAACTCCCATGAAGTATTAGCGCTCGCAGTGTGTGTTTAGCACATTTGTCAGCATGTGTGTAAGTGGGAACTTTAAAGGCGGCATTTTTCCTCCTTTTTGCACCAGAATTGCACCCCGATCGCTCAGAAGTTCATCTTTTTTATGTTTTCCGTTGGGACAAGGCGGACTTTAAATTCAACCAAAATATCTCATTAGCAACCAAAAGATTAGACCTCAAAGTGTTTGAGAATCACAGGCTACTTCAGAGTACTTGACTGCCAGCTTACCAAACTCTGTAAGTGAACATCCGAACGCTGTTGATTAATCTTACGTCAGCTTTCTTGTGCATCTCTTTTATCTTACAGGGTAAACCTGTGGTGCTGTTCCACGCCTTTTATTCTCTCAGTTGTTGGATTTCCTGATAATAAGAAAATATGACTTTGAAATACCCTTTAAGCACCTGATATCCCCATGATGATGGTGCAATTCAAGTTTGGATTGTTGGAATGTGTGTGTGCATGTGTGTGTGTGTATCCGTTTCACGAGAGGCATTTGACTTGGTATGTTGAACACCAAGGCTCTGCTTTGCTTTGTCGCTGAGTGTGTTTGTATACCGTCGGCCAATGTTTGCCTGTGCACTTGTGCGAGCTTTTTTATGGGCGGCTTACTTTACAAGTCAGCCTGGTATGTTTCTTGCAGCGGCACAGGCATCATTAACTATTTATGTTTTCTGGACTTACACCCCCCCCACCCCGCCTCCATTATCTTATCCATCTCCCTCCTCTCCTCGCCACAGTCTGCTGTAACATGTGACAAAAGAATACTTAGAATCTCTCTGGACAGCCTTTATTTCAACATGTGCTGCTGCCAGATGGAATCAGTACATTTCTCTTACTCCAAATCTTACTCCTGCTCATTTCTAATAGGGCTGTAAAACTCTTTAGGACTTTGGAAAAATAATGTGGCTGGAAATCCTCTTAATGTAGGCTATCGATTCCCAACTTATAAATTGAAGTAGGCTCACTTTCATTAGCCTTGACAGAGCACCTTGATTTTTTTTTATGTCAGTTTTACACTTTCTCCAATACACATCATGCACAGTTATGATTTTGCAATTAATTGACTATCTTGCTTTTTTCAATGTCAAGGCACACCATTTATCAGTGCTTCAGCAATTTCACATTTCGAAGTGCTACTTAAGTAATACATGCTTTTCACTTCAGAATAAAAGCCACAAAGAGAATTAATTTTAGGCCAGTTATGCTTAAGTAATGCTTAGAAGCGTATAGTATAACTGTAAAGTAATTATTGGTTAGATTGTAAATAAATAAAAGTTAGGAGGATAAGGATAAGGAAACAAGTAAACATACATAGAGTATTTTTGCTGATGTTAACCAAAAACAGGTCATGAGTTGAAGGGTGAACAAGAAAGTGGATGCAACTCTCAAATTAACATTCACAGTGTCTCTAGATGAAATGACTTGACACACGTTAAATAGCGTTTTTACAAACCATATACTCAAATTAGAGGAAAAGCAATGAACATGTGAACCTTTTATAAGTGTTAACACAAAATGGTACAGCTACTTAACTGTTATTATTTTACTATGTAACTGTTAATGCTTATTACCCCGCTAACTGTCAAGAGAATATTTAAAAAAAAACTATAAGTTAATGTAGAAATTAAAACCTTGATTGACATGGACAACATTCATGAATGGTTATTAGATACATTGGTTACTATAGTTAACTGATAAATAATTCTTATTACCATAGTAACTGATGTCAGTAGTTTATTTTTAAACTGTAATGCATAAATGTATGGCTTCATTAACTTTAACACTGCATGTAAAAGATAATTAAGCACATTAGTATCCTTAATTTGCTGTTAGTATAAATTAATACCTTCATTAACAAGATAAACATCATTGGAGATCAGACGTGTGTGTCTTTTCTGAGTCTCCCTTGAACTGTTCAGGATTTCTACTAAAGAGACAGTTGATATTAGTCTGACTTACTGTTTCCTTTTGGCTAATTTACAGCTTTGAGTTAAACACAATGCAACCTGGCCTATTTGTTTCATAAGATGTCTTTAATTTTATAACCTTATTCAATCCTCTGAAATATTCTAAGGCTGTCCTTCAAAGCCAATGATGCATGAAGTTTTATATTTATACATTACTTCCTTCCTTTTCTGTAGGAGACATCACAAACCATTTTGCTTGATTTTGCTTAGCCGGTTTCTTCGCCTTGGTTGCACAGCAAAATCAACACACACCTAATCAAGGGTTTATTTTATTTGTGCCATTTTTTTCTCCCTGCACTTTTTGTGTAATTGGCTGTATTTGATCTAATCTAAACTAATGTAATGTAATTATTTTGAACGTAGGCTAATTGCAGGCTTTTAAATCCCGGCAACTAGAAAAAAAAAACACAGACGTCTGTGCACACACCAAGTCATGAATATGCACATAAACACTCTTACTTGTGGCCATATACAGACACATCACATACACATGCATGCATGGACGTGCTCTGTGCCAACTGTTAAGTCACGGTGTGTTTGTCATGCTAAGGGCTCCCAGTGGTATCAGTAATTCCCTCCTCCCTGCCTCATTAGCCATGGAGAGAGTGGTGTAACAGGTTGGAAAAGGGTTCTGCAGCTACTCCTTATTCAACATGCAAATGAAAACACCATTTTCTCCCGAACAAATTAACAGGCTTTTCAAAAGATAAATTGCCCCAGCTGTATTGTAATTTTGACTAAACAATCCGACATATTTCCACAGATCCCCTCGGGGCCAGTGGTTGCTGATGAATGCAAATGAATTTCTAATATCTGTGAGTGTGAAGGTATGAGTACGAGATCCCTCACGCTGTGCCAGCCCAAACAGTATGCATGAGTTGCTTTATTATTCACAGTTTTAGCAGGTGAAAGTGGTAAGGTTTGGTGTTAAGCTATGAATAAAGAAGTGGATTTAGCCGAGGCCGGTCCGGAGTTGCTCAGATATTATGCAGACATGACGCAGTGCTTCGTGACAGCTGAGTGTGATCATTAACACAGTTCAGGTTTACAGGTCATGTGCCGTGGTTGTTTTGTTATTGGTCATTGTTTGCTGAAATATCAGCAGGAGAAAAGGTTGGAATAAAGATGTTCTCCTCCGTGTATTAGCCTTATCTTGACTGCACTCCTCTGTGATTCGGTTCTCAGTAAAGGTCACCCAAGATAGGTATGTCTCTTTTCCATTTCCATTTCTGTACTTATCTGTACTTTTTCTTGTATTTTATCTGCTGTTCTGTCTTGGTTTCTCTCCTCTTCTTGTGTTGTTTAACCTTTCCCTTTCTCTCTGTTCTCACACTCTCCTTTTCTGTCATACTCCTACTTTCCCTGAGCTTGACATGCTCTTGCTCTTTGTGCTGAACCGTTGGCAAAAACCTCCTGTTATTATGTCGGAATGAAGAACTCTTGCCTTAAATTAAAAGTCAATGTACAGTTCAGTGTCCCCTCACCCTCTTCTGCCCTTTTTTACCCATCTCCCTCTTTAATCAGTTAGCCTGCTTGCCATGTGTTTACTTTAAAAGCACAGACTTTCCTCATCTACTCATTAATAAGTAATTAGTGATTTGCAGCCTGGGGAGACTTCACTATTTAGATCCAACTCTCTCTTGGGCCCTGCCACCACAAAGCAATCACCAACTGCCCGCAGCGAGTAATCTGAATGCTTGTATTTTAATGATTTTCCATCACTTTTCTCCTCTTGAGTTTGTGTCTAAACTCTAGAATTTATTGGACATCGGGAGCCCAGAGTGTACTGCCCCGCCGCTTCCCTGCAGCTTGTCTTCATTTTTTTCTTCACTCTTGCCCCGTCCATCTGCCTTTGGAAAGGCTGTATGTCCCAGAGGGGGTTTTTTTATGATCCCACAGCTTGGCAGAGGGTCGAACGATGCGCCGTGCTATTCAGAGTGACACATGCCTTCGAGACTTTTGAGTATCTAACGGGTCGAAGGTTACCTCAGTTTTTCTCTCTGGGTTCTTTGAACTTGTGAAAGTCTTGAGGCTTTTTATAGCTGGGTAGCAGAGAGAATAAAGGAAGTTGGAGTGGGGGTCTTCCCAAGAGAGTGGTCTAGTGTTAGGATTACTGAAGTATGAGCGGTAGGCAGGGAGGTGTGAGCAGTAAACTGCATCTATCTCAGTTATTCAACTGTTATGAAGATACAATCCACACAGCTGTCAGCAGTAATGTGATTACACAGTTACAAAGATGATTTTGTAATGATATGATAACATCATTGATTAATGTTTTTGCCTCATGCATCAATTTATGGGTATGTTTTACGCATGTATTATTAATATTTATTGATAGTAATTTGGTTGGACAGGAGATATTCCATGATTGACGACAGACAGTATAACAGCACTGGGACTTTTAATTATATATTTATAACTCTGCTTTGCAGGCCTTCATACAGCCGTTAATTATCGTGCCATTAAGGATTGTTATCGATCTCAGATTGCAACCAACTTGGCACAGAAGAGATGAAGATATTTCTAGAAATTACATTTTCAGTCTAATTATGAGTGATCACCAGAAAAGAATGCAGAGAAGACTGGTTTTAAACTGCTTTCAGACTCAAAAATAAATATCTACAAGTGCAGTCAGTACAGATGCAGGAACTGAATACAGTCTTGAGGTATTTCTGCGGCTTTGGTCCACTGAATTACCTTCAGCTCTCAGCCTCTGGCCTTGACCTTGACCAAATTAAAGCTCTTTTGATATTCAGCACAACAGCACTGCCTCTCGTTTGATATCTGGTAATTATGTAAGAAAACTGTCTGTAGATTCGGCATCCAAAAGTGCTTGAGTCTCTCTACAACCTCACTTTCACTCTCAGTAAGTGTTTTAAATTCCATATTGAGACAATGACTCTAATCTTAACATTAATAAAACCAATTTCCCCAATGTGACTGTCTTAAGAGCAAACCAATCAAGCTGAAGACATTTTTTTTGTGGATAAAATACATTAAACATGTTGCTGATATTTTGAGTGCGCCATCAACTCTTTGCAGCCATGTTAATTATCACACTTTTCATTATATGTCTGACTAAAAGTATTTCCTGTTGTAAATTTGAGGTATAGAAATGTACCCATAACTTCTGGGACGCAGGGTTGCTTTGCTCATTGTTTAGTATTATCAAAATAAGAGACCCAGTTGATTACTAAAAAAGGAAAAGAAGGGATGGGGGGATTGAAGGGTCTCTGACAAAAATTGGAATCAGTTGATTTTTTCTTTAATCTTGACTTTGATTTGGAGATTTGAGAAATCTCCAGAAATACCCAGATCTAGAGGCCTGTAAGGGAATAGGAGTTGGAAAAAAAAACAGACTTGCCTAAACAGATGTTTCGAAATAAAGCCATTCAAAATCCGATCCTTTCCTCACTGTGCCTACTCTTCTGTGATTTTTCCACCTCAAGCTGTTCAGAGTTACGGTGCTGCTTAACAGCGAAAATGAATTTGTCAACTTGAATAATTATTGCGATGCACCAACAAGTTATTCTCAGATGGTGCTCGTCATTGGCAAAGAGCAGCATGTGAAACACTCGGGTAGTCACTACTGACTGCAGAAATGGCTCAGTCACAATTCACTCTGTATTAGCACTGCACATTCACCGGGTGTTGAGTGTCTGTATAGTTCCATCAGATCCATCTTCCCTCAAACGGATCACATTGTGTCAGTTTCAGGATGCCAACTCTCATACTTAATCTTCAATTATCATTTTGAGCTTATCAACTTAATATTTTTCAACGAGGTCCTCCAGTATTCGGATCCAGCTTGTGAAAAATGAGTGTGTGGGTATGATGAGTATGCTGCAGCTGCTATTTGAATGTGTCAGATACAAATTTTAGCAATCTTTCAAAAAAATTCAGATTGGACTTGTTATCGGCAGACTCTCAACATTAAAGGCCTCGAATAGAACTCAAGGTCAACCTGTTTTGATCTGGACATCCTGACTGTGAGTCCTAAGTTATATACTGACGATGTTAGGAAGGCAGGAAAAACCCTAAATGCCTGAGGCAGATTGAAGGGGAAACCAACCAAATTATGTTGAATTTGGATGTTATGTTTGCAGTCTTTTACGTCTCATTAATCAGTTGAGGATAAGGAGAGATGGTGTTTCTCAGATAAGAGAACCAAGACTGAAGAACTCTTTATACTTGATTCACGCCAAACATGAGCCAGAATAAAATATCATAAAAAATCCCAAAGATCTTAAACCTCTTTCATATTAGTTATGGGATCCTCATTGTTTCATGAAGTTTGTACATGACTTTGGGAAGCCAGAATGCAGTCTCTAGCACAATTGAATAATTGCAAGCAATGACATGTTATTAATAAAACATGAGCTCTTTGTTATTTGAGCAAGATTAAATAAGATAAAGATAAAATACATATGCTGGTTAAACTACAGCTTGGAGTTTGGATCCTACATATATGACTGAAGCTGTTGTATTTTAATTCCAATTTATCATCATTTTAAAGATAATAAGGGGCTCAGCTTCTACTGTCCATAACAGTTGACACCCATTCAACTTAGGATTTGCACAGAAAAGCTAAATCTTGCTTAAAATCCACCGAAACCTCAAAGAAAAGCTCTATAATGGCAACAGTTCCTTGAAATCTAAGTGGAGACTGAGATGAACCTGGAGGTGATATTTAAAAATATCATTTGATGTCTCTATTTATAAATATTCCCAGATATTTAATTTATGATTTATAGCTAAATACTTAAATAACACATCTTCCATCTTCATATGTCCTCAGACCACCACAGTAACCAGCAGAGGCCGGTCGGCTATATGCTGCACAGATTATCCAGCCCTCTGGGGAAAATGTATTATTTCAGCATTAAAAATAAACTCCTCTTGTCTTGCCTATCATTACAATCACTATGTGCTGTTCAAGCTTATAATCACACATCAGCGCTTGACGCCTTGAAATTACATTATGATCAGAAAATCTACTGGAGCACCAATAGGAGAAGATTGTCAAGAGGGATGTTTAGAGGGGATTTTTGCAGCTACTGCAATTCCTTCACTTATCCGGCTGTTGTTAACATCTTCAGGCAACACTTCTACTCCAACTTCTGCAACGCTGTTAACCACAGCTTCTGCAATCTGAGTTGAGGGTGATATATATATATATTGGGCTGGAGGGGATGACAACAAGGGTGGGATTAGGTAGTGAAGCAGTCCTGGTAGAAGGAGCTCTGCTGGCTAACTGTGGGTCTCTCTCTCTCTCTCTCTCTCTCTCTCTCTCTCTCTCTCTCTCAGACAATCACAAGCTTGGCCTTCTAATCACTTGTTTATCCTTGATGTTTCTCATATGGATTTACTTTGATTAGTTTGATCCCACAGACTTGACAGCTGTAACACAAACTCAAAGTCATGCATATTTTAATGCGGACTTGAGGCAAAGAAATGTAGAGCGTGAGAGAGAAATGATGAAATGCTGTGGTTGTCATATATCGGGAGCCTGTTTTTAGAAAAACTGACAGTCAGCCACAGAAACAGACAAATGCACTAACTTAACTCAGCTGTATGAGAAATGTGTGCACCCACAGAGGAGTTAGAGAGATGCACAAAGATTTTAACAGTCAAACAACAAACAAGGAAACATGAGAGTGAGAGACGGTGTAGAAGAAAAAAAAACAAAACAAAAGAAGCAACCAGAATGATTTTGCTGTTAGTTAACTCAAAGTGAAAGTATCTGTTGTTGTCCCTTCAGTGGCAATGTATGTTTAGAGAAAGACTTACCCCGTGTGAACTGTCACAGCTTTTGGCGTCACAAAATATCACAATTTAACCATAAAACTTTAACTCTGTGAAAACTAAGGAGCCTCTGAGTGCCTAAGCTTGTACAAGGCAAGTGCCGTCCTGGTGTTTTGACTGAAAACAGTCGAAGCAAACTAAGCAAGGGTCTGTTGGCTCTGTTCAATCCATGCAAGCCACTGTGCCGCGTTTCCTCCTGCTCTCTCAAAACAGACTCTCAAAATGTCTTTAAAGGCTCATTACCACAGTTAGTTTACAAAATACTGGTCATGCGCATCGTCATGTAACTCTCTGGTTTGTGGAGTGCCGACTTTGCCACTATGGCCATCACCATCTCAGTTTTTCAGAGTCAGAAGTTACCATATCTGGACAAGAGGGTGGAGCTCGGGAGGATGGAATTGCTGCCACGATGTTTGTGAAATCTCCAACTCAGCTAGCAACTGCTTTCACTCAAAATGGCCTTTAAGTTTTGATATAATTTTAAAAAGAGAGCATCATACAATGAACTCTATGCAGTTGTTATGAAAGGGAAATTTAGCTATCGAGATCCAAACCATTTTTTGTATCATATTGGATCATATTTTTTGGATCATTTGAATTAACTCAGTTAAACTTTGCCAGCTTCAAGTGACCTTAGGAATAATTTCTAACTCTTTCTTTTGGCATTGTTCGCTCATAACATGAAATACAATTACTGTAAAAGAGCAAAGTAAAAGACACAATGATTGAACAAGAACCCAAGAAATACGCAGAAGCAGGTTGCAGCAACAATGTAAGTAAAGAGCAAGCTGTTTTATGACCTTTGCAGACTCCTGTATTAAATAATCTGTTCTATTCGATGCACAAGACATGAGTGAAAAACATTCACCTGAGACACACTCATGCAGACAGCCAGTTCAGCCTGACCTCCCACTTCCTTTAACGTTAAAGAGAAATCAGCAGTACCTCAGTATTTTACACAAAGTTTGAAAAAGTCTCAAAATTTCCCCTTTGTATGTAGTCTGTGCATCAGGACTAACATTTTAATAAATGGAGCTACCAATAAACAAAACAGCAAACAAGAGTAATCCAGTAATCTTGTTAATTTATTAACTTTGTGAAATCTGGATTTTTCAAATGATCAAATAATTTTCCTCAGGTTTCATGCGCTCTCCTCTGTGTATTTTATATCAACTTTGTTTTTTGGACAGATGTTGAGACTGTTAATACAGTTTTGTGCGTGGCTGACTGAGCCCGATGCCTTTGGCCTGGAACGACAAAGGCATTTTGATGTTTAGGAAACCCTCCATAGTCGCTATAAGACGCAGTAACGTTCCTGGTTTCATACATTTCAAAGCATTTTCTTGGATTTGGAAAAGATAGTTATGTTACAGAATGTTGAAATTCACCCTCTGCTCCTCCAAAAATATTTCTCTTTTATGTGTTTTGCTTTCATTCCCAGAACAGGTCTTCTTCCCTTAGAGGCGGTGACAACAACAACAACAACAACAAGACAAAAAAAAAAAAAAAAGACTGTGACAAAGACCTAGAGAGAGCAACATGGAAAAAAAACTGAACTGACGAGCTGACAGAGTCTGGGCTTCTGGGGAGAATCATTAGACTGATGATCTAATATTCAGCGTGCAGCTTGGAGCAGTGCCTTTGGCTGGGCTTTAAGCTGTGTTGGTCAGTCTGGCTATAGCTGGTTGGGAGGTCAGCCATTGATCTGCAGATATAAGCTGGTACTTTGGATCCGAGCCTTCATCATCCTGCAGGGCTACCACCACTGTGGGTGGATAAGCCTTGATCTGTTTAGGGGTTTGGGTGTGTGTGTGTGGGGTGTGTGTGTGCATGCGTGCGCATCTGTGTGTGTGTGTGTATGTGTGTACACAGGCTGAGAGAAAGATGCAAGCCACTTTGTGTGTGTGTGTACGTGTTCACATATGAGTACAGATGTGGTTCTGTGTGTGTGTGTGTGATGCGTGTGATCTGTACGATTCTCTTTTTTTTCTCTTGTCAGTGGCAGGCCTGCTGGGTAGAGTTGACAGCAAGAAAAAGAGGAACTGAAAGGATAAAAAGAACGACAGGTCAATGAAAGAGGGAATGTTGTGTAACTGACCACCTGTGGCCAGCATCCACCGGTTGGCACTGTCTGTGTGTGTGCACCTATGAAAAAAAACACCTTTTATTACGTTAGAGGTAGTTACATTAGAAACCGTGGAAGTGACAACTGGATGTGAATATAACCCTCACAAGATGAAAAAAATATTTGAATAAAATATTTGAACAGAGACGTGATGATTAACTGACAGGGTGAACTTAAGTTTATCGCAGTTGATGGCTTTTATTTCTGATAGAGAGCTGACAGTTAAATGCTCAAAAATCTGGGACGTTTTGACTTGATTTTATGGGTTGTAATTTGGAAAACTTGAAGTTTCTTGTCTCTTTCTGAGTGATGATAATGGCTGGTGTCTTCAAAAAGTGACATCTTGTTTCTACTGCTCACTGCTATTAAAGTCAACGACTCAGCTGGTGCTGCCATTTTTTCAAAAACGAGCACCCTTTCAAACGATTTGTTTGTTTGACCAGACTTCAACACCTCTTAAATGATGCAGACTTTTTCCTTTCTTTCCACTGATGTGACAGGGCGGGTTTTTAAGCACTGGCTGAAATGCTCATTAAAAAGACAGAATGTGATGCAACTTTCCCGTCTGCGAAAAGATTAAAGGTAGAGGACCTGGCAGGGTAAACAAACAAACAGTTATGTTTACTTTGAGAGTTTTTCTTCAAAAAGCATTGTGTGTTGACCTGATGTGGCAGATGGTTTGTTACACAGAACCATCTGGGAAGTTGTCCATAAAAACTGATTGAAAAAGGGCACGCACTTTTAAAAAAAAATCACTTGGCAAGTGATTGAACCAACCATCTGTCTAAACTCGACCAATTAGATCAATTAGCCACATGACGTAGAAAGAGAGGACTACAAGTGGTGCAAGCTAGTAAATCAGACTCTTGTTGAAGCAAGGCAAGAGAAAAGGGAAAACATTGCTTTTTGTTTAGTGCTTTACTTTCAGAAGAAATACTGATATAACAAATGCTAAAGCAGAATCTAAACTAGCCACCATTGTTCTTTTCAAGCACTCACTTATCTCTTGTGTTGTTTCACCTAAACCGCAGTTGTGGTTGTCAGTATTTGCTAATGGGATGCTAATAAGTTCTAGCTACTTTGATTTTGACATAATATTGACATGGTTCAGAGTGAGATGAATTTAAGCACCTGTCTTGGAGTAAATTGTTTGCACTCTTGGGACCTTAAAACACCCCATTCAATTATTTTACTTTCTCAAAAATTGTCTTTCTTGAGAAATTTTAATTGTTTACATTTTTGCTCACTGACGGGGTTTTCTTTGTCTTTGGAGGTACATTGCAATGTCAAGTTGTTGTCTTTGAAATTTTAAGTGCAACTGTAAGAAACTGGCAACATGCTTTCACTTGTGTCCTCTTGCTCTGTAAACTTTAT
This sequence comes from Acanthurus tractus, assembly GCA_029783725.1. Lineage (NCBI taxonomy): Eukaryota > Metazoa > Chordata > Actinopteri > Acanthuriformes > Acanthuridae > Acanthurus > Acanthurus tractus. The sequence continues at coordinate 9,479,288 of JAQNCA010000013.1, forward strand.
GCAAAAAAACAAGGGCCTACTTATACAGTGCCTCCAGTGGTCAAAATGTCCCTGTGGGTCTTTTAAATTGGCAGTGCCACGACAAAAGTTGAGGTGTGTCCTGTGTGAGAGTAAATTACATGAAATGTGTTGAATAAAGTGAATGAGAGAGTAAAGTGAATGTTTTAACTTGGAAAAAGAACTTCACAAGTAATTAAAACCACTGGGTTTTGTCCACTTCATTCAAACAGGATGGTTGAGGATTCAGAATGAGCTGATGACCCTGATGAAGGCCACAAGCTGAAATGCATCAGTCAAATAAAGTTGTTCTTTTAACGAAGAGTGTTGCTGGAGCTTTTTGACCTCCACAGGACTCAGAAACAAAAAGCTTTTTTCCTTCCATATTCCATTATAGTAAAGTCATAGAATACAGTATCTCCAAGACTTCAATTAAAGCCAAAATACTCATTAGCTATGCACAGAAGGTGTAACTACCATTGTGCTAAAGCATTAAAAATCTTGCATAAGATTAAGTCAGGAAGTAAATAACCGAAGCAATCTAAGGATTTCTTAGAATTACAATTTTACTGTGAATTTAAAATAACTGTTAATGACTATTTTGTATGCCAGTTTTTTGATGAATAAGGAGGCCTCCTCATTTGCTATAGATTAACTACATTCAGTATGTTGTGCAGCACAATTTCAGTCTCATCACTGTTTTAAGAACTTCCCTTTCAGTAGGTGGATTAAACCTAATTAAAGCTTTTTGTTCATTTAATATCAAAGGGCCGTCAGTATTATTAATCTTCATACAAACGGATAAGCCTGCAGACAAACAAAAAATAAACAAGAGTTTCATAGAAAAGGTTTCATAGTTAATTTAATTTTTTTGGATTGATTTGACTTTCTTTGAGTTATATGGATTTGAAGACAGAGGCTTTTAATACAGCGATTTAGTATTCGATAATGCATGTTCGAAGAAATGCACAAACTCCATGAGTTTTCAGAGGCTTTGTTCTTTTCCATTGTCATCAGTGACAGTTTCTGTTCACAGTGACTAATTTAACATCTTAGCAAGAAATCAGTAAATTATTCAGTGTTACTGAGACAGTAAGCTGTAGATTTTTAGATAACATATTAGTATGTTTACACATTTCTCTTGCATTTTACAATGATTAATACATACAAGAGTTTTATAAGATGTGGGTATGGCTGCCTGCAGTACAGGCTTGTAGACTATAAAGTCTTTAAAAAAGAATGTTGGGTCAGTAATTTATGCTTTATGTAGATGATGTTAAAGTTTTCTTGAAGAATATTCTTAATGTGTGTACAAGAATAACATTAATGGTATCCTTATTTTCAAGTTTAACTTTACAGAAAATGGCGCCTTCACTCTAGAGTGAGGCTCTTTGTGTTTGTACAGCAGTCTCTCAGCCTTCACTGTCATCTGTGTGGGGCAGCTACAAGGTTCAAAAGCTGCTGCAGAAACCCTGGAGGAGGCTTTCATGCAGACTACAGATGTACATTTTCTATCAGCTCCTCTGTTGTTTTACAAGTCTGAAAAAGATTGTGAAGTCTTGGATGGCCATTTCACTCCGTTCATTCTCTTGCCGACAATATTGGTGACAGGAGGTGATCTAGCAGTGTCAATCCACTTCTCCCAGTACAGAAAAGCTGTGCTATGGTTCAGAGAGCTCATTTGGGTTGTCTTGCTTTCCTGACAAATAAGCTTATACAAAACTGTACGCTCAAAAATTTCCAGTGTCTGTGGCTGCAAAGGGTATTCATATAAATACAAAACCTGCTCCAGGCCACTAAAAGTGCAAGTTATCTTTGGCAACCTGAGTTGGAATCTGGAGATCACAACTAACCAAGGACAGAGCTGGATTGAGGCTATCATAGTCCGGCTTTTTTTGGTTCTTACAATCCAAATAAAATTAAATATTGTGTGGTGTTAAGAGATTCTGACTTGCTTTCTGATCTGGTCTCTGCCTATTGTATTTGGTAAGATTAGTTTGGGCATGTTTACTTTACAATAGTGGAATTGGAACTCCTGACATTGTGAAAGTAATCATAAAGTAATAAAAATTTCAGCCCAGGAACAGAAAACCTTGAAACAGTGCTTGTGACATGAGTATTATTTTATAATTCATCACACCAGTTTTCATTGCACTCGCTCCACTCACTTACCTTCAACTTTGTCTGCACAGTTTGCATCCCTCGTTGCCGCGTCTCCTCACCCACTATTCCATCCAAATTTAGCACTTGTCCTCCGTGTCATTTTCCTCACAAACTGCAGAATATATTAGCAAAAATCAGGGTTGGAAAAGTTGTTATGATTGAGGTGTTTTTGCAGGTTTTAATAATTGTGAGATCCGTTCCTAGCTTTTATGAGTGAGTGAAAAAAAAATCAAGGTGAGAGTTGCAGGTGTGTGTGTGTGATTGTATGTGGGTTCACACACCCACACTTTGTCATCTAACTATAACAAATGAAAGTCCTTGCAAGCACAAATACTTTTTTTAAGTATGATGATTTGTCTGTTCATGTGAGTCTCTTTGCTAAGAAATTTGCCGGAGAGGAAAACTGCAGATCTGTCTCAGTCACTTCCTGCTTGGTAAAGTCAAGGCCTAGAAGAGGCGTGGAGTAAAATGAGCAGCAGGAATCAGAAAGAACTGAATGCAGTCTTACTTACTGTTTTACTGTCTACGCTATTTCAACTATAAGAATTAGTCTGTGATATTTGTCGATGTTTCTTTGGCTCGATTACACACTGAAGATAGGTGCTATGGATCAAGGACAGAAAATTAATGTACTGTGGCTCTTACGTTTAATCCATTTTGTTTTCACACTGTTTTGTAACTCATTTATTGGGCGGTTTTCGACTGTTATCCTGCATCATCAGTGCAAAACAAAAGAATTAATGACACTGATTGAAAGTGAGTCATACTGAACTTTACTGCACCTTGTTTGTTGCTGTTTTTTTATTTTTGAGCTTTTTATGGTGTCAATGAAGTTGTAATTATGCTTCTGTTTGTAGGCTTTGCAGTAACTATGGTGACTTTACATGTATCCCTTTGTGCCTACACAAAAGGCTGCATCACAGCTGTATATAGGGAATGCAAGAAATTCGACTTATCAGCTTGAGCTGCCTGTGTTTTCTCCTGCAAGTTTAATGGCGTACAAGAATGAGAGTGAGGACAACATGGAGCAGGTCAAACAATACTCGCTTGTGTCAACCTTTAGCAAGAATATTAAAGTCATCTCCACTGCAGACCCTCTGATCTTGATCTCTATAAAATACGCTAAACATAATGGTTGCACAACAGATAGGCTTCTTTCAGTCTGTTGACAGTGCAAACAATGTAAGTTGCTTCTTTATTAGTAATGTGTTGAGGTAACAGATACAAACTCAATTAAAGGAACACAAATACAGTTAGTTTAAGGAACATGGTTAAGGATAAATACAGCCTGATCATGGTCAATACATGCATCTAGCACTACAGTGGTGCTATCAGTGAGTGAGCTCACAGATTTGAATCTGAGATCGCATTTCTAATTTTTAACAGTTCAATAGGTCTAGTTTTTGTAGAAAAAAAACACATCCGCACACACACAGAGACGCAAAAGAAATAAACCCAGCTGAAATTTACCAAGACACTTTGCTTTGTCCAATATTTAGTCCCCACCAAAGTTGGAATGAGAACTACAAAGACTAGCGTTTTGCAAAATTTGTCTGAATTGCACTAAAAGCAACCTTGATTTAAGGTGTATCCACAGTGTTTTGCTATTAAAATGACTTCATGCTGCTGTATTACAAAGCAGCAGTTGAGTTCTGTTGTTGAAAATGTTCATTTACCAACTTGCAGACCAACTTTATATGCTGAAAAATCATCATCAGAGACATATGTGTATTTAAAAATATGTTTAAAAATATGAAAAAATGCGAAATGCAAGCTTAATATTTTAGCTTCTGCCTTATAGCTTCTGCATATGCTCTCACATCGAGGTGGTTCAGGCCTGAATGACCACTTGTCCTTGTTCACTCTTTCATTGCTTGTCTTCTGGCACACAGTGTTTGACTGTGGTCTGAAGGAACAGACCCGGCGTTGTCACTCCACGAGGCTCAATGCAGACAAGCTGTGTTGTGGCCCAAGGGAATCGTGCACACACACACACGCAAACACACAAACAGATAGGGCAGCCCAAGGCAGCCCTCTATGAAGGGATCAGTGTAAACATCCAGTGGCAGTCGAGGTGCTGGTGGCCCTGTGAAGTGGAAGCGGTGCTCGGAGCGTGGTGCTGGCTGATAAGCACTGCTAACATACAGGAGAGAAGTGAGTTGGTCATCCTTGTTAAAACACCGGCAGCCACCCATTCCTCCCGGTGCCACATTACTGCTGCAACACCCGGAGGAGAGGCTTAGACCTCTGCAGGGAAAGTAAAAAGTGGAGGGAGGGCATGACGAGTCCTGCACTTATAATGCAAGTTCGAAAGAGCGTGTTTTTTTGTGAGTACACACTAGACTATCGAACGGTATAATACGCAGCTCAAAGTATCAGATGTCGGTGGGTCAATTATGTCAAGTCTTCACCACAAAAACAAAGGCATTTTATGGCACTATTTGATAGCATCATTAGAGAGAATACAGGAAATGAAGGAAAACATGTAACAAAGATCTCCGACAGGACTTGAACTTGGTACCTTGGTGCCGTTTAGCATCATGACCCTAAAGTGACAGAGGTGCCCTGATTTTCGAAAGCAAAACACCAACCAACTAGTTAGTGTTACAGTAGAGGAGGCAGACTGTTAGTCATATGCTATTTGAATGGCACACACTAACAATATTCTCCTGATGATCGGTGTGTCACATTAGAAAACAGCCATTCTGATTGAAATGGGAAACGACTTCTTTTGTTATGTGGAAGACTAGCTTAATGAAGCAGTATGAAAGCAGTTTGTCAATTAATTACAGAGTTGATGGTTTGATATCTGGCTCTTCCCGTCTGCAGTTTTTGTGTCTGTGAGCCACTAATTTGCTCTGGAGGGCCTGTGGGGGCCTGGCATGGAAGGGGTAAATGAAAGGAAAATTGTGAAGCCTTTTGCTCCCAAAGGTAAAAAAGCACTGTGTAAGTGCAGTCCCTTTACACTGAATGCAGGCAGTGAGAGTGTGAAATGTACACTTGCAGTTATTTTCTATAGGAAACGGCCTGAACTCTTCTTGAGGCACTGCAGGATAACAGGCATTACAGGCCTGACCTGCAGCTAGAGAACATGACAGGTCAAAAGTTGAACAGTTTGAACTTAATGCAAATGAGGGAATGATGCTTTGCATGAAAGTTCCAACACAGAGGAATCTAGTAAAGCGATCTCAACCAGCTGTGTAAAAATCTCTCTTGAGTAATCTCATCAAAAGGTTATTTTGTTCGACTCTCGCCTGGACGATGATCAGAGCAAACAAAGATGGAGCGCTGCCTCTTAATTTTCTCTCATTTGAAAGGGCAAAGTGGTGGGTTCATCATTTACAGTGTAATAACACTCACTGCTCTTGTAAGCATTAAAATGACAACAGCAACAAGTAAAGCACATATAAAGAGCAAACGTTTGTTCTCTGGAAATGAAATCAAATCCTAAAAAGTTAAATACACACTGGTCTGTGTGAAAGGAACCAGCATGTAAACTGATGGTGTGGAGTTTTGTGTGTATGGTGTCTGTGCGACTGCCCTTAACTTCACAGTAAGCCTGCAAATAAGCCTCACATTTTCCTAAATTGTACCCTGCCTTCTCCTTTGCTGATGTAAGGCAAGCACTTCTGAGCAAGTGCAAAATAAGCCACTGCAGCCTGTCTGAATAAGCGGTGCATGATGAAACCATTTTGTGAGGATAAAGTTGTCTTGAAAGGTTGTTGACTCAGTAAAAAAAAAATGTTTTTCTTTAAAGCAGTTTACCAACAGTGATACAGTGGGGTCAGATTGTCTGCCCAGATGTTTTTTTTTTTTTTTTTTAAGTTGAGTCGGTTTAAATTCTTACTTGAGCATGAAAAACTGTCTTCAAAGTTCATGTCCACAGCTGGAAGAGACACCAAAGATGACAGAAATGTTTGTGGCGAACATTGTCTTTCCTGCTGCTGATTTCTATATGAGCATCTCTTAAAGTATGTCAGATCTGGAAGGGAGGCGCTGCTCTGACTTGACTCACTTCAAGCATGCAAAACCTCTGTCGACACAAATATTTACCATGCAGTTTGACTTAGCTGTACTCTCAAGGAACAAAAAAACACACACACATTATTTACTTTAACAAAGGCACAGGGTGATGAAAAGGGTTTGTTTGCTTTACAGATCTACTGAATCTCAGATCTGAGATCAGGGCCCTGAGAGAGAAACTGGCAGAAAAATAACAAGTTAGAGAGGAAAAGATGAGGGGGGAAAAGACAGTGTGAGAGGGAGAAACAAGAGTTTTGGAAAGTCTATTGTTCTTGATTTTTCTTTGATCCCCAAATGATTTTCAAGATTTTATTTTTCTGCTGCTTTTGCTTTTGAGGAGAGTGGTAGGGTAACATTTTCCTCCAAAACAAACACTCCCTTTTTCACTTGTGTTGTTTTCCTTTTTTGTAACAAAAGAAAAATCGCAGCAGCCAGCAGAGATTTTCTGTTGTTTCTTCCATCCAGGCCTTCATCATAGTAAATTATTCCATTCCTAAATCATCCCCCTATCCTCTCTTTGATAGCCCCATCACATCTCTCACACTCCTCATTTCCTTTCACCCACACACACAGAAACAAATTTAGAACCCCGCCATACGTCTGTGTGGTGACTTGGGATTTTTCACTATCTGCTGTATGTTGTCGAGCCTTCTGATGGTGACTTTTCAGCAGTGCCCACTGGTGCACATGATGAAGAGCAAATTGGGCTAATGTGCTGGTTTAACATGCCGGCTTTGACAGATCAACCCTGAATTGATTTTACCTGCAATTGCAGCTCCACGTTTTCCAATAACCTGCACATGCATAGTGCAGAGGGGGTGTGCACAAATTTCCTTGTGGATGGCTGAGACTGTGTGTGAACATAACCTTGAGACTGTGATGGAACCAAGGTAGAATTTATTGTATTTCTGAGGTGTAGTTCTTTTCAGTAACAGCCAGTTCTCTCACTCATTGCAAACATTGTGTGACACATTTGGGACAGTTTTTAGATGGACATGGTCGGAAATGTTGTGTTAAAATTGTAGCTGTCGTCTCTCTTGTCACGTTGCACTCAGGCACTTACGTTACTGTCTTCCCACGATCCAACATGAATGTCACAACACTGACGAATACAAAAACACACGGCATGCACTGTGACCAGCACTCACTCAGCTCAACCTTGCAAGCAGGAGGCGTTTAATCAATGACATCAGGGATATTGGTACTGTACGTCAGGACGGCTGAATGACAAACTGTAACATTTGACCCCTGATCCTGATCACCAGCATCACCTGACCACCCAGCTGCAGGCTCCAGCCCTCAATCAGTCATTCTATAAATCACTCACTCATGAAGTCAGGAGAGAGCGGGGCATTTAGTCCCCGCTCAGAAATCTCGGCTCCCTGTGTCATTAATGCAGCACACTTCATCAGTCCTAGCTGGCTTTTGTGTTTGTCCCCAGTGTGTCACATCCTTCAAAACCTCCCACAACTGTGTATTCACACAATTTATGATCTAATTAGAGGGCATAATGAATAGTCAACCATTTGTAACGATCGTGATTAAAATGTTTTAGTGATTGCCAAAGATTAATTGTTTCAGTAATGACTTCAGATTGATGTAATTTGCATACATATGGCAATTATGATTTTTTTGTTCTTCCTCTCCTTGATGTGCAAGCTGCAAAAGCTGTTCTCTGACAAGGCTGTATATTTTCTCTCTAAAGTAATTTTTAACCTAAAACTTAATGTAAAATCACTCTAAACCACCAATAATATCAAGTTCAGAGTACATCATGCATTCATAATGTCAATAGTATAGACACACAGTAAAAGTTGGAGGTACTGTGCATTTGTGACGCATTTTTATGTGTGTATTACATGGATGTCTTACGATCTGTGCATGTTCGACCAATGGCTGAGAGTTTAGGGTGGTGCTAGCAGCTCTGTAAAATTTCTCTTTGGCACAGTTTTGCTTTGTGCTAAGTGCTGAGAAAATATCTATGTTTGCAATCTTGGTTTAGCACGCTAACATGCTACCAAGCTACATCTCATGCCAACCACAAATCTAAAAAACATGCCAACTGAGTTATTATAACGTATAAGGGAAAAACATGACCACCTGCAGGCACTAAAGAGAAACTTACAGGTACACCAAAGTCTTTGAATTTGCCCTCAGCCTTAAATCTGTAGCACTTTTAATGACAGTCCACTCAATAGTTGTCCATGTATTTGACTCCAAACCATATATATGAACTCATGGTACAGGTTAAGTCAGGTGATCACCAAAATCATAAGATTCATCCTCAAGAAACCATGAGAGATTTCATGGTGATCTGTCAAGTAGCTGTTCAACTATTTCAGGCTTGACCGGATTGGTGGGTCAACCGACTGACTGACCGATGAACCAACATTACCAACCCTACAGCCATGAGGCCAAAAGCAAACATGACTGTGCTGATGAATTTAACACAATGGAAGCAATTATTAATTATTATTAATTAAATGTTGTCTGGCCTGTCACTAGTTGACTTTAAAGCACGGCCTTCAAAACCCAAGCACAATCGTCTTATGTGTTGTGGTTTCTGTGGAAGGTGTTTCCTAATCCTAATTTGTCATTCTGGTTTATGTATGTTTAAATTGATGACTCATCGCATTAATACTGTATGTTGAAGCAGAGGAGAAATTTCTACATCAACTCACCAACTTCCAAAGTACATGGACAACGAAAAAGTTAAAAAAGGTCATAATATCAGCAAAACTTGCTGTATAAAAAACAATTAAAAGTCACGCCAAGGTGTTTGGGCTTGTGGCCTTCATCAGGGACATCAGGATGACACTCTGCTACTGTATTAGCACAGTCGCTGCACCAGCTGACAGCATCAATGTTAATCTGTGTAACGCTTCCTACATCAGGTTTACCAACTTGCTATAATCTGTCCTGCTAGATCCTGAGATTACACTGCTTGGCCCCCTTCCACAACCATCCAAATATTGGATCAGTCCTGGATGAGCCGTCCGGTCCAGCAAATCCAATGCAAAATCTAATTTTTATCCCCAACCTTATGTCAAATAGGTTTAACTGGAAGCAGGGTCTGCATGTGTTTGCCCTATCCCCTATCTCACTGGCTAGGCTTCCATTCAAATTGTAGCCATAGGGATCAAGCGTCTGTCTGCTTCAACATGACCTCATTTTTTTAAGCTAATCTACAGCTCAAGTACAAGAGAGTTCCTGAAATCCTGCATTAAAGCAAATGAAAAATTGGAAGTTTGAGTACACTGCTTGGCACACAACGCCGCAATAATGAAAAATAAAAAGGTAAACCGATGTGACACATATTTCAAATTTGTGTTAATCTGAAATCCAGTGCTTGCTTCGCAAATCCGTTGACGCAAATGAGGGTCGACATATCCCACATGTAGGGCACCAGATTGGTAGTGTTCTTGAATTTTGCATTATGAGTCTTGCGTCGTTAGGGGAGCCGGTTTACTGATTTACTGGAGGTGACTTGCTGTTGGCCACAGTGGATGTTGCGCTGTCACACCCCTCAGTGTCATCATCCCGTTGGCCCGCTTTCAAGTACACAGTTGCTGCACACAAACGAGGCTCTTTGTCATTTCAAGTCAATACCCACCCACATCCAGCCTGTTTCTTCATTCAGAATATCACATATTTTTGCAGCCTTATACTTTAACTACTTTTTTTTTCTTCCAGTTTTAGAAATAAACATAAATATAATACAGCATATGGAGATAATGAGAACTTGGAACAGACAGAGGAAGTAATTGACTGCTCCAAGCTATAGGCTTAGCTTTTCATGAGCTACAGCGTCTCATTTTTTGCCTCTGCTTCCTGTGTTTAAGTAAATATTGCAATAATTGTATGGTTTTCATTCTGGCATCCAAAATGACAGCAATGCATTATGCAAAAATGGGCTCCGCATTAGTGCTATCTCATCATATTATTATTATCACAGCACTCTTGAGGCCTTTGCTTACAAAATGATATTTTAAGTATTCCATTAGCTCTATTTATTTAATGTTCAATAATATGTGACAGAGGTGAAATTAATTTGTTCTTTTAATGTGAAACCTTTCATATAGCATTACACTTCTTTGACAGCCACTGCTGAAGTAGCAATTTGCTTTTCAGCCATTACAACGACGACTGATGTTTTTTTTTCCCATTTCCTCACTCACATATGGCACTATCCATTCTGTTCATTGTTCAGCTGATGCACAAAAGCTTTCATTGGACAACTGAAAAACACCCATTTATGAAGAGGCATAGGGCTGGTCATTGTGGCTGTACACCACATTATACTGATGCCTCTGTTCAAAACACCGGGACCTTGGCATCCAAATTATGTTTTTTTTTTTTTATTTATTGACAGAAAAATAATGACTTCTCATCACTAAGATATATTTAAGATGCACTGAAATGTGAAACCTTTTCCAGGTTTTCAAATGAAGTGTTCCTTCTCCTCAGAGGAGCTCAGGGGCTTCTCTGAATTCAATTCATTTCTCAGTGCTTCTGCCCATGTGATTGCTCTTGATCTGCCATGGATTCGTTCATGTCATGAGGCTATGGCCTGCTCACATTCTGAAAGTCTTCTGATTTAAAGTCAGCTGCACTCCTCTGACACTCATTTCTTCTTTTTTTAAAGGCAGGAGTTTGTTCCCAGACCTCAGGTCCAGGCTCCACATGTCAATCATTTGGCTGCTTTCCCCTTTAATTAAAAAAAAAATATATATATATATATATATACACACACACTGTGACACAGGTGTAGCCTAAAGCATTGGCATGTTCTGTGTGTTTTTCAGGCATCCAGATATGGATGAGTAGAGTATTTGGCTGAAGGCAGTCGACCCCTCTCCTCTCTGAGTGCAAGGCAAACAGTCCGTGCTTTTCTTGGGCAGTACTCTTCCTTGTGTAGTCGCCCATTTGTAAACATGTCTTGTGTTTGGTGACAGTCAGCATCTCCTCAATTAAGTTGCACTCAATACAATCCACTCGAGTTTAAAATGACTATGTAGCACTTTAAGAACACCACCTGTGTTTATCTTTGTCCCTTGATCGACTAATTGCTTTTAACTCTTTACGGCTCCGACACATTCAAAGCACGTTCATTCACTATCTGGTTGGGATCATACAGGTAATATTTGAAAAGAGTGGTGAGATGAGAAGGCAGTCAATGTCAGTGAGAGGTGAAACTGACATTTTACAAGGGCAAAGGGAAAGGCCTGGTAAAGCCTCATGCCTCGAGGCTTCATTTTCCAACAGAACTTATTGAGAAACATCCAGAGAAAAAAAAGAGGCTGTGGATTAAGGTTGGAGGATAATAGCCTGTTTGAACATTCTGTCCAATCATTCATTTCATCCTCCTTTTCTTCTAAGTAAAAAGTTTTTTCAACTCTTGTTTGTTTTTGGAGCAAATAGAGCAAAGCACCACAGACAGTTGTACAGATTGAATTCAAGGTAATGTCCATTGCAAGGTTATTGGACTGGATTGCTCTGTATAGTGTAGGTGTTAATTGTGTGTCCATGCCCTGTATTTTCAGCTTGTTGTGAAGGTTAAAAGACCATAGATTTGTTCACTGATTGATTTTCAAGCACCTACAGTAGTGGAAATTGGAAAGGGCATACAAAAAGAAAGTGTAGCTTTAGGAATAAACAGGTTAAACAAAGAATTTTAATTGGACAATCAAGATTTGTCAGTGTTGACCTCCTGGTGGCGCAATAGTCAAGGGAGGATCAATGTCAGTAAATTTCATCCTCTGAGAGCCATGAATGGTTGTGTGAAATGTTATGGCAAATAATCCAATGGCTGTTGAGATATTTCAGTCAGGATCGACAGACAGTCCCCTCATTTACTTTCCAACAGATTTCTTGTAGGAAATAAAATCTTAATTACAAGGAAACTGGGACAAAAAGTCTAACCTGAGAAGGATCCACATTTCTTGCAAACCGCCAGTCTTTAGACCTTTAATTTAACTGATAACAGTTGACCAAAATTAGGTAATTAAATACAAGTACAAAAGGTGAATTAGAGTGAGCAATAATGTGCAGGATCTCTGGTTCCTTTAACAAATTAAAACAATTACAGCGCAGGGCAACAAAGCTAGATGGAGGGGTGTGGCCTGAGGTTTTGGTCTTCAGGTACAGCGAGGAGGCAAGATGTTTTAAAAGCAAAAAAAAACCAACAGACAGACAGATGATCAGATCAGATCAGATGATGAAGATCATGGAAGACATGAAAGTGATTTTTTTTTTTATTTAAAAAAAGGGTGAGACGGAGAAAAATACAGCAGACTGCATGGGTGGAGATGAGCTTTGTCTGGTGAGCTCGCTTTATCTGATTGTGTTAATCTTGTCCTCCGTTCTCAGCGTCGCCACGCACCAGCACTTTTAACTAGCTCTGATAATGGGAAGAACGGCATCAAACTCATTAATTGAATTAGCTCCCTCTTTATCTCCATATCTGCCTGTGTCCGCTCACCCCTACAAACGCTCCACCGACAACTATTCCTCAGCTAATTGACTCAGAGCATCTCCAGCACAGCCCTCTTTCACCCTCCTAATTTACTGAACCAGCTTCCCAGCCTGGTTCACCTGTCATTAGCTACTATCTAAATGAATTTTACCACGAGGTGATAGGGATTACTTTGTTTCCGAGCAGGAGAGATAGAGAGCGGTGGGAGAGAAAACAAAGACAGCCAGGTTTCTATGCCCAACAGCTTGTGAGTTTATTTCATAACGGGATTTAGCTGCAGGTGTTTGAGAATTAAGGGACACGGGCTAATTAAACTAGCTGAATGTGATTTAGCCAATTTTGCCTGCTGTCTGTAATTGAATTACACTAAACTACCTTTTTAAAATTCATTTGAAGAACCAGGCTGGAACCGTGAGTTATTGTGCCTTTTAGATTTGTCTAACTAACCACCAGACCGATCTATCACGTACTGGGCTTTTGTCTTTTTAGTGATTTTAAACGTTTCACAGGGTCGCTTAATGATGCTTCAGTACCTGGTTGCTGGTTTTGTGCTGTGCCTCATCTGTGTTCCAGCTTTTCTCCATTGGGTTTTCTCTTTCCAGGAGCCTTTCTGTGATGTAGGAACTAAAGGTGGATTCTTTGTGGTGTGAAACTGATATCAGAGCAATTGTTCTCACTTTCATTTATCTCCACTAAAGGTTAGCTTTGTCCACCTGCCCACACTCTTCCAATTTGTTAACATTATATCAGATATAGACACAGACCAAGGTGTGTGTGTGTGTGTGTGCACGCAAAGTTATTGGGTTCTCTCAGTTGTGTGTCTCCATCTTTGCCAGAAGTAATGATGTGTTATCACCTGGATGGTAATACAGGAAACCACTTTTCTCCCGTTCCTTTCTATTTTTAATGTCGATATTTTAACTTCAAGTTTGAAGAGTAAAACAACCTTGGTCTCCGGAGATTACTGTATAGCTCTCTCCAGTTGTTGGAAAGATAAGACCAAAGCAGACAGTCAATGCCAGTGCTGAGTGCAATTGTTATTCTAGCCTCTTGACCACCAAAGCCGTCTCTTCAACTCCTCTCCCCTCCAGAAAGTTTGCCCCCCATCCTCTGTCCTTTTTTAATCCAGCTGGCTGGTGTCTGTAAAAACAAACATTCCCTCAGTCTGCTATAACCTTAAACATCCGGCCATTCTTCCATCCCAAACAAGCATCCCCAGCTTCACAAACAGAATTCTCTTGTTTTTCCTCGGTATTTTTCAATCTTAATATGAGCCTTCTACCTTCGTATTCACTTATTCACCTGTTGTCAAGAGAACCAAGGGAGCTCATTTGAGGCAACAAGTAAGAAACAGTCATTCTGAATGACAGCGTGTAATAACTCCTGTAATATTTCCCTTTTGTTATGGATGCTTTGGAGTTTTGATTTATTGTAAGGTCTGCTAAAAGCGGTTGCTTTTATAAAAGAAGGTATTCTTCACTTAATCACTGGTCTCCTCACATGTCCAGCTCCATTTTTGTGTGTACTATATTACAGTTATATCATCTTTTTTGGGGGGGGATTTTTTGGATTTTGGCTGCATTAATTCTCATCTCGGTACATCACATTACATTATTGGTTTAACAGTCTCAGTGTTGTTATTTGCATGCAAGACTCATGTTTTCACAGTTTTTCATTTTCAACATCGTTTATATTCCATTTCGTTCCCTGCTGTGTAAAGCACATTAATATTAATGCACGTTGGTATTTCGTTCAGCATGTGAGAGGCGTGCCAGAGTGTAAGGTGTGTTGACATGTGATTCTGGCAGTGGCCACCCCGAGGTGTCATTTCTGTTCATCAATCAGGTAGAGCGGGAAACTGTCTTTTTTTTTCTGACAACCTCATCCCATCTGTAAATACTCATCCCACTGATGCAGGTTTTCATGGAATTAATGAGGCAGCTTCATGTGCTGATGCATGTGAAAGGGGGCCTCCCTTCCAATTGCTTTACCTTCTTGCCCCCTGCCCCCACCCTGCCTCCCTCACCAGAAATCATATTAGCCAAACCAATCTCATTTACAACATGCCATTTGTTAATTTAGCTCTCCAAGGTAATGCATGTGAGAAATAGAAGTGAAGTGCAGGAGGAAGAAACAAGAGAGATGAGAGAAAAGGATGAGATGGATGTGAAAAAGGGGAGCGCTGATTAGGTAGGAATAAAGGAATGAAAGAGGGAGGAAAGGAAGAGAGGAGAGGCCAATCATTAAGACTAGAGATGGAGAGTCATTCAGAAGTACTTCAGCAAACATCCATATTGATCATTCCATCAGCCAATGATTAAATTCATTGATTAACTGATAAGTCCTTTTACACATGAAATAAATGCAAAAAATAAAAAAACGCCATAGAAGACTGGCGTGTTTCAAAATTGCCTGTTTAGTTTGACCAACAGGGGAAAAAATCCCAGAGGAATGCCATTTAGATTGTTATGAAACAGACTAAACAGCTACGTTTTCCCATGTCATGCACTTGTTTTTGCTTATAAAACAATCACTTGCAATTTAAAATTGAGCACTGATGCAGACACAAGAGCTGACATTAGTGGCACCAATAGCAGAAGCAAAGAATCAAAGGGAAGAAGAAGAAGAAGAAGAAGAAGAAGAAGAAGAAGAAGAAGAAGGAAGAAGGAAGAAGAAGATGAAGGTGCTGCC
>JAQNCA010000013.1:9494736-9510013 GCA_029783725.1 Acanthurus tractus
GAAGAAGAAGAAGAAGAAGAAGAAGAAGAAGAAGAAGAAGAAGAAGGAAGAAGGAAGAAGAAGATGAAGGTGCTGCCCTGCATCATCTTTGGAATTTCATGCTCTAAATTGGACTTTGGTATTTGATCATTGCCGTATATATTCTATAAGCTCAAGGAGTTCATTCCATATCAGTTGATTATCGTTGCCACCTGTAGTCCGGTGTCAGAGAAGAAATCTGCTTGTGAGTTTGTAGTAATTACTGTACCGTGGCTGAGGTGACGCCTGGGAAACAGGAGGGCAGACAGCAATCTGTCTTCTCCTCCTAGTTATTGTCTGTGTCTTCCACACCGGCTGCCTTTATCTTTGCTCGTCAGGAGCAGAGACCAACACGAGGCCAGTTATTACCGCCTCAGTGGCCTGGATCAGATCAAAGAAGACCGGTTGAACACTGGAGATGTAATGACTGTGCTCTTCTAAGGACTGCTGCATGGTTTGTCATGTCATTATCCCCTAGTTAACGCTTAGTTTTCCTTCTCCTTTACAAGTCCAGGTCCAGAACGAGGACAGTCTCCAATTATTTTGATGTAGGGAGGAATTACCCGGCGTTCATGTTTCACTGAATAGAAACGTCTCCACCTCCTCACCTTTTTTCTGCTGTTGCTGTTTTACTTTTGATCTGCCTTTTTCTTGCCGTCTCTTGCTTCTTCCTCTTCTTCTTTTTTTTTTTGCCTCTCTTTCTCACATAAAATATTCTGCCCCATACGTGCCAGCGGTTTTTGAACAAGAGCAATTTGTCGTGTTGGAAAAGGAAGCACTGAAAGCCACTCATGTACTTCACGATAATTTCATGTGACAGAGGAGGAGAAGGAGGAGGAGAGGAACAGCGTGTTAGTATACTGGTGGAGGTGGTCATGGTTCTTCTGCACCTGTGTTGCCTCCCCTGTGACCATGAGTAATAGAAGTGAAAGAGGGACAAAAGAGACAGGAAGAGGTGGCAGAGAGCTGCAGGGATTGTAGCCTTTTAAAACTCCAGGTGTGGGGAGAAAATGGCCCAAATTGTCTTTCGTACAGCTTGCTGCTCACACTGTGTGTTGCTTTAGATATATTTCAAGGTGTAAAACAGGACTGATTATGAAGGACTACTGTTTGATTCAACATGTACTGTCATGGTGGTTTATACCCCTGACTCATGATTTTTTCAACGCAGCCTTCCGTTGTCATAATGCTAAGTTTAATCACGGCTAACGATATAATCTGGCTTGTACCTGCCAGATACACTTTTCTCGAGCAATATTCATCCCGAACAAAATTTGATAAGCAAGTTTGAAAGCATTTTTTTAATTGTTTTATATAATTAAAAGTTGAGTTTTTTTTCTCGAAAAGCTTTTTATAGATCCAGCATGTTTTTTTCTTCAGTCTGTTTCTATTGTCCAAATATAATCTTTTGTTTCCTAGCTAGTTTAAAGTCCTTCTTGTGTGTTTGAGAGTTTGAAGGGTTCGTTTTTATGACCTTTGCGAGAGGCAATTAAAGCACCACCTCATCTCATTTCTGTCTCCTGAAATGTTTGTGTGTGTCAGAGACAGCAAAAGAAAGCAAAAGAGGCCGTGTGCGTGTTTCTGAAGATCTGAAATGTAACTCGTGAATCGGTCTGGTGACAGTTCCAGTATCAACTGATTTAATGTTTTCGTTTCATCTGTGTGTGTGTTTCTGTTGCAGAGTCAAGCTGAAGGACGGCGTGGCGTTCCTGGGAGCGAGAGCCAGTAACCCTGTCGTGTGGACCGTGAGTCAGGATGTCAGGAGTGAAGGTCACAGGGTTGTAACTCTCCACTGTCGGAGGAAGGAGAACAGTTTTAGTCAAAGGTACGTCTGACTCTCAACATCTGCAGAACTGTTCAATGCGTGAATGAAATATGAAGTGAATGAACACGCTGCTGAACAACGGAAAAAGCAGCAGCTCGCTTGTCATTTCATGGACAGCCGTCAGAGGAGAGTGATTGGAGAGGGAGAGGATGAGAGAGGACATGACTCAGCATCTGAATCATTCATTCTTTAGCACTGTGATGCACGCAGGTCCACCGTCAGCTCCAAGTGCAGTCAATAAGGTGTATTGTTCAAAGAGAACAATGTTAAATCTGCAAATATTTCATATTTCTTGTCAATGATTCTTTTAAAAAGACCAAAACTAACAATGGGTTGATTCTGTTAATAATGTGTCCCATGTAGCCAAAGCAGGACTCTAAAATCAATCATTTTGGACCAAACAGTGGGACCACAGTTTACCAGGAGCATGCAAATTTGCCTCCTGTTAAATCATCACTGTGTTTCATGTAAAACAACCAGCAGCACAGGTGCTAAAGAAAAAAGCTATTCTGAAACCCTGCGAGGCTTGATATAATTCATTTCTGTTTGTTCTTGTTGGCCACTGTTGTCACAAATAAAGTTAAAAACACCGGGTGACATTTTCGTATTTCAAACAACATTGGCAAGGCAGCTCATTTTGAGTCAACCCTCAAATACACTGTTTATTCATTTGAGTGTCTGAAGATCGTCCCGGCAAATGCAAATTCACTTCGGTCGGAGCAGTAAAGTCAACCATGGCCTCAAAATGTTCCAGTAAATGATTTAGTCCTGTTATTATGAGGTATCAAATGACAGCAGAAAACAATGTGACTCAAAGGAGTCGCTTTTAGTAAATAAATTACAAAGAACTATCATCTGAAACTACAGCTCCACTTTGTTGAGCTTTCTAGTCATTTGTTTTGATTTTCTTGCCCAGACTTTATTGTTCTCGTTCATTTCTTATTATTGTTTTCAGTAAAAGTAGAGAGCTATTTCTGCTTTAATAAAAAGCTCTAAAAATGTACTGTATGCCACCTGTTGAATGCCAGTCAGAGACAGACAACAAGCCGGTGAAGGTTGATGAGCGAATAGCAGCCATACATAACCCACAAATGGAAAAAAGAGACCAAAAACAAAGAACATCAAGTGAAAATTTTGCTTTTATTGATCAGGTGACCAATAAAGTAATAGTTACGTAACTGAAGCATGTCATTTCTTAATAGAAATTACATGACATAAATGGCACTGTCTGTCAATGATGTTTATCAGTTCCTTTTGCTTTTGCTGCCCCCACGTGGCCAAAAAAGCTCTCATTGTGGATTTGATGTGGTTTTAATTTTCTTCCAACATTTCCAGATAACTAATATCATCTAAGGTTACTCTTAGAATGAACTAATTAGAGTACTTTCTGGTCATCTACCGACAAAACAACTAAGTAAATGTCTTTAGAGGTCACCTGTTCGTTAAAAATTAAACACCTCAAATTGTCCCCTCAAAACTTCTCAATTTCTTACCCTACAAGACCATTAATTTCACTTTATTTCGGTGCACTCTGAAAGTTGTCACTCTTTGAGACTTTCAGTTTTTCACATTAAATGTCCTGAAGGTGTTTGTCTTCTGTCTAAAGCTAAATGTTAAGCGGTTTTCAAATCTCTTTTGTTGCATTTAAAGATCCTTCAACGCGCAGTTCGACGTTGTTGTATTAATAAGCTTGAAATCAAAAAGCTGGAGAGGTTAGTTGATATAATGGCTGTTGTGAAAACAGTGCCCTTCATTTGATTGCTTGTTGCATTAAAGGGGCTGTTATTCAATTATTGACACTCCACTCAAAATGAAGTCCTGAAATGTGCCAACAGGAGTCTAAAGTGACTCCTTGCTTATAACTCTATTACAACTACTTTGTCATAAAAATTAGGATGAGGAATTTTTTTACTGTGAAGGATTAAATTTCTCAAGTGAGTTGTTTTTCATTCCACATGCAAATTAAATTGAATAGAAAAGGCAGCTCGAAAAGAAGAAATCCATCTAAAAGTTGTGTTATGCTTCCAAAACCGTCTGGCAGTAGCGTAAGGTACGGTGCATGCCTGAAATTAAGTTTATGGGCTAAATTATACAAAACCACTTGTGTAATCTTTTATGTGAAGGTTTAGAATTTAATTAAGGAAACAAAGTGAACAGTTTGACAAGTTTGAGTAAACTACAAAAACCCACTGGGAGTTAAAAAAAATAAAAAAAGACAAATTTGAGCTTTGGCAGCACTAAGTGAGTCATAAATTTGAAAATTTTAATAACATCATGCTAAAGAATGTTACAAAGCGTGAGAAAAGATCTCACCTCTCCAATCAAGACACAATGTACACAATGTGCACAATGCACCCAATGTATGCAAGCTCACACGAGGGTGTTTTCAGTAATGAACAACTCTCTCCTTTTGTGTGTGTTTGCATGTGTGTGTCTTTGACATTCAGTTCTAGAGTTAGAACAGTTTTAGGCAAAGACAAAGTAGCTGCACACAGGAAGTGACACGCCCTGGCTGGGCTGTTGTTTTCCTCCTGGGTGTCAAGGTGACGACAGTGATGAATGACGAGCCATCTATCATTTACATGCATCCCTTTCACAGCCCTGCTGAGACGAAAAGACAGTGAATTATACAGGACCGCTCAAATCAAGGTCACGCATGTTCAATCTGGTATTATGCCCAGCGATTCTGTGCTGGACAAAAGACTACCTTGAAGCATTGAAATGATAATGTGACTCCTGCTGCGGCCGGTTGCTTTTAGGTTACTGTTAGCTTACATGAAAAAAAAAGGTAGCCGACGCTTAGAAAATTTTCTTTAGAAAATGTGAAGATTATCAAAACACGAAACTTTAAATTTGAAGTTTTCTTTGAGGTTACATAGTTTGAGAAAAAGCAGCAGTCTCGGTTTAATCTTCTTCGCTGAAACACCAAATAAAATAACTGCTAAAATATAAAAGTGCTCCTTTGGCAGGGTCAGTTTCATCCCCTGACCAGCTGTGGCAGTCTTTTGAAGCCAGCTGTTAAATTATTATTTTTTTTTTCCTTTTTGTGATCATGCATCAACATGAACCCTCCATGCACCTGATTGAATAAACGCAATGCTAATTTGCTTTTTTGGGTTTCGCTTTTAATTTCCAAACTGGAACAAAATGAGGTGCTGGGACTCCTACACTGTCCGCTGAAATCACTTTTTGAATTTAGGAAGGGAAACCGGCCTTATGGCTGCAAAATCCAGCTTTATTTTTGAGACCAAAACAAATTTAAGGAGTTGAGTTTTCTAATTACTTCATCCTTAACAACTTCCTGATGTGTCAAACATCCAGCTCGTGGTCTTCTGATTCTCTGTCCATATTTCTTAGTCTTGAGCAGGAAAGGCTTACAGAGATTTGTTGAATTAAATCCGAAAGTCTTCAAAGTAATATTCTACATTAATTTAATTAAGCTTCATGGCACCTGCACAGATCTTTTCTGACATACTTTCTCTTCCTCATCAGTGAGTGAGTTCATGCTCAGGGAGTGATTCTGTTCAGTATTATGCTGTGCTGCGGTTAGGAGATATCCCATCAGTCAGGCTAAGTGCAAAAAGATCTTCATTAGCCAGGATTTGAATGAGGGTAATGGAAATATGTGGAGATTGAAGCCAAGGAGTTTGAAAAGAAAAGTGCCCTAAATTATTAAATTTCTCCTAACGTCGACTGAAGCTCACTTTACCGACCATTAAAACAGCATCACTGCCGGAAACTGGATGATAAACAACCTGAGCAGGATGTGTCTCCCTTGGCTCGTGGTAGAAGGTGCGACATAATAATATGATAGCCTGCCTCAGACAGAGTCAGACAGGCTTGATAACTCAACTCCCAACAGCCAATGAGAGGAGGCGAGTATTCACTGTGGACGTGCTGGCTCAGAGAGACGGTTGTATTTCAGTATAACGATGTATCCTTTGATGGAAATGTGCACTTAAGGGAGGTCAGAAAACACACACACTGCACTGTGTGTGTGTGTATGTGTCTGCTTCAGAACAGTGGTCCAGTTATTTTTGCAGCTATTTGTTCACTGTACTGATCTTGTGTGCTCTGGAGAAACTCGAGGCAGCTGAGAGTTGAGGTGTGAAACAGGAAACAAATGACAGGAGCGGTCGGCTGAAGAAGGAGAGGAAAAGTGGTGAAACCAAGTCTAGTAGGACAGAGAGTGTTCAAAACGATAAAGCTCAGTTACAGCATGGGAACAATGATTACATGCTGGACAATAAAAAAAAAAAAAAGAAAAAAAATCCATAGAAATTTTACATTGATTTTTGTTTCTGCTTTTTCGAAAAAGAACAATAGGACACAGAAACTGCAGCAGACAGACCAGCAAAATGGAGTTCAGATGCAGCGACAGTAACATGGTCAGATCATCAAAAGTATGAAAATCTAATTGTTTTCATACATGATTAGACTTAATTCAGAAAAGTTTGAGATCTCAGGACATCCTTTTGACATTTTTAGCTGATATGTTGCTTTCCCTTTCAAATATAAACATAAAAATTACATGTGGATTCATGCGTGTCTGTGCTCATCATGTAAAACATTTTCTCTCCCTCTCGGAGAACTGAAGCAGCTTCTTTATGCAAACCACAGAAACCACAGTCAATATTTTTGACACATGCTGAATTAGCACAGTATGTATGGAAGCCTGGTAAAGGATTATATTTTTAGCTCTTTGGGTTTCAATACGATGTTGCAGAAGAATCCCCTGAATAACAGCAAAAGCAGTGTGCGTGGTTGGAAGACTTGTATTCCCTTAGTAGACAAAGCAAACTCGGCATATTTATTTATGCCAATCAAAAGGTCTTAAAATGTTTCGATTTTAGGTTTGCCTTGAGAGGCTCTTTTGAAATCAACCCAGCAGGGTTTTTTTTCTTTTAAAGCTGATCTGTGTTGCAGAATGCTGTGGTCAGCATTTTTTAATCTGCAGGACTGCGGAAGAGGTATTGAAATAATAATACAGAGTCAAACCTGTGCCTGACTTGATCGAATATGTCGAATAACAGCTGCTTGTTACAGTTAAACCATTTTGCCTCAAAATAAATAAACAGCATGGCTTTTCTTTTTCAACGGGCACACAAAATGACTCTCTACATTTTGAGGTATGGCGGTTTTTCCTGTCTTATATCATTACACTTCACAGCCCCTCTTGAGAAAAAATATTTCTTGTGCACAATAAATTGAAGGAAAAACCAACCAATCCAGTATGTAAACCCCCCCCTTAACACAAGACAGTCAATGCTGAGCAAATTTAGCCGCAAATGGCTTCTACGTACATGATTGTGCAGGTCTCCAGGCTGTAATAAAGCTGACTGATGTGAGATCAAAGTGGCACAACGGTCGTCAGACAATACTGCCTGCTCTGTTATGAAGATGTATTAGGACACTTAAATGTTAAGAGTTGTCCTTCACCAGCCGGTCCTCTGCTTCTGCGTCCCCTCTGCTCACTGTTTCCATGGAATGAGCGACTCCTTCTTCCCCACCATTCAAGCTAATTCATATTCTTTTCACTTGTGAGTGCTATTGAATGCAAAATCCCCGTCAGCTGTTGAGATAAATAAGCATTTGAATGCACACTGGGGGAATTTTGTGCACATTGCCTCTGTGTCTTGACTCGCATGTTGATGTGAGTCAGGTGGGGGTGGTAATAGTGGGGAAGTTCATATAAACAGAGCTGACATCCCGTGTGATGATCGCAGCGTGAAAGGAAAGAGAAAGCCATCAGCCATGCGTGTCATGTACTCGGGCTGCTTCGGACTCCATTATTTCTTTTTAATGAAAGCTAACACAATTTGGAAGTCCCTTTTGATGCAGGGGGGGGAGACTTGAGGAGACAAACGAAACAAATGAAGGTTTTGTTACCGCAGTAACAGTTCTGCGGCCCGGCGCTCGGCGTGTCAATCAGCAGCTTTCTCACACCGCGATGGAAGTTCAAATGTAATTGCAGGAGGTGAGGCATGGCATCTAGCTACTAATTAAAGTGAAACAAATCTAAAGGCCAACATTTCCAAAGCTGCTCCCTCCCTCAAATTAACACATGCACAGAGGGACATGACTCCTGCTGCAGCGGAGCTTTTTTTGCCAAACAAACCCCTTCTCAGACATTGATATCATTCTTAAGATGATATCTTTTGGGTTTTGACTGTGTTTTAACATGACAGGGCCATTATGAATAGAGCTGTTACGCTTGTGCAATATTTGGCATCTGGTACAGAAAATGGAGCAGTGGCATTGTCAAAGAAGAGCAATGAGTAGAAGTATAATGATGTGATGGGGAGATGAGTTCTCTCCGTTCTCTCCCATGATGCTTCAGTGATGGATTCAAAAAACATGTTTTTTGTATGAGGTATGTTTTATTTTTTCCAGCTGATTGATGTGCTGACTATGTTCTCAATTAATCAAGTAAGTATGTGATTGCAATTTTCCGAGGCTGGAAATCTGACTGCCATGAAAATCAATTATTCAAACAGTTACAGATTTTCTGTCGATGAAACTAATCGATGAATCGACTAAACATTTAGGCTCTAATATGACAACTAAATTAACGTCCCTTGTGAGCGCGAGGGAAGCCTTTCCCCTGATGAATTTTCTATCTGCCTAATGAGTTCCATCATTTTTTAGATAGGCATGTGTTGTAAATTACAAACGCAGCCAAGCACTTTTAAAAGCGAGTCTCATTTATAGACTTGCTCGCATGTTGAATTTTAGCAGGATAATCATAAGCTGCTGGCAATGATGTGTCTGAGTTTTTGTCAGGGGGACTAATGGTTCTGTTGATCAGATTGTAAAAGGATGTAAAAATAAAATGAATCATAAAAAATCTATGATAACAGTTTATTGACCCATGTGATGTGACGAAAGAACAAAGTCCTAGACATCTTAATTTGACCATTTAAGGTAGTTTAAGGTTTGTAAAGCTATTGAAAATTGCATTTTCTTTCATAAAATTTTTTACTGCAGCACTCTAGCATCTTCCTTTGTTTATTTAACCTAGTGTCACTAAACCACTGTAATTGCGACAAACATGTTCTAGTTCCAGCCATAACTCAGGAGTTTGTTTCGACTGTCTGACGCTTAGTGCACTCTTAGCTCCAAAAGGGTCCATCCAAAAGGAATAAAGAGTTTCTTAAAGATTACTCAAAGCAAAGGTGTTGAAAGATTGTCACCCTAAAAATTTTAAATGTTAACCCATGGTGCGAATGGCATGTTCAAATGAATTTGTTGTGGTTGGTTCATTTTCACATTTTACTTTAGCCTTTCTGCAATAGACCAAGATGTTGCATTAAAAACCACAGGTGTAAGTGATAAGTTGAATAATAGGTGCTTAGAATTAGGGTGAGCTGGTTCAGGGTCCTGGTACTGAGCTCGCTGGCTCACTGTCTTTGCTTACAAGGACATTTAATAAAACGGAGCCATTGTTCAGTTAGTTCCACCTGTGCTATTTAGGTCAACATGTCTGCTGTTACCACCTTAAGTGTACCACCTACACTTAATTAAGACTCAAGTTTGTTGAAGCTCCTTCACTCTTATCACACATTGCTTCATCTGTACCAAAGTCTTTAATAGTCTGGAATATTTTGTGGAATATTAATAATATAGGAGAATATTTTTAATGATATAGGAGAATATTTTTATGCTAGAATTTATTTCCTACTAGCACCTGTTTTCTTTTTTAGGTTAAAATGACTTATACAGCCTGGATAAAGCAGTGAGGTTTGCCAGTGGAGACTCTTAGTATAGGTGTTGGACGACAGGCTCATTTAATCTTTTCCAATGTTGCTGTCATTATTATACATTGCATTAGTGTGTTGTCGGTAGATGCTCTATGATTCAACTGGTGTAATAAGTGAACCTTGGCATGATGCTATTAACTTTCTACTTTTCCATTTCCTCTCTGCTACGTCACTATTGCTGGATGTTACATGAACTCACCTGCCGAGTGCAGTCTGATGTGCCTACACAGCCTCTCCTGTTCAGCTGGCTTGACCTCAGAGTCTCCCTTCCCTGTCCATCAATGTTCCAAGACCATAAAATACACGTTTTACTTGTTTTTACTAAATCACTTTATGATTTTTTCTTAATTTCAACATACAGGTAAAGGATTATTAAAATAATGGCTGCACAATATGCAATGCATGTGATTAAATATTTTTTCCTAGTCTGTGGAATACAACATGGTTCTTCCCAAATTCTTTTACAGACAAAAGGGTTTGAGATGAAACCCTTTAAAAGAAATTCAAAGGATGAAACACTTGTAAAATAAATTGACAGAACCCACAGAGAGGGTTTTAGGAGGAGCCACTACATCCATAGAAGACGTTTCTGTAGGACCTTTCATAGGGGTCATTGATGGTTCTCGGTGTAACCCTAGAGCAGAATAGGTATAACTAGGCATAACCCTCCGACAAGGTTCCAGGTAGGACTATTTGTAAAAGATTTTACCAGGAACCAAAAAGGCTCCTATGGGGGCGGGCCAAAGAACCCAAAATGGTTCCTTGCTAGCACTTTCATCTCCAAGACTGCAGCACATTTGCATAACCCAGTGAAAAACATAAACAGGCTGCATTCTGTGAAGTATTTAATACTCAAATGTATTTTTCATTCTGTAAATATAAACTCTCTTGTCTGTGTTTGTACACATAGGCACGCACACACGCACACACACACACACACACACACACACACACACACATCCGAACAAACAAAAAAAAAGTTAACAAATAGAA
The DNA here is from genome assembly GCA_029783725.1 of Acanthurus tractus. NCBI lineage: Eukaryota > Metazoa > Chordata > Actinopteri > Acanthuriformes > Acanthuridae > Acanthurus > Acanthurus tractus. Next base: position 9,505,333 of record JAQNCA010000013.1, read on the forward strand.
CCCTCTAGCGTCTTTTCACTATCAGAGTCTGCGGGATCATGAAACATGCCACCACATTCAATTTGTCTGCTGTAGCTAGAGAGGACTCCTGCTGCGAGCGGGTGGGAGAAAGGCTTACTCTAAAAGACTGACAAGACAGCCTTACAACACCTACACAATGATGCAAGCCGGTGAACCAAAGGTCTTAGGGCTGCTATCTAAAAACAACACCACAGTCTCATGTCTAAGTGACAACTTGACAAGACACCAGGATAAATAGAATTATATTTCACCCAACAATGTACGGCGAAGCGTTTTCATCATGTTTGCACTTATTGCATGGTGAAAAAAAGTATTTTAGGGGTTGGGATTTAAATAAAAATCTTGCGGGGAAGTTGCATGAAAAGTGTCAAGAGTTCTGCTGAGGCTTTGATGAGGAAAGTCTGCTCAATGTGTGAGCTCTGGTGTGAAAATAGGTTAAAGATTCAAATTGTTTTCCAACACTTGGTGAAATCATGTTTTAAGCATCAGTGAAATCGGGGTTTGTCATTCTGTGTTTGCCCCAGCCATCTGCTGAGGGAGGTGACATGAGCCTCTGAGGGTCTTCCTGTGAAACAGAGGAAGCAAGCATCAATGGGGCGAATGGAAACCCCAAGCTTGTTTTAGACTGAAGTGATTTGCATACTCTGCAGTGTGCCAGGGAGAGACGTAAGCCACAATTCCCATAAAAATAGTCTATAAAGAATCACGTTATATAACATTGCCTCTGTTAAGCATTGTTTGATCTCCCTGAATAATTTCCTCCCAGTATACCATATATTCCTTCATTGTTATAGGAGATTGGCCCAGTGGGAGTAACCCCTGTGCTTATTTTACACTTGGACTGCAGGACTGTCACACAGGCCTGGCCTTGTTCTTGATACTTTAATTAAGATTATGATTTTGATTTCAATGGAACTGCTATCAGGCCGGATATATTTTGTGTAAGTCTACTCTTTTGATTCATTTGGACATTTAGCATAGACAATGATTTTTTTTTTCTTGTAGTTATACCTCATGATTTTAACATGGTAAGCTTTTTCTTCAAAATTTGTAACTCTAGCAGCTGAGGAGACTCATGTCAATGAGTCTCCTCAGCTGATTATTTCCTCAATGACATTACCTGCTCTGCTCCAAAGTTCCTCCAACATTATAACAGTGTAGTTAAACTTTATCTGCAGTCATGGCTCCTCTAAAAAAATTTTTTTAAAGAGTTGGTCTGGTCTGAGGGCGTTTCTTTAACAGCACAGGTGCCACTGAATGATCATAAAAACATTACAGGATTTTTATCAGATCTTAAATCTTCTGCGCCTCCACAAGGCTACTTGTGAGGCTGACACTACTCTTAACACTTTGTAATTCAGGCTACAATACAGTATAGCATTGAGTATTTATGGCTTTTAGGGAATTTATTTTTAAGAGAACAGCATAGATCCAAGAAGAGAATGACAGAAGTGTCGGACTGAGAGAAAAAGTTGCCATTATAAATCTGTCCGCTCCTTCAGCACCATGGACAGCACCATGGATTTATCCCCACACAGCTCTGTCAGGCCCCTGATATTTCAGAGCCATGTACGGGGCCAAAGATTATAAATTGCACAAACCTTAGTCAGATAAAGAATCAATGAGTCAGACAGAGTAGACAAACATATTGAGCCGAACAGCCCCTCTGCCCCTGCAATCCCTCTGCTGCTGGGGGATGGAGAGGCGGGGGCCGGCAGGTTAACAAGGGGGATGCCTTTTGGTCCCGCTGCTTAAAATGATGGCATGCCTCATCATTTCCTGCCCAAATTCTAATTTATAGTCCCTTTTCTTCTCTGATCAACAGCCATCAGAGAAGAAAAGGGACTATAAATTATCAACTAAAAGCATTATGCCTTCTAATATTTGAGTAATTTAAGTGCCGTCTGAGAGTCACGGTTAGATTAACAGCCAGTGGAATGTAACTGCAATAACAATATGTTTCTGAGTGTGTTTGCATCCTTACTAGAAAGAGCTTAGTGGCTCAGAAGAAGTTAATTCAAAGGATGCAGATGAGTATGTTAACAATTTCCCCCATGCTGCTTTAGTACACATTCCTATTTGTTACAGGAAAACATAAACAAGAGCAAAATATAGCTCGTTGTTTGCATCCAATATATCCAACATACTTTGACAATATGTAGTTTCTATCCAAAGTGGAAAATATTCTGATTAACATGGCGATTATTTCAACCACACTGCCCAGCCCCGGAGAGGCTTGAGGGGAAACAGTCCAGTCTGTGCAACATGTGGAGGCTGTGCCTTATTCATGATCTCACTGCATGTTTAAGTGATCCTGAACGCCATGTACATATTAACGCAATTTGATTGATTGTTCTCATGATACGGTAATAATAGCCTGAGGCCTCGTATGGGGTGCAATCTTCTCCTGCTGTCATCACTTCTTTCATCCCATCTCATTGACAGGTTCTCTCACTTTCTCCACCCTTCATATGAAATGCAAGACAGTTATTATGTGGCTCCCGTTATGGAAATCCTGTCATTATAAAATAGTAGGAATTTGTCATTCACATATGCATTTATTATCATGAGCAAAAATGTCATCCTTCACTAGATGTGGTGATTATATCCCACATGAGCTTTGCATGTAATTTGGGAAGCTGTGCATGTAATATTTGCCTATAGAGACCTGCAGTTTAGGGTATACAAACACAAGAGCTGCTTTGAATAAAAAATTGTTTGCTCTTTCGGGACTGACATTTCACCGCACCCTGTGAACTGTTAGCCCATGCAAATGTACACTGTTTGGGTTAGTGAATATGTGTCTTTAAGGCATCTTTACTCCATGCTGGAGAGTTGTTAAGAGTAAGAGTAATCGACAGAACAATAGTGGTTGAAGATTAAATGAGAAAGGAGTTCGATATCCAGTCCTCTTTATTTCTGGGGGAGAGGTCAGAGTGCCTCATGCTGTTCTTTCTGATTGCACAGAGCTTAACTGGCATGGCCAATGAACACATACGATCAATGGCCAAACCGAGCAGGATCAGTGGGACTGCATTTACAACCTGAGTTAAATCAAAGGTCCCTTCAGTGCAGCGCGGGTTCAATGGAAGAAGTCTCCATGCATCAGAGAGATGCATAGAAGTTAATGACCTGCCTGCTAAGGGTTAACAAGGGGTCATGGTTTTCAATTTTTTTCAAATAGTCTTTTAATTTTGAAAAATCGACTGTTTTATAAGACCATCGTCTTGTCTTCTCGCTTGTTTTTTTATCGGTGCCTGTTAATAATGCCTCACTATGTAGCATTGCATTACTGCCAGGTGTCTTATTCCAAACAAGGGGAGCAGTATAACATTTCACAGTGTGAGGCTGCCTGGATGGCTGTTTATTTTTTGGGATGTAGACAGACATCCATTTATTATTCTTTATTATTCTTTATTATTATTATTATTTTTATTCAGAGACATGCTGAGACTTCTACAGCCGTCAAAATGTTCTGCGGAACTACTTAAAAAAAGTGAACCCAAAAGAGGTGCAGTGCAAACTCTGCCAGGTGAAACCAGCATATCACACAGCTTCAACTTCAAGAGCAAAGCACCCAGCAGGTGGAGGGGTGCCGTTCACTGATAAACATGTAAAAAACAAACAATAGCCCTCATATTGAAGACGATAGCTAAAACATGTTGACTGTCACATCCAGGTGACGTGTGTGTGTCACGTCACTAGTTTGGATTCAGGCTGAGACTCGTTTCTGTGTATCTGTGTATATTAAACTACTGACAGGTTGAGACAGAATAACATTTTCAATGGAGGCTGTACTCACACACCGTCTGCCTTACTCACACACAGGCGTCATTTCAAAAAATAAAATAATTACTTTAACAACTTGGAAATTCTCCAAAAAAACTTCTTAAATTAATTTAGTGAAGTTACAAAACGAAAAGCAAACACACCATTAAAAGTGCTAAAACAAGGTTGAAAGGCTGTTTCAACCTTCAATTACACCTGCATACAAAGTCTCTCCAAAACAGAAAATGAATAGGTTACAATCCACCGATAAATTTATAAACTGAACCAATTCACAGTTCGTTAAATGTGTTTGAATACGCCTGTCCAGGTTTATGTTCATAACATAATTGTTAGGGGAAAAAGCAAAGTTGAGCCACTCAACATTCCTATAGGCAAGGCTGTCAAGGCAAAATAAATACTAAACAGGCTCAATTCATGATTGGGCCAGGAATTATGATAAACTGTGGGGCAGGGTCGGGCGGGGTCGGGCGGGGCCGGGCTAGGGCAAATAATTTAGGCCCAGGCAGGTCTCTAGGATATCTGTCCAATACTTAATCAAAAAGCTGGATCACTTTTCCGTGAGATTCAGATGTTATCTAAGAGTATACACATGGTAGCACAATACAACTGGTGTCAGCACATGTAACAGCCACCTCACTTACAGGCTAATTTTAGTCCAGTGGAAAACTTACAGTAAACCAGCTTTGACCAACATGTTCTGGACAGAAGCACTAACAGGAAGACTACACCGCCATTAGAAGCAGTTTTAAATAGTCCTGTGGTATAATGGCTTTAATTAATACACAAAGTACAGCTTTGCAGATAAAACTGATATGCTTAGATTGTGTGTCTGTGTGTGTGTGTGTGTGTGTGTGTGTGTGTGTGTGTGTGT
>JAQNCA010000013.1:9513070-9530396 GCA_029783725.1 Acanthurus tractus
GTGCTCTTCCCATATGCATGTGTATTAATAAATTTTTTTTTAACACAAATACCCAGATTTAAAAAAAAAAAAAAAAAAAAAAAAACCCTTTAGATCACTTCAACCTTTTATCTCTTTGTACATCAGCCAGAGGAGGCTTATTTCTGCAGCTTAGAGTAAAAGAGGTCCTCTTTTGGCAAGGACTGCTGCGAATATGCTTCTGTCGACTGAACTTTAAGAAAAAAGAAAAGATGCAGTGGAAGATCCCCGTGAGAGATCGATTATGCAGTCAGTATTCATTACTGTAGACGTATGCATAAATGTATTGTTTATTTTAACCTTTTGTTATACAAGCTATATTTGCTGAGCGGTAATGCTCTTTACCTGAAACTATGCAATATGCCAATAAAAATTAAAATTCTTGCCATGTAATGGGATAAAACTTTGCATGTGACTTTCTCTGAGATTGTAACTTGGCAGGGTTATACTGTCGGTAAAAATCAGCTCTAAAGCCACAAATATACATCAAAAATAGTTGCGTGTCATTTTTTGTCAAAAATACTTTGCATCTGTGTACCATGAAGGCTTATTGAGAGAATGTTGCCACTTTCATTAATGAAAATAAGAGTTCCTCAGAGAACTACGCCTCACAGCCACTTCATTTACATGATCGCCAGAGGGCTTATTACATTACCACATAACCAACAATGATTTATTAACACCCATCATGGGGTTGTCATATTCCCTACCATACAATTACATAAATACCCCCACACGGCACAGTCCGGCATAGTGGAGCTTGTGTTTAACATGCATCGATACGAAGGCTGTGAGAAAACATGCGTTGTTTGTGTGACATTGCCCAGGTGTTTCAGAGGGCATGTGCTGGGATATCAGTTAACGAACCTTATTTTGCTAGTTCCAAGACAGAAACATGGTAATTTATGTTGCAACCTTGGTAAACTTACACAATCTAACCGAACTACGAAATCCTCTGAGTGTGAAATATTGAGAGACCAGGCAATAAATCAAAAGGGATCCCCAAAGATGCACAAGACTCAGCGATAATTCGAAGCAAAAATTCCTCAAAATTGCTGCCAAGATTTCAAAACAACTTTAATACAACGCAGTGAAGGTCACACTTTAGCATCTGGGGCCAGAGGCCACAAGAGGATCTGCATCTCATTGGCTCCAAATTCCAAGTCATGGTTGTTGCCACATGTCCCCCCCGAGTCTTTGCCATATTTAGCCTGCTCCTCCGTCAGCCTGAGTTAGTGTTACACCATTACAAAAGTGTGGAAAACTCATACGCTGGTAGTCCAGATTAAAAGCCTGAGAAAGAGTGGCAGGAGGAAAGCAACAGCTTAAGTTTCCAGTTCAAAAACATACAGGGAAGCACTTTGGATTGTATTGACTCTCTGCACTAATAACATGGAGCTGAATGTGCACAGGATTCTCATAGGGACACATCAGGACATGAAGTTGACATCATCTTTATAGTAATTACCTTCCAAAATTAGGAAGCCGAAAGTTGTTCAGTCTCTCACAGCTTGATTTCAGTCCGTATGCAACGCAGTCACCAGAGTCACCAGAGCTGATTACAGCAAATTGCAGGCAAAGCTAATGATTCCAACCAGACGAGACAAAGACATTTCAGAAGAGTCCAAGAAGAGGCTGTGCTTAAAATACGCACCTCAATTTTTTTTTTGACAGAGGCTACATCCAAACAAGTCAGCAAAATCAGACGGGCAAAATACTTTGTCTCTGAGATGCTCTGAGCTGGCTGTGATGCTCTGAGGAAGACCGAACAAAAACACATCCCAGACGCAACATCACAGAGCTGTGCAAAAAAAAAAATCAAGGTGTTAGCCTGAAAGAGGTCCAATGAAATGCCTCCTCTCTTTAAAAAACACACACAAAGAATTTGAGCACTGTGCTGTCGTGCTAAATGTCAAGAACATCGGCGGAAGAGTATGAAAAGGACTAAAAATATGTTTTATTCAGTCATATAAATGCTCCGTTTGGCCTTCTCTGTGTGGATGCTGCAACTAAATGTGTCTTTTAAGGTCTCACAAAGAGCAGGAGAGAAAAGACAAGTGAAACAGGGAGGACATTGGGGTGATTACATGGCAAATTTCCTCCGTTCCCACAAGGTTGGCACACGTTGGGAGATAGATTAAGTCAAAACAAACAAAAAAAAAGAAAAAAAAAAGAAGGGGAAATGAATGAAACAAGGGGAGTGGTAAGCCGAAAGCAAAAAGGAGAGATGAAAAGATAGAAATATGAAAGAAAACTGCTGCAAGAGCGATCAAAGAGATACCTCACAGGCCGCAACATAAAAGCCCAAATCATGAGATCCAACGGCAACTGAGAGGCAAATAATAAAAAGGACAACTTAATCTAATCCCCTGTCATTGATGTTTATATGTGTGAGTAACAAGGAAAGGAAGAAGTGTCATTTCTGGTTTAATCTCCAAGGGGGAGATTAGCCAGTCACACTGAGTTGATCTTATTGTCCAGGAAAAGAGGATGAGCACCACAGCCCTCTGGAGAATTTAACTCACACTCCTACAGCTCCCAGAAATCAATAAGGGGATAGAGGACGGCGTTTATACAATGACAGATAACGTTGCGTTGCATTTGCTGTCTTAAGCGCGACTCCAAACAACCAGCTGGTCATTGAGAGCAGTTTAGTGGCCAATGATTAAAAAGGTGGTGGCGGTAACTAGCTTCTCTCAGAGGAGTTGTCTCTCTGTCAAGAAATTCACCCGTTAGAGGAATTATACATCCAGAGAGACTGGGGGAGACATGTTTTTTTCAAATCAAATTTTGCAGGGACTTCACTCACACCCACCAATTCTTTAATCTTGTACTACAGTGCGGCTGACTCAGAGGTAAAAAAGTAAATACTTATGTTCAAAGGGTTTCCAGAAGATGCATTTATTTCTGTTTTCAGAGGTTCGAAGCATTTTTTTCTCTGATTTAAACAAGCTCAGTTTTCTCAGTGTGGAATAAAATGTGTTTTTTTTTTGTTTTTTTTTTTATTTAAATGCACCTTAAAAGCAGATAAAATACAGTATGTTCATCCTTACATTAAAAGTGTATGTGAGGGGTCGCACTGTACAGAAGATCTGGATGGAATTTTGATGAGCCTGCCAAAAGGGGCGACTCTTTCAGTCCACATAGTCTTCCCCTTGGTGAGACTACAAGAACACACACAGAAAGGGCGATGTATCAAAAAGGACAATCGATGGTGCAAGAAGTGGCTTTTTGTGATTTTTTTTTTTCCTGATTGTAAACTCTGGTTCAGGCTGTGGAAGGAAATCATGAGCAGCAGTGGCTGATGAGTCTGTAAAAGTCAGAGAAAAGAAAGATCCTCTGAGCTTCAGTACAAACTTCACATCACGAGAGATATTTTAACCACTCTGTGAACATTTTGTGAACATATTCATATTGTCGATCCAAAACCAAAGGAGCACAGATTAGATGTATCAAGCAAAACAGAATGCTGTGTGTGTTCAGTGTGTATGGTCTAGTCTGCCAAAACACTCGCCTTAGCAAATATTTTATTTTATTTATTTATTTTCGCAAATACTGAAAAACTCAATGCATCCTGTTTTCACTTAGACTTTTCCCAACATATTGCCAAGACCACCATCTCCCCCTAATCTAGGCTCCCTGAGTTTTAGACACAGCTTTCTAAAAGTTACCATCACACACCCACAATGACAATCTCTATTATGACCATGTCGAGTTGAGTAAAGTTTTCAATGTTCACTAACTTAGTGAACACTTGAAGACCTAAACAGCAGCCTGTGGCTACAAATCGTTTTTTAATGTTTCATAACGTTTGAATCCTTCATGCAATCAATGTTGTTCAAAAAGCATTATAAACCACAGTTCCTCTGCTACTTCATGTTTACACAAAACAGTTTTAGTTTTGAAGATTTTCTGAATATTTCACAAAATATGCAAAAACGTTGACCTGTCGGTGGAGATTGGAAAAAAAAAAACAAGCAAACAACATCTTCATGTTAAGATTCATCCTCTGGCCACCACAAATGTCTCCAAGAAAACATCACGGCAATTCATCCATTATTTGTTCAAGTAATTCAGCCACAAAGGAAAATAAAAAAGGTTCTTCATGCCCAAGTTTCAAGGAGCAGATTTTAGAAAGAAAACAAATTGAACGTGTTGACAGTGAACATTTGGCAGACTCATTCAGTTATGTTGGCTGTGAACACATCCATTCAAAACCATGATTGTGAATAAATATGTAATGTGATGCATTCATGTTTCGCAGCATATAAAAAGTATGTTTACAACATTGTTTGTGAAGGGCATCAGTGCTTGATATGTGAGCTTTCTGCTGTTTCTGTCTGAGGTCCACATCTTGACAAGACAGTTAAAACGTTCCTTTGATTTGTGTCGTTTCTGTCTGACATCAATTTGCATACATTTTCAGTCAACCTGTTGCTATGTGATAAGCAGGACACCTCAGAAAGAATATTTTGATATTCTTGTTGATGAGACTGTGAAGAATTTAAATACTACATTTATTTTAATGCCATTTTACATGTATTACATTAACATTTAACTGATAAGTGTTCGACTCTTGGTTAAATGGTCCTTTAGTTGAAAGAAAAACATCACTTTCTCAGCCTCTCTTGTTGTGCTCTGACTGATATTTGGCCCTTAAAAGATGAGCTTGCTGCAGAGTTTCTGCACCATGTTAACATGTCCAATTTTCCGGGAGATGTTTGTGTTTTCTCGACAGTGTTTTAGGCTCCGACTGGCTTTCGCTGCAATATGGTGCAGATTGGTGACACAGCCTTTTGATTGGTTGATGCTCGGAGCCACATCTGTTTCATGCAGGAAGCCCGAATCCTCTCATTTCACACACCGTTTGAGAGGAATACAGGAAAAACGTGGCACAGAGAACGAAAGAAAATAGATCAGTAGGAAGCAAACGGAAAACAGAGGGGGTTTATTCCAGAAAATGCTGAAGAAGAGACAGAGCAAAAGGCAATTGGAGAGAAGAAATGCAATGTTTTTCTATCAGTTTTTTCCACCCTCTGTCCCCTCCCACTTGTGAACTCTGCAGGCCTACCGTTAACGCAAAGTAATCTGTACTGACAGGGACACAGCTGACGTTGCAGGTCTGATAGATCCTGCGGGAAATCTCCCGCATACATAAATTGGTTGTTTTATGTTTCATCTGCCACTTGACATGGATTCATTTTATGATCTCTTTCATTATCTGTCTGTCATATGTCAATGTTTATCGCTTCATAAACATCCATTCCACACAGATGAAACAGGCAAGCCACCAGTCGTCGTCCCCCCCCCGCAGACAGCACAAGGTTAGGATTAAAGTGCAAGCGTTTTGTAAGTGCGGTGCATTTATTACCAATATCTGTGACGTGCCTCGCTGAGCTCTCTTAGGGGCAGATTTTTGGTGTTTGGCGATGAATTTATCACAATAACTCACCTGCAATTTCAAGCTTTTTTTTTTGCACCTTTTCCTTTTTTTTTCTGTGACCTTTGTTAATCGATGCCTTTCTTTCTGTCACCCTTTCCTTGCTCATCACACCCTCTCAATCTCCACAGGGCCTCCACATGACCCTAATGGCTAAAAAAAAACTAACTCCCCCATAACAGCCCTTTTTTCAAACTATCATGTTCAGTTGCATCTCAGGTCTGCTGTTCACTGGTGCGGCAGAGAGCGAGCGTCCGGGGCGGCTCTGCTTGTTTCAATAGGATCTCATTAGCATCACTGAGGTGAAGAGACAGATATTAGACCTGAGATAGTGGAACTCATTAGAGAGGAGCCTGGACTCTCTTGGGATGCCCGCACACACACGCACACACACAAAATATGGTTTCTGCCTCACCAAAGACTAATTTATTAATCATAATATTCTAATGACCCCCAACTACACCGGGCTACATGACCTCATTACACACACTCCCGTTAGCTTTTGCTGAACCACAGCAGTCTGAGGTAGTTTCCACTGTTAATGTGTAGTGACCTTTCTAACTACACCGTAGTAAGCAGCAGATGGAGCTCCTGTTGACACCAGGTCTTATTGATTTGAGGTATTATTCGATCTCCCTCAAGGTCTTTGAATTACTTACAATCAAAACGTATTTCTGTTTGGAGAGACGTCAAGATTCCAAGTATAGAAAACACTCAGCAGCACAGCTGGAGAGGAATTGAACTACAAATAATTCAAACAGCTGCAAAAGTAAATCATCCATGTCAACACATAAGGACGGCTAAATCCCTCTGACCCTAACGTTTTCCTTACATAACAAGGTTCCACATGAAGGAGTGAATGAATTTCAGAAATGTGCGTAGTTATTTTATAACAGCGACGTCACTTTTTTTGGCTTATTTCAAAATCGATAAATACCCAAAGTGTTTAAAGTAAGTAAATAAAGATGTATTCACTTCTCTGAGATTTTAAGCTTCAGATAGACAGGAAAAACTGAACATTCAATGAAATTCCCTGAAATCTCCCCAGATGAAGGTCTGCTAACTGAAGCACTGTCACTCAACAAAGTGAGTGTTTAACAGTGAGTAGGACTTCTAGCTCCTTATCCATGTTTGAATCCTCACATTACTGTTAATGAGGATATAACACTTTTTCAAATTTGGACGAGAAAGAGAGACACAAGACACAAGAGAGATCAAAAACAGTAGAAGGATCTTTATGTTAAGACAGATGGCCAGTAGGAGTCCCTCATCCTACCCACTGTCACACCTATTTTGTTGAATAATTGCTTGTCTCACATGTCAGGATTCATTATGGCAAAGTCAACTGTGCATACTGTTGTCCATACAATATCTCCATCTGTTTATACTTTCCTGTTGCCAACAGATCAGCACCAAAAAAGTCTACTTGCTCGAGGAAAAGAAAAGTAGTGCTCACAGTTAATTAACAGAAAAAGAAGCAGCTGTCATTGTTAAAAATACTAAAGATGGGGGCGTCGTTAAGCTCAATCGGTAGCGCGGGCGTCCCATGTGCGGAGGCTCAGTCCTCCATGCCGAAGTCGAACTCCGACCATTTGCAGCGTGTCACTACACCCCCCCACCCCCCCCACCCCTCAAAAAAATATACTAAACACGTACAGAAACAGGCCTTTTAAAAGTGGTGATTTTTTTCACATTGGTGCATCATGATAAATTAATGATCTGTGTATTTTCGGTTGTTTTTGACCAAAAAATGCCCCTTTGAGGAAATCACCCTAGGTTCCAGGAAACTGTGAGCTAGTTCTCTTTTTTTGGTCACTTGTAAACAGCACAAATGACAAATGAAAAAAAAAAAAAAAATCAAGCAAATGATGACAAAGTGGTTCTTTTAAGACATAATGTAGCTTAATGTACACCCACCTACTAAAACTCTGGTGACATGCATCAGATGAAAAACAAGCAAGTAAACAACAGTGCTACCACAGCCAAACACTGAGCGATGGCAACAACACAAGGCACAGAACTTAGCAAGCCAGCTTGTGTGGCTTACAGTCTAACAGCAGAAAGTCCACCTGTGTGTCTGTCTTCCAGCCGTTTATTATGCAAAACTCCCCCCAACAACCAAAAACCAGTCTGACATCCACTCTTCTCACTCAGTCTTTCCCTTTTTCTCTTCTCTGTCAGCGTCTTCTTCTGTCTTCATCTCTGTTGTGCCAAAAAACAAGAAGCCAATGAGGCTCTGACGTTTCTCCTGTCCCAGCCTCTAACTCAACCTCTCTTTTTCTTTCCCCCTGTGAATTCCCTCCTCTGTCTCTTTAAAAACAGCCAACAGTCAGTCTGACATTACCTCTTCTCCTGCTTAGTCACTTTCTTTTTCTCTTTGTCTTCAGTGTCCTCTTTTGTTTCTTCCTGTGCCAAACTGAGGCTGCTGAGCCTGTGTGTGTGTATGTTGCCGGCCTCACTTTTTCAGTTCTGTTGTCCATTCCACCCAACGTCCCAGCAACATTGTCCACAAGGTCCTCCTGGGCCACATCAGTATCTGAAGCTCCTATGATACAGTGCAAAGGCAGTCACATCCCTTCTCTCCATGCAGTCACCTACCTGCACGGATAACAGCTAACTACCAGTTACAGTATCAACAACAACATTTTACTTTTGAAAACTCCGTATATCGCAGAGCAGCCAGAGAGCATCATAGAATATGACTTACTTTTAGTTTCAGCTTGTGAGACTCTTTTTCTTACCTGCTCCACCAAGATAAATGGTTCAGTTACTGGCCGACACAGAGACAAGACCAAGAATTACAAGTCCATACACCATCATAGTGATTATTAAACTGTTACTTTTGAGGCAAAACGTTCTGAAATGGGCCCAAAAAACCAAAGCAAAAACATCTAAAACAAGCAAAAAAAAACTACCTAAAATTCAAACAGCCGACCAAAGGCTAAAGCAAAGATAGCAGATTAACAGCAACGAAGAGACAATTCCTTACAACATTTCTTCAATCTTATTGCTTTTTCATATTGACCCAAAAATATCGATATTCATCATAACGTATCTTTTTGTTGTTGTTTTTTTTTAATTCTGAACCACATCAAATACACACAGAAAACGGAGTGTTCAGCAGGGTCGCAGACATCCTTCCCAAAGCGCATCAAACAAACTAATTCTCGTTGGCAGGAAAATCCACCACAGAAATCTGATCACACAAAAAGTGCAGTCACGGCCAATCTTTCTCAGCCAGCGAGTTTATTTACAGCATGCCCTGACGCTGGCTGAGAGAACGAGTTGGACGTGTCGGCCATGAAGTAAATCCCATGGACTACTGGCTCAAGTAAGGACAAAAAAAAAAAAAGAATAAAAAAAGCTACTTTTACCTGAATGTCGCTGTTTGAGGTATTAATCTTGGAGCATATGAACACATACTGTACAGACACATACAAACCGTCCTGCCCCCTCTTCTTCTATTGTTGGACTGGCTGTCGAGTCACTGTGTTGAAATAGATTCAGGCCTTTGATGTATTATTGTTGTCAGTGCTAACCAAATCACTGCTGTGCATGAAAGGAACCCCCCCGGGTCTCTGAGAGAGACAGCATAGTTTTCTTTCACTACCTTTCTCACAGCCAGATATCCGCAGAAATGTTAAGAGTGAAAAGAGGAAAACATGGCTGCATGTTTAACAAGGCTTTTTTGTGTTCCTTAGCTCCACTTTTATTTTTCCTGTTTCCGAACAAAAGAAATTCTCTTCTTGTCTTTTTTCTGTATTTTTTCTTTTTTTTCTTTCTTTTTTTTTTTGCTGTGATGCCGCTTCTTTTTTGCGCTCAGAGCCCTTTTTGTTATTACAAGGGTGTGTTTGAAATGTATCTCACAGGGTTGAAAGAGTGCGAGTATTTTCCTCAGAGTGAATTCTTTTACCTTGTTCTGTTTGTGCCTTCACATCCAACAAGAGGACTGACAAATGGAGATCCCTCAAAAGCCTCCTCAAAAAAAAGAGACATGACCGATTTTCCACCTCATTTCACCACAACAAACCCAACTGCCCGGCCATTGTCACTGTTTGCTTTTTTGAGTGGCAGTTGGTTCTGCGATACCAGAGGACATTTTGCTTTTATTGCAGCCCTTTTGACCCCTGTTTCCGCTCTACGTTTTGTCTCTGTCTTGGAGAAAAACCTCCTACCCTCACCCCCCCGCCCCCCAGTCTACGAGTCAGGGCAGGAGAAGTGATAGTTGCCGGTGAGTTTATTGAATTGTATGGTGATGGTGCTGAGGAAAGGGCACGCGGTGCAGTTATGATTCTAATGAGACACGGAGGAAGCAGGTTGACCTCTCCAACTTGGTTGCTGCAGACATTCATCATCTCAAGTATACACCGGAAAGGGTGGAGGTGAGAGAGAGAGAGAGAGAGAGAGCAAACTGCCCTCTACTGAGAGCAACGTAACACTGCAAGTATGCCAGAGGATTAAGTGTGAGAGGGGGAGGAGAGGAGATAAAAAAGAACAAAGACAAGAAAAAGAGAAAATATTAAAGCCAGCACAATAAAAGACAGATTGAACAGGGAGTGCAGGGGAGGTGTAGTGTTCGGTATTTAAGCCCTGATTGTTTGCAGTGTCTTTGTAAAGCAAAATAAGTCATTTGGCCGTAATTGTACACCGTAAGTGTGAACCACATAAGAGAGCGATGGATTTCTGTGAAGTTGGTTAATGTGGATAAACATTTGGAACTACAATTTCCAGTCTTGATTGTGAGAGATCTTTGCTCCCAGCAGTTCCTCCGTTTCGCCTCTGGTGCTTAACTTTGATGAAAAAGGAAAAAGGGTTTCAAAGAGGCGAAAGAGCAGAGAAAGTTCTTAACAGCACCCCGTTGCAGATATGTAGTTTTTCTCTTGGTTGTGTCATTACAACTCATTTTGCAGGAAAACTTGGGAATCCTTTTGATTTTGAATATTCTTTTAGAAATCCCTCCATAGTTTTTGGTCCCTCATATATGTACAGTACAAAGGTTCTTTTCCCGAACATGTAAATATAGAACTGCTTGTAATTTTAGTCTTGTTTACACATGAATGTGAGGTTGCGACAGACTTTTGGTGTTCAGCCACACACCCATTTCTTACTACTTTGTAAACCAGGTCACAAGTATGTAATTTGATTTTTCACAAATAGCCTAGTTTCTTTAAACAGACACTGAATATTTAGCAAATGTTGTTAAAAAAGGAGTAAAAGCTGCATTTGTTTGGGAGCGTTTTCATTTGTTGAACCACCAGATTACTACACATTGGGGAAAGGTGTGATAGATTTATGCATGTTCTTTACTGTTTTTTGACAACTGTGGAGCTCTAAATAACAGATGACTGTGTTCATTTTAAATGATTTTTCGATAAATTCATTGTTAAATTTGTTTATTAGTATACATACAGGATAATACATTTTCGACTTGATACATTTTCATCACCATTATCCTTGACTATAACTTAAAATACAAAAAAAAACCATGGTTTTCCTGTGGAAATCTGGTGGGAAGGAAGTGTTTTGCACATGTCACAGTAGGATTTTCCACAGGGTGAACACTATCTCAAAGAACCGCCACCAACTGTGCCGCGCGACACCTCGGCATAGCTGTACAATTCCTCTGTGTTCAAATAGATCAGTCTCAACACTGCTTGCTGTGTGGCCGGATTCACGCCGATTTTCACCTGTGATCGCCCCGAGCCAAAGCTTCTCGCTGGTATTTGGAAACACATTAACTGTAATTCAAAACATTATCGCCATCTTTTTAGCCTGGACCAAAAATGACTCTTCAAGCTGTTTTCACCCACACTGATCTTCAGCTTCCAAAAACTGCTTTCCCTTTTACTTTTCTACCAGAGTGGATCCTTAAAATCGGGCTTTGAAGTGAGGCTTGTGTCTGAAGTGCAAACACATAAGAGGAAGTTGGTGGAGTTCTAAATAAAGGCTTGGCCAAAATATGTTCAAGGAAAACCTTGGATCTTACCCCCATCGCCCCCCCCTTCTTCATGCTCATTTTGGGCTCTCTCCAGCCTTTTTTTTTTTTTTTTTTTGGTTGTGTTACAGAAACAAACATACCGCTAAGGACGGACATTAAAAGAGCTGTGTTTACATTAAAAAGAACTTTCTTCTTAAGCCTAAGATACCAACATCTACTCTCTATTGATTTGACTTTAATTCTCTCTATCTCTTCCTGGGCCCATTCCAGATCCCCGAGTGCAAATTGTATTTTTCGAGGCAGCATGTGCATCTGCGTGTGCTTGTTGGAAAAGGTGTTGCGTTGGATTTTGACTGTGGCAAAGAACACCTGAGGGAGAGGCAGCAGCTTGATCAAACCTAGCACTCAGCAAATCAAATAAGTATGGAGGATTTTATTTTGCATTCATTGTTTTTTCTGCTTTGTTTGCATCTCCATCAGCTGAGAGAAAATTATTTGCTCGGCACCGGCAATCTCCGCAAGAGAGGCTGCTCCGTGCACAGAGGAAAGAAATAAATTGCTTTTTTTTCTTTTTTTTTTTTTGCTAACATCATAGTTTTGTTCGGATGTGAGAATGAATTTCAATAGTGCTGCGATTAGTTTCATATTAGATTGTGAGATGAGATGAGGGGAGCAACGTTTTAAGGAAAAGTAGCATATCCTGCAACAACATCTGCATGTCAGACAGCCGAGCCGTCCTCTGCTTCTGATATATTTGTGGTGTATGAAGTCTTTTTTAAAAATGTGAAATTTGTTCTCAGCTGCTGTTTATCAGTCCTTTCCCAAACCAACACCCAACACTCCTGGTAATGGATGATAAAGACCAGTTTCCCTTCTGTTTTCCCTGTTTCTGTCTCTCCACCTTCTCCAGCCTGATGTTTCTTTCCAGTTTCTGCTCTATTTTTCCCTAACACACCTTTCACCTTCTTTTCCCACTAACTTTCTCGCATTCATAGTCTCACCGCCGTGTTCGCATCTTTCCCTTGTCGTGTTATTGCTTTTTCCTTCCTTTACCTAATTTATTTCCCTGCTCCTTGCTCATCCCTTTTGACTCCCACCTTATTTCTTTCTTACTTGTTATACTCTCCGATTGCCACCTATCTTACTTTGCCTCGCCCCCGCCTCGGCTCCCTGCACTCCTCTTTTATCTAAATCCACTCCTGACACACATCTTCTCCCTCTCTCTCTCTTCTTACAGAGTGGAGGCAGCAGGGTACCAGCGAGTGCTGCAGGTGGACCTGGAGGTTAACGGGCTGATGGTGATTCAGGGGGGAAGGGAGGTGACATGGCAGGTGGAGTATCCGCTCACCCGCACCCTGACCAGTGAGGTGCCGACCCTCATCCGCCTGGCACCGCAGGATCTGGGTGGCATCGTGCCATTAGCCATGGTGAGGAGTGTGGGGTTAAGCTTTGGGAGTTAGACAACCTTAGTGTATGCAGGCATTTAAAGTTTTTATAAGTTTTTAAATGACACACTTTTATAATGTCTGAATGAATGAATTTTAAGGTGGAATTATAGTATGAACAAGGACAATACTTAATTCTGATTGGCTGGGTGGCATGTGTCTTTTTTCTTTTGACACACTGGGAAGATGTAACAACATCTATCATCCTTCTAAATCAAACCTGCAAAAGCAGTGTTGCATGAGTGGTCCATCTGCTCACATTCCAACTCAACAACCCACATTTGAACAAAAGTGGACATTTTCAAGTGCACCACCGACCAATTAGAAATGGACTAATGGAAAACCTACTTGAACCATACGAGCACAAATTCATTTTGTTAAAAAAAGAGACCCGATCCGATGAGAACATTTAGACTCAGACACAGAGAGAACTGATGATAATTACACCCAATGTGAAAAAGAGAACAACAACACAGTGTTGATGGGTTTCATCTAACCTATTAGCCTTCAAAAAATCTGGGTTGGGTCTTGGTTTTTAGGAATGGGTTGAACCTTTGTACAGTGCAGCCAGAGAGTGGTGGTCTTCTTTTTCTCTGGCTACATGCGAGCACAGTGGTTTGGAAATTTAACAATAATGCAGAGCTTTCACCAACACAGTGTTTGGAGGTCCTTCCTGGGGGAAACTATGTAGTAGCCCCTCTTTGCAAACTGCACCAGGAGGGTTTTTCCATTGAATGGCTGGGTTAGTCAGTTGTCTTAAATCTAACTGAGCACATTTTTCATCTGCTGAAGGCATGACAGAAGGTGAAAAGCAAAAAAGTAAAGTATCACAAGAAGTGACACCAATGTCTACTGATGTCTAAAACTCACAGACTTCCGAACTCACCGATGTGAATATAAACACACTGAAACTGAAGCTAAGACTCAACATCATGGTCATTGTTTCGTGTACATTCGGTGGGCTGGACTACACACACAACACAACTAAAAGGTGTCCTAGTACTTACTAACTTCTTTAATGCAGAAGTGTTGGGAAGCAGGTGAAAAATAGAACAGGGCAATGCAATAAACCTCAGATTTTGACAGGATGAACATAAAGTAAAGGTTTGTCTGTGAGGAATATGATAATCAAACAAAAGGTTGCTTTTTGGAGACAGTATTTTCACAAACTCGGTAACTTCATTCAGAATAACTTTTTCAGTGACCAACAGCAGATTTCATTTGACTTAAACCTTTCTCTGCTCTTTGCAAAGGGCGACATTATTTTTCCAACAACATGGCTGCTTGCGGATTGTTCCGTGTTGTGAAAATATGTGATACATCATTAGCTTATTATACGCTGATCCTTTAATAAAATCCCCAGCCGAATATTTTTTACCACGAAGTTTGCCCTTTTTCAGCTGTCGGTAATCTGGTGAATGCTGCTCTCAGAGAAGTTAATTGAATTTGGATTTAGACAGTCCAAACATGGATGGATTGGCGTGTTGCTTCAGATTGCTAATTGTATTATGATAATGACTATGTAAATTGTCTTCTTTTTTTTTTCAAAAATAAAAGGAAACCCATTCAGTGTGCTGCAAAGAGATTAGGGACGTTTTAATTTTCCTTTTGTGATAATGGCCACGTAAAAATCAAATGCCTTGCAGCAGCTCTCCATAGACTTCATCAAGGAAATTTGGTGAGGCAGCATTTCACCACTGATTTACCGTTTCTCTTCAGAAGTTAGCTTCAACACTTTGCCTGCATTTCCCAACTTCTAATTTCTTTTTTTTCTTAAAGTTAACTACTTTCTTCAGTGCTGGAATGATTGAAAAAAAGAGAAACTGTGCTATAAAGGTGTGCAGGGATTTCAAATGAAGAATAAAAGAGGGACAAAATATCCATACAAGAATATTTGTCCTCCTCTTGCAACACTTATACTCCAGTGCAAATATTAATATTTTTATCTAAACATGTAGGTGCCCTAAACTAATTCCCCTTCTAGTTTGACTTAGAAGAGTAAATTTTTCACAACTCTCATCCTCAATTTTCTGCTTCTGGTAGTTCGGCTTTTTGCCAGTTTGTTTTTCAATGGAATGATGGCACACATGGACATCGACAGCTTGCAGTGTGTGTTAAAGAGGCACTAAGCTAAGACTCATTGCACTTTTTTGGCATTCTTTCATCTTTGTTTTTAAATCCTGTGAATCTGAAACTGTAACACAGCAAGTAAATAATTTTTCCTTTGGCTGTATTTTATTCTCCTTCAGTTGCATGGACGTTGTGATGTATCAGTTCGGTGTCTTGCTAACAATCAAGTGTTGCAGAATCGCTAAATTGTGATACTTTTATAACTGTGAGTGAAGAATTAGCAATTTTTTGTGTAATGAGTTACTCAGTGATTCCAATCTCTAATTAAAAAGATATGAAGTTGGAAAAGCAACATTGCACTTCCACAAGGTCATCATATACATGAAGGAAAAAAAAGGTCAAAACCAAAATTTAGTGATGACAATGATAACCACCTGCACACATTATTTAAATGGTGCTGAAGAAAAACTAAATCTTAAAACCCAAGCAGCAAAAAATATTAATAAATATAAGAAAATTTACTGTGCAATAACAATGTTCAGTCCAAACTAAGATAGATAAAACTATCTCCATTAAGTCTACAAAATGTGTCTTGAGACCAGATTAGATTCCCGTACAGTAAAGGCCTAATTAACTTTTAATGATTTGAGCATTGATTTGAACATTTATCACCAACTTTACTGCTGATATCAGGGGCCTTTTTTAAGGTAAGTGGCTCAGAAAATTTAAAGGCTTACTCAGAGAATGCAAAGTAGACTAAAATCGGTCATTAGGACATACAGTATATTGATAACTTAACAGAACATAAAGCAGCAATATTTTTTATTTGCTGCCTCAGCAGCGGGAACAAGAAACAGTAACAAAGCTGAGCAGCAAACAAAGCTTCAGTAAACATGATGGACCATTGTGTTTGTCCACAATCACTCAGAAAAACAGCTGTGAACTTGAGCTGATGATTATTGACCAAGTCGTAATCACCAAAGAGGAGAAGAGACCGGGTCAATTTCCTAATGTGTTAGTAATGATAGTGGAGATAAATACTTTTTCCATAGGCTGAACATCATATCAGTCGAGAGTATTTCTTTAATCTCAAGAGAGCGATTGTTCAAAGGAAAGAAATTTTTCTAACTGCTGAAATTCATGAAGAGCCGTCATCTGTGGATTTGTGGAGGTTTGCGGTGCTAGCTGAAACACATGGAAGTTTTATCTGAAATGAACTCAGAGCACACAGAGGGGGAACAGGATAAGAGTCTTTTGGTTGATTTTTTCTTGATTTGGGAAGAGTTGCTATTGTAAAAAAAAAAAAAAAGAAAAAGAAAATGTAAAAATCTGGTTTTATAAGATTTGGACAAATTAAATTGAAGTTTTACCTTAAAGTTTATCCAAAATCTCTTTTACCTGTAAATATAAAAAAAAATTGAAAATACTTTCTCACTTTAAAGCTTATGGTTGCCTAAAATCTTGTACTCCAACAATTAATGTAAACCTTAAGACATCTTTTTTTTATACAAGCAAACACTTACACTGTGTTATAAAATTTAAAAAAATATTCTAGTTGTATTTTTCTGTCTGTTCCAATAGAATCAAATATCCATCACAGTTTTTGCCATAGTTGAAGAGGATTTTCTCTGTATTTAGTTAGGGTTTCTGTAATGTTGGCTATTCATGGCTGATTAATTAGAAAATCTGTCCATGACATTATCACTGCAGCACATAAATAAAGAGATAAAAATACTTTAAAACACCTTTCTACAAACTACTTGATATATGATACGATTTGTTGTTGGCATTTCATCTCATTATGCGAACAGAGCCACATTCCTCTGTAACTGTGCACAATATATTGATACAGTATTGTATTTCCATTCATCAGCTGCAATGCTGCCTTTAAACTGAATATTTTAAAGGCAGACAAGTTGACAAATAGCTTGATTAAACTGGGTGCTGGTAGTTGACACCGAGCTCCATCTTAGCAGCAGAACTTGTCAGTAGACACCGATCACTGCTGGCACTCAGCAGTGCTCGTCTGTGTACAGAGCGCCACACACCTCTGTGTCATAACACTCTCATCTCGCTCTGATGGCTCCTGGCCTACACTCCTACAGAGAGGCACACGCATGCACACACTCATACGAGTCTGCCAAACATGAAACCCAGGACTCAGCGCCGTCTTAATGTGACAGCTGCTGCAAACAGTCTTTAAACTTTAGGATGACTGACTTACATCAACTATTCAGAAGCACAGCGCCTCTTCTTCAGCAGTCGCATTAATATTATAGTTAGGGGTTGCTTTTGCCCATTTTTCTGCATGTGTTACAAGCGTAAATATGCATTTGCAGCTTATTTAGATCCAAAAACAGATGCTTTGTGGCTGTACTTGAATATGACAACCTTTTGTTTGTTTGTTTGTTTGTT
>JAQNCA010000013.1:9530496-9546441 GCA_029783725.1 Acanthurus tractus
TTTGTTTGTTTGTTTGTTTGTTGGCGTAGCTGCTTCAAAGCACAGCTAGTGACTGCTGAACAACTGTAACACAGAAGCATATGTGTTTATTATGAGCTGCCATCAAATGTATTTCATGTTCAGCTCTTTGACAACAAAAAAAAACAGATGTTAAAAGAAATATGTACCCAAATGATCACACTCAGAAACCAAATATTGTCACATGACCTCTGTGATGGGCTAAATATGTGAAGATTTTGCCATTTAAATGACACACAAGGCAGATTCAGATGGAATAAAGACTGCATAAGTCCTCAGCAATTATTAAAAGTACTAGCTGTCCCCATGTAATATTAGTGTGAGCAGGGCTTTCGAGAAATCAATATGGTATATAAGATTTGGCCTGTTTTAGAGAAAAACCTTTCAAATAACTTACCAGAAGTTTATTTAAACTCAGAGATTCAGCCTCCTGGTGGCTGCAATCACTGAATAAAAGCTAGAGAGATCAGCACTCAATATTCATCCTGCAGCAATGCCCATCATTTCAGAACAGGTACTTTTCCAGGATAATAAAACTGAGCAATTTGTATTGTCCAATTGATGACTCATGATATTCTGTCTTTTGTGGCAAGACTGGATATTTTAGAACGCCAGATCAATGCAAAATATGCTGCAGGAAGATCTATCTTAACGAGTAATTTAACATTGGATTTAAACTTGAGTTTTTTCTGAATATAAAAGAAGCATGACAATAAAATGAGATAATTAGACTTGCTCTCAAAGCACTTTCCTTGTCTGAGGATTATTTAATGCATTTTTGTCCTCAAAATGAAACAGAATAAGAGAGTTTGCTCGGTTAATATCAGAAAATGATTTTACATTGGAGAATTCTCGCAACAATTTGATTTGTAACCGGCTTAAAAGTAAGTTAACTAAAGAAGTGTACATTTCAAGGACTTAGTATTCGATATTTTTGTACTGTAGTGCATCATTTAGAGACTCTGTTACCCCTTGTGGTTCTCTGGTGCAGTTTAAAACATGCTCTTTAATAACTAGAAGGCTCTAAAAAGTGTAAACGAAAAGCAAAGAGAAAGTTGTCTGTACTGAGAGGAAACGGTGCCCCGCTGCTGTGCCGTTTCCCCCCCCCCTCTCTGTCCTGCATTACTGTGATATAACGAACCCACCGAACACAAGCCGGCTCATTGTCACAAAGATAAATGTACATTGTTTGCACTTGCCCACTATGATATTGCTTATTCGGATTTTTAAAGGGAGGATCACAAAAAGAAAACTATGCAACCCAGAACTGACAATGTCGACTGAAAGCGTTTCATTAAGGAGCTTGAAAGGCTGAACACGCAGAGAACATGCCAACTGAGAGTGCGCTACTTTTACTGCATCCTCCGATGAATTTTTGATCTTTCTCTGTGCCGCGCTGTGCCTCTCTGTTCGCTCATTAGAACAGACAGCCAGTGTGGCCCTCATAGCTCTTTACTGTACATCCCAAATGCTATCATTAGAATTTTATTCATAGCCTCTGAAACTCACTCCATTTCAAACTCAATGACATTAGCTTTGTTCTCACAGTCCCATAGCATTATAATCAGGGCCATTAGTGGGAAGCCCAACATTAGCTTGTTCTTTGGTCATGGCTGAGTGCCTTTGTCTAAAATAATTAGAGTTTGGCCAGATGCAACTTTCTCCATTTTTTGACTCCGTACCAGCGCTTCACAGATAGTGACAGACTGATGCAACAAGACAGAATTAGAATTAAAGGCGTCGTGTCCTCTGCAGGGAAGGAAAGGCAGCACTCATATCTGTAATTTCCACAGGGCTATCCCAGCATCAGGAAGAGCTAACAGTATTCAAGCAAAGCAGGCTGCCATCAGTCACACTGTCACACTGTCAGGAACTGTATTTGGATATGGCCTGGCAGATCACTAATAGGCTGTGGAGTGAGGCTATCCACCGGCATGCAAAGTGTCCTCAAGGCAGCATTAGCCATCTGCATGCAGCTATAATGTCCCTCATTGCTTAATTAAGTCCTCTTGTGTATATAGGAGCCTCTAATTTATTGCACTCTCTCTTTCTCCTGGGCATTTTGATATCATTAATTCTTCCTTTCGCTCACATCCCCTGTGGATTCAAGCCTTACACACCAGGCGTGTTTTTCAACCCTATTGTTAAAATTGTAACTAGTAACATGTAACAGAGTTTTTTAGTTACGTTACGAAACAGCTGAATCGGGATATGTTCTTAATGCTGAAATGTAACATCCATTTTGTTGCTCTGCATCATCTCACCCTGCAGGAATGTCTCCTTTTAGCATATTTCTAGCTGATGCTGGTCGTCAAAGCGGTAGTGACAAGTTTAAGTGCAACACCATCACGCATCAGATGGCTCTACATCTGGACAGGCTCCATTCACTGGGCAGTATTCCTCTTTTTTTTATTTGCAATTGGTTCTTTTGGTTGATTATACACCACCTCTTACCTGCCAATCAAACCAGTGTCCATCGCTGTAGGCAGCCTGAGTCTGCCACGCCTGCCAACAGCTGATCATGTCAAGGCAGGTGACCGTGTACACAGACAGGAAGGCCTTCCGGGGCTGGAGAGGGAAAAAAAAAAATCTCTATGAAATCAGAAAAGGGCTCTGACATGAATGAACATTATACGGCTTGTTTACCAGCTTTTAAAATATTGTCAACATCAAGATGCTTGATGACAACAAAGAAATGTAGTGCTGTGACTGCAAATGTTACAGCAGTCAGTCACATAAAATAAAATGAAATTTGTTTGAAGAGTCATCAAAAAGTGATCTGATTTTAAAAAATTGCATTTTTACATTTACAATTACACTTCCACTAAGTATTACATTTCAAACGTAACCCTTTTAACCCCTCTCAACCCTTTTCACTGCTCTTCATGGTCTTGGTTACATTATACTGCAAGTCTGAGAGAGGAACAAAAAGACAAATCAAAAGATAGAGACAGAGACAGAGAGAGAGAGAGCTCAAATCAAGGAAAACTGTTTCAAAAACACCTGCAGAGTAAATTACAAGTCTACAGACTGTGTTTTTTGTCTTTCTCGGTTATACACATCCCTGCATTCGAGCCAGACTGAGTGACACAGTCGATGTTTATCTTACATTAACAAATAAAGGAGGATCCCTTGAACATATTATGTAATGATTACACTGTTTCTTCCTTAAGTATATCTTTGGCATGATTATACTGTCTTTTTTTAGACATATCTGTCTATAATGATATTAAGGTACTAGCTCAAGATCGGTTTTCCTCTCAGATAATTCAACGGATTATATTCTTGCCAAAGATATTTAATTGCTTAGTCTAATAAGTGTGAAAGATCCAATATTCCAGAGTCCAAGGTGACACATTCAACAAAGCAGCAAAACCTAGACACATGAAATAAGAAATTACTCAACCAATTAATGAATTATCAAAATAGTTTCCCTATTAATTTTCTGTTGATTCACCAATTAATGACTCTGCTACATGGCTTCAGTTCAAATCAATGTGCCTGTAACAAGCTAAAATCCTGTTAAAGATTCCCAGAGGCAGCAACTGTGATAAAATGGGGATATTTAATTCTGCATTCACTGATGTTTCTGCCACTTTGGGGCAAAAGGAAACAAGCTGTGAACATAACACTGACAAATTATTCACACTTTAAGTCGATATGGCAAACTTTTAAGCAAACTGTGTCTTATTTGCATCAAGCAAAAAGGGAAGGACATTGTGATTAATTTTGAGCCACAGTTCTGTCCTCTTAAAGAATTTAAGTGCATTATTCACCCTCTCAGCTATATTTTGGCTCCTGAGGGAAAAGTCTGACCTTTTAGCTGCTAAGTGCTCCACCACTATATGTATGTTCACCAGCAGGTCACTAACTTTGTGAACTCACTAAAGGGAAGCTCTAAATTGCTGATGTAAACTTGAAACTCAGGTAAAAAATGAACTAAAGGCTACTTTTTAAATATTAAACAGTCATTTGATTCATTATTATATCCATTATTGTAATTATACATATATATATATATATATATATATATATATATATATATATATATATATATATATATACACACACACACAGAGAAAATTAGGAAACACTGTAAGGTTTATTTAATATAAAAGAAAAATATATATCGATGATAAAGTAAGAGACGTGTCAGCATGCAACACCTGTGACTCCAGGGTGTATTTATTGTATATTCTATATTTAATACATTAAAATTGTGAAAAACTACAATCTGATGCATCGGTTGGACTCCAGCCTGCACAAATTAGAAACAAGAAGCTGGCTCCTATAACTCTGGCCAAGTTTTCTTTCCATCTATTTCGATATTCTTCATTTGCCTCACTGCAGCTGTTCAGTGGCCTGACTAGGAGCCATGGCATCAACTAATTGTAAATGTTTATATCTTTGAGCACGAGGCAGCGTTGCAGAGAAAGAGCCAACGCACCCAGGATGAGTAACATGCACACTGCAGGCATGTCCTTTGTGCCGTAGTCACATACAAACAAACTTTGTCTCCCTCCTGCCACCCAGCATCTCTCTCTTTCCTCTCTCTTGGCCCTGGATGCAGCTTCTATAAATGTCAGTCAGGCTTTACTTTGAAGCTAAGCCTCTCCATTCTGTAATTTGTTGTTGTTGTGCGTTTCTTTATTTTTATATATTTTTTTTCTTGTCTTCTCTCACTCTCTCGCCACTCTGTCGGCCTGGCTTGAGTCTTTCATTCAGCCAGCTGGGGCCAAGGTTCAGCACAGTGCAGCTCCACTGGCTTTTTCTAATCAAATAACCTCCGGGAACAGGAGTGGGGTCCCCCAGAAAATGGACAGGCTTTATCAGGGGGCAGCCACTGCTGACTTTGGCATTTCTTTGCTTAATGTTAAAAGAGTGAGAAAGTATGAGGAGGGAAAAAAAAACAACCAAGGCTGAATATTCAGTCCCCCTTAAAGTATCCAGTGCTCACACTTGACAATAACAAAATCCAACAGATTGTTAGGCCAAAAGGTTATGTAATAAATCAATATCTAATTAATGAAGAGAATATAAATCACTGTAGTTCCTGCCTAATAATCAATGACTGTATTTCTTACTCCTGGTCATGGCAGAATGCCCCCTAACTGCCCCTCAACTCTTTATTTGCTAATTCTGCAATTATAGCTGCTTTGACAATTGTGTTAAATCAGTGGCGCCACAGGAGTTGATTATTCAGCTTATTCAAGCCTTAGAGAGAGAGAGAAAAAACTTAAGATCGAACCAACATGCTCTTTTTGTCTCAGCGTAGGTGCAAATGAGACAACATGACCCAAGTTAATGATTCTGTAAAAAAAAAAAAAAAAAAAAAAAAAAAGGGGTTTGGTTCGTTTGGGCTCACCGCTGTGTTTTAAATTCTTCCCAAACTTGGTATGACTAATTTAAACAGTTTCAGGAGCAGAACCTCCAAAGACCGACATCAACTTCATTCAAAAGACAAAAAAAAAAAAAAAGTAATTTTCCTTCTTTTTTTCACCCGCTCTATCATGTCCCTTGTCATTTTGTTATCAGCACCTCTCTCCGGCCTCTCTCTCTCTCTCTCTCTCTCTCTCTCTCTCTCTCTCTCTCACTCTCTCTCTCTCTCCGACTTCAACATCACGGTGCAGAATAACTTGGCTCCTTCGCCTCTTTCTCAAGCCATAACCATAAAAAGATTACATTCTTTGAACACCGCTCTCCCCTGCTGTTGTATCACCACTGTTAAAAAGAAAAAGTGGAAAAAGAAAAAACTGTGTTGATTCCTCCTGCCCTTGCTTTCATTTAATCTCCTGCTATAGGCTGTGAGATGTTCGGATGTTTGTGAGTGGCAGGGCGAGACAGTGGAGGTGCTGGAGGGAATAGACTTTTTATTGATAATTGATATGAACTGAATAGCCGAGAGTGCTGCAGTGGCAATATAAATCGTACTCTGAGAGCCATAGGGCAACACAGCACAGGACCTGTGAGCTTGCAGTCAATCTCAGCCGGTTAGTGAATAGTTGAGCTGTATTCCTGTACAAGTCAGGGACATCTGTTCAGTCAATGAATAATAAATTGCTGTCCAGTGTGAAGCAGTGTTTAGAGCCCTGATCTGAGCTAAACATATCTCAGACATGTCCTCCCCCACCTCCTCTTTGTCTCTTTATATTATTAGTCATTGGCCCTCTGTCAGCTCACGGTACACCTCCACTATTATAGGCTGCAGCATTACAGCAGCAATGCAGAGAATTTCACACATGTAAACACATGTAAACACATGTAAACACATGTAAACATGTTACGCTATCGTTAGTTACCGTATACATACAATGATACCATTTTGAAGGTTTCGTAGGTCAATTTGTTTATTCGGTAAAAGCTACCATTTCTTTTTGATCATAAAGAGGATTTGTACGCAGTTGGAGCAACTTTCAAGACAGTAAAAGGTGGTGCAGTGGCTGATCCGGGCCAATTTTACACTGCCTGTTCAATGCTGGAATTTTGTTCTGTTATTGCGCCTCAGTTCACAGCTGACATGTAACTCATTAATGGGACACTTTTGGCCACTGTCAACAGCATTAGTGTTGCTAATACTGACTGAGAAAAACATCAGAAGCTTGTAAAAATATGAGATATTTTGTATTGTTACTTATATGAGGCTAGTTACTGTGAGGTTAACTCACTTACTGTTGTAAGACAAAAGATATTTTGTGTTTAATTACTTAGTTGTAAGGAAATCCCCAGAATTTTCAGAGTAACATTCATCCATCTTCTTATGCTCTGGAGATTGCTTCTCTCTTTATGTTAACATCAGACCCTAAACCACAGGGATCAGACCCCAATTCACATACCACCAGCAGAGCACTACTACTTCTCCAACTATCTCAGTCCAGTTGTTCAGCCTGCTCCAAAGTGTGATTGTCCGCTTAACACACACAAATGAGCTGCTCTCAATACGCCAAAAAATGCACCAGAGTTTATCTGAACCAAGACAAAGAGGTGTGAAAACACTTTCAGCTTCCTCCTGCAGTTCACAGTTAAACAGGTCAAATCCATTTATGACGAAACTTCCTCCAGGTGCAAATTGGAGTGTGAATTGTTGTCTGTTATTATGTGTTAACTATGTAAATGACTGATCAATGATTCGAGAAATCAACTGTCATATGCATTAAAAAAGGGCACCTATGCCTTTCAGTGCAATGACGAACGGATGTTGACAAAAATTACAATTATTTCACCTGTGAAGCGAAGTACCAAAAAAGGCGCCATACTGTGTTATTAATGAGAAAACATAATTAACTGCAGATCAAAGCTGACTTACAGGGATATATGGGCACTGAATCTGTAGCAGCCTCGTGCTAAAAGCTGTACTTGTAAACTGCTTGTTGGCCATAATGATTTTTCCCTCAATGTGTTGGTTGTTTTACGCTCGTAAAATGAATGAATCCAGGCCAAGGATCCCTTCAGCCCACTGTGCTCCATCCCTATAGATTAAATAAATGGATGTGTAATGGTACACAGTGTCCACCAAATTGTAGGGTTTTAGGATAAAGCCTAGGGAACAAATCAAAAAAAGTGATTTCAAAAGTTTTCCACGGCGGCCCACTCACCACATGTCAGGTATATAATGTTCAGACTTCTGTACCTTTGATTCCCAGACAACAGTTTTCCTCCTTTGAGCTTGCAAAAGTCCACACACAGTGACTGTTCACAACCATACCAGCCCCCACACACTCCACCCTCGTACCCGAGCTGCACAGAAGCATAATGGCCTTTTATCGATTCAACCCTCTCTCACCATCTTTCTATCCCCCTTTTTTTCTTTGCTCTCGTCTTTGCACTGTAACGAGAGGTTGCGGAGATAAGCTGCTGCATGTGGACAGAGACGTGCCTTTTCTGTTTTTTTTTTTTTTTTGAGCAGGCCAGCGAGGGTGTGTTTTTGTGCTTGTGTGTACATGTGTATATATGTAATGTGCGTGTGGGCTAATGATACAGCCACTTGGAGACACGAGTGTTTATCTGCTGTTGTGTATAAATGGATGAACAAGACCTGCATTTCAGCCACTCACAACTCCAGGAGGGTATTAGGCAGCCAGGCGACGCTCGGTGAGAGGGAGGCGGATTTCATGGAAAACGATATTGTCTTTGGTGCCTAATGCGTCACTCCAGCCGTCTTGACAAATTTCACTTAATACCATTCGAGGGATCATGTGTTTGTGATCATGTGGATGATATCCGAGCTCACTTAATATTCAATTCTTTGTCACACAAACAGTCTCCATAAATGCACGTTGAGGCTCATTATCGGGGCCTCTCTTTCCACAGTGGTGTTGTTGTTGCTGTTGTTGTCAGTGTTAATGGCTCATTAAGTGAAAACAGACACTTCATCACACGTGGAATCACAGACCACATTTACAGGCTCATTTGTCACCAGAGACAAGACATTCTTTCTCATGATATGATTATTACAAGCAAAGCCGTTCATTGCTAAGCGGGGAATGAGAGTTGATGTTGAGGTCTCAGATGGTAAGAGTTGGCAATATAGCACACAATGTGCAACAATGTAATTTTGACTTTTCAAGATGTCTGATACGCGCTCAAGTTTAAATTTAGAGATGGAGGGATTGTATAGTTTCTGCATTAACCACCATTTTTCTATACACCAAATATATAGATTAACTTGAACACGTCTGGCGTCGCCTTCATGTTCTCATTTTATCATCATAAAACCCAATGGTTTTGAATCAACTATTAACAGAATAGCACTAAATAGCCCACTTTTACCCGAACATCATTATATCTCATTTCTCCCCCACGTCTTCCTGATTTCCAGAACAGTTTTTTCGGATCCCTCACGGCAGACAAAACAAATTCGCAGATGTCGTGAGAGAGATCTGTGATAAACTGACAGTTATTCACACCTTTGAAATATGTGAATATGCAGGAAAAAAGCTTTGAATCACCTTGCACATTTTGCAGAGGAGGTTTAAAAAGCAGAAGTTCAAGGTGAAATAATTGGAAGCCTTGGTGAAAAAAAAAAAGCTGAGATTGGATTTCATTGTCATTATAAAAGACTGTGAATAGATGGACAGCAATCACGCTGCCCATGTGAGAGCACAGCTCAGGAGCCATATGAGGTTGTGCTTTGTGTTAGAATAAGAAGAGCATACTCTATTTCAGCTTTTTTCCAACCTTTTCATTGGTATAGTTGATAGACATGGTGGTTAAGTACGTTAAAGGACATTTAGGAAGCAACATTTGCCCCGTTCATACTTTTGTTCATCACTTCAACTTATATGCAAAAAAAAAAGAAAAATAAAAGTGAATATAGATACGTTTTAATTGTAAGTTTAACTGCAACATCAGCTTGTTGAGGGATAAATAAAACAAACTCTTTTTCTCTTCTTCAAAGATGATGCAAGTGTGAACTATTGACAATCCGGGTGAAATAACTTTCAAACACGTCGGAAAGAGCAAACGGATAAAAAGAAAACTATGACGTGCAAAAGAGATAGAAACAAGGCCTTGTTTTTAATAAGCCTGGAGTTCCTTAATCTACTGTAGAGCTTGAAATGATACTCTCTTTTTTATTTTTTCTTAAAAGGTGCAGGAGGCTGACGAAACAAAGCAAACAGTGAGGCACCAGTTCTGATGAACAAAGAGCTGTCTGGAGACCAGTTTTTCTTTGCCTTTCAAAGGTTTAGCCCTCTTTGTAGTCTTTTATTGAAACTAAGCTGTGATGAGCAGGCTCCTCTGTTTTAGCGTATCCGCTGTACAAGCAACACACTGAGAGCTCAAGGATTACCAGACGTTGTCTTAATTGATCTCATTATCTTTCTCCTGCTCCTCTATAAGGCCTTCACTCTCAAGTACAGCATGTGATATCTCTTTAACGGCTGCAGTTTGACATAATGTATTGTTGTCTGTTTTATTTTTTTCACTTGATGAGTTTTTTGGGGGGGGGCTAGATATAAAAGACTCAAATGACACAGTGTGATCCTTTTTAGCTCTGAGCCATTCATTTAAGGGAAACTCCACAGTTTTACTTCGTTCCCTTCTCTGCTGAGGGGCAGCAGTTCAAGGCTACATACAGGGATGTATCCGTTTAATTCACGGAATCAAACAAATGGTGTTGCTGGTTCTGCTGTTCAGATTTGAATCCACTTAACAATCTAATAATGGTAACACTTTGCAGAAATATAGTTGATAAAATTTCTTGCAAATGTCCCAGTGGACATACATAAGCGCTAAATTATTACATTTTTAACAACTATATTTCCCCCTTTAAGCAGTGAGTGGAGTCAGGGTTACATATGGATTATTAATGACAAACAGAGTAAAGCACCGTGAGTAATGATATGAAATGCGTCTTCATGGGAGAAGTCCTAAGAAATACTGTAGTTTAATAAATACTTCATGTTAATGTACAACTTAATGATCTTACAGCTCCATATGACTATGTTAAAGTGCAGTAAACCCATAATTAAAGGTATATGCACTGCTTATGAATAGGGGTCTTGAAGTAGAGTGAAGCACATGAGTGCAATGCTAAGGTAGTAAAAGCATACAGAGCACTCAAGATTTCTGTCAATTTAATGCCATAATATCTGATAGATCACAAATAATGTTTTATTGAAAACCAGCGTATGAGTTTATTTTTTGACATGAGAGGTAAATATGTTGTACTTGTTTTTTTTTTAAAGCTCCTTTAAAACATTCCGACATTGTTTTATTTTCTTGGTAGAACAAAACACGCATACACAAATTTGAGATGTTATCTCAGCTGTGCAAAAACAATAAGTTAATTAATAAGTCAATCAACGAGAAAAAGAAAATCAACAGCCATTTGGATAATTTAATAGATGTGTCAACAGTTTGCAAATATGCCAAATATTCACTGTTTTCAGAGAAATTCCTGCTATTTTTCTTGTCATTGAATAAATTGTACCTCTTTTGTGCTGCTGGTCAAGATGAACAAGCATTTAGAAAACAAGCTCAATTAAAAGCACGTACAATGGACAAATCGAGTAATGTAATACAGTGTCGGTTTGAATCACTCTAAAGTGCGCATCATTAAATGAACATCTGTGTGCTTTATTCACTGTGGCAGTAAATAATACTGTTCATGGCTCCTCATCATTATGTTTGGCAACTTAAACACGTTTCAAAAGGACACGTGATGTGAAGGGTCTCAGATGGCAAGTACAGTCAACAATTGGAGCAGATGTGGCCTTTAAGTGAATGGTTTTTGAATTCAGTGTTTGAGTATAGAAAACACACATCAACAGCAGGGCTCCAGACCAACAGTAAATATATAATTGTACACATCTGTTGCTCCACGTTTCCAGTAAACACACAATATTCTTTCTGTATTTTTAATCTCAAGCTCCTATACTGAGAACACCACACTCAATCTGTCACGCTCAAAAAGATGTTTCTCATGCTTGCAAACAAATGAGCTGAATGAACATTTGTTGCAAAGAAAAGTGAATTATAAAGCAGAGCTAATAAGAAAATTTGTAAAAGTTGTTTACAATAATTCTCGTAACTGATGAAGGACAGATGAAAGCGTCAAGTGTCCTGATGAATGCAAAAGAAATCTGATGGCTGTAGAAATCATGTTCAGTTTATATTAAGAGATATTCAATGATGCCAATGTATTATGCAAATATATTATATATTTATCAATTAGCTAAATAGGGACGATAAAATTTTAAGATGTGCAACCATAAAACTAGTCTTTTTATTACACGGGACCCACTTCAAGACATGTTGTCCATTTTTCTACACAGCACAGAATACAAAAATATATTTTTAAGTCCAACACCTCACATTTAGCTTCTGTCTCACTTCTGTGGCTACCCTCAGAAGTCAACTGGTGCACAGCATTTCTTGCCAAGTTGCTGTTGAACTGAGATTCACTGCCGGTTTATATTCTCTTCTGGCACATTATATGTCAGATGTACCAAGACGGACACTCACTCTCCGCTGCCACCCGCCCAGCAAGCTGTTATCTCTTTAAATGAGGAGAGTACCGAGCATGCACAGCTTAAACCTTACAATGGAGTCAATGGGTAAAAAGTCATGGGCCCTGTGCAAGAGACACATCACCTGTCACTGACCTTAGACAACACAGAACAGTTTAAACTAGAATTTGATTTCAGGTTTCTGGCCAAAATCGTACACGTCACTTTACCTGATCAGAAAACTTGGGATTTTGAAAGATACAAACAAATTATTGTCTTTCTGTTCAGGTCTGAGATCAGAAAACACTTTTTGAGTCACTAATGAGAGAAGTTACAAAAACTTTTCCTTTAATTGGGAGAATTCAGTGCTTTATTATAGAGTTTATCCACCAGGGACCATAACTTTGTACAACAAAAGGACCTAAGTTTAGGGATTCTTAGCAAATAATGTTGTGTTTATGAAAAATGAAGACCATTGACAAATAAGATTTTTTTTTAAAAAAAATATGAAGTATATGGAGTTTAAAAAAGAGACAGCAATTTCCATATATTCCTCCTCAATGTCTGTTGCCATGACCAACTTCCTACCAAATCAGATAAAATTATTAATGGCACACGGACATGAAGAGCTTATTTGACATTTTCCTAAGAATAGTTTTGCTTTGTGCACTATGTTGCCAGTTATTATAAAAATAAATAAAAGCAGATAGAAGATTTTTCTTTAGAGAAATCTTTTTTGGACATAATGTTTTATGGTTATGGTTGATACTGGAACAGGATCAGCAAAGAGAAAAAAAAAATGATAGAAGAGCAAAGGAGGGCCAAGTGAGACAGTGATAAAGTACAGGAGACAACAAGAAGCAATCCCGGTTCTTAATTCAACCCTGAAAGAAAAATGTGGATTCAAAAGGATTCAAAAGTGATGCTTTCTCCTGGACGGGTATCTGATATGAGGAATTTTCATAACACCAGCTTTTTCAACAAAATTACTTTTACCAAGCGACCAAATCTGTAAAGTGTAGGCCTCTAGTTTAAACAGATTATAACACCTACAGGCACCCTGCAAACAGTTGTCGTTAAAAAGACTTTAAACAAAAAAACATATGAATCATGTCTCTTTTCAGGATCTTTAATATAATAGACGATGGTGCTCATTCCACTCCTCTCCACAAAGGGTCTCCAAATTTAACACAGTAAAAATTCAAACAGTTGTTTATGAGTCTCATCATTATTTTTCAACTCAAAAACTTTTATCAGCTATGTTCTAGTAGATAACTCAAATAGCAGCTGTGTTGTTTGCACTAATGCTGGTATTTATCTGTTTTCCCTCGCAGGACACAGAGATCCTGAACACGGCTGTCCTCACTGGACGAACAGTCGCCGTGCCAGTTAAGGTCGTCACCGTAGGAACAGATGGAGCGGTGTCTGATGTAACAGAGTCAGTGGAGTGCAAGTCAACAGATGAACAGGTTATCAAGGTTGGTGGCAATGTGTTTTTTTTTTTTTTTTGAGCAGCTGCTTTTAAATTTTACCTTTTTTTCCAGTTCGCCTTTTTATTGTCATCTGCTTCATGGTCAACTTTTAGTGGTGCGTGGGTGAGCGAAACAAACCAAACATAGTCTTGGTGTTGAAGTAGATTGTCCCCATGAGTCTACAAACAGGTGGTGAAATTCCATGAGTTAAACAGGACCCATCTTATTTTTTTGGGGTTTTGTTTTTCAAAAAGAAATCTTACAGGTGAGGATGTTCTAATTTAGATTAGTGGTAATATTATTTACAGGATTGAAAGTCAGTGTTTCTGACGAGCATGAGCAGGATATTTAAAGTAAAAACAGTAGAATAATTTTTTAGTTAAAAAAAACATTCCACCAGTCTGTGCTTGTTTTTGATCATCTCGTAGCTTGACATGGATACCTCCTCATCTGATACGGACAAGCTGAGCCAAAATTCAAAAAGACAGCAGCTCGAATCGACTAAAGCTGCTGTTTATTCTTTTTGCTGCATGAAGGGCGTATTATGCAGATGCAACTGTAATTTCTCCCTGCTCGTTTCACTTGCCTCCAGATAATGTCAAAATAATGGCACTCCATTGCACATGCAGTATGTTGTGAAAACACAGTATGAATTTGATCGGTTCTTGCACTAAATAGCAGAGCTGTTTGAAAGCCTCAATTTAGAGAGAATTTTTTGAACAGCTCCTTGTTTGCAACCAAATTACAGCTCGGCAATAACATAACTTTGACAAGCCACAAAGGTGAGAAAGCATTCATCATGATTGATTTCCTATTTTATAAGAGTTATTAATCTCAAAGTTGATTTTCATCGGCTCTCTGAAAGCATTTGTGATTCATTCCGCCTTATTGAATGCTTTGGGAAATGTTACGCAGGATTTGTTCTTAATCTAAAAAAAAAAGGCTACAAACACTTTTTTTTTAATCAATTCAAGGTGTTGAGCAAAAATTGACGTTCTAACTGTGATTGTCATATGTTTGCCCTTCAACATGTCCCTATTCTATAAAAGACAAGCGAGGAAAAAATATACAAGTGAGAGAAATGAAAAAAAAAGAAAGTGTTTTTTCCTAATTGTCAGTATGTGTGAGAGAAAAAAGTGTGTCTGTGTTATATTGAGGAGCTGGTTTTGTGTGTTTCTGTGTACAGTACATGCATATCAGAGAGAAGAGAGGAGGCAGATCTCTCAAAGGGTTTAATTATCCACTGAAGTAGTACCACACATTGTGACGCTGACCTCGGTTGCATACTCCCCTGCCCACCCATCTAGTTTGGGAACAGTAAGCGGTACCCCTCCTCCTTCCACCCTATTTTCAAAGGAAGCTGAAAATAAAACTGTTTCTGATCAGGAGGCATCTGCATATCCCCTAACTGGTTTATTGAAAGTTTTGGGGTCACAGGGCATTGCATGAAATATGGCCAGGATTTGTGTTTACATCATTCAAAAAGGAACGAACATCACCAAGAGAATGTAAAGAAGAAACAGTCCTGGTGTAATTTCAAAGATTTCTGTGTATTACGCTCAAGAGATATCTGCCTCAGTTAGCATGCTAACCAGCTAATCCCAGCCCAGCTAGTCGAGCTTTAACAGAAAAAGAACTTCAAACTGGCTATGAAGACACTGTTCTCTTTTTCTGACTGATGCCAGCCAACAGGTTGAATACCAACATTTAGAACTGTTATTTATGGGAGACTGCTGGAGATGAATTAAGGTGTTTATCAGCCTGAGGAAAGATGCTGCTCTATAATCCGGTGGTTCAGCAGGAGATACTTCTGTAAATGGTGGAAAGGAGAACAACTGGCTGTTTAGTATCACTGATTTGCTACCAAGATATGTCTTGCTGTTATTTAAAATGCAAAGTACGACTAAGATATGCTAAAAATTTTAGCCTTAATTAACTTTATTCTATTTATCTCTATTTATCTTTATTTTACTTGCCTCCAAAACAAATGTTTTGCATTTTTGCCAAGTGTTTGCTCATGTGAGAACTGCTTCCAATAGTTGGGTATCAGAAAATTATAGAGTGTGGTATAGACCTGCTCTAAATGCTAAGTGTCTAAAGACTGCTTGTGTTTGGATTTGGCCCTG
The DNA here is from genome assembly GCA_029783725.1 of Acanthurus tractus. NCBI lineage: Eukaryota > Metazoa > Chordata > Actinopteri > Acanthuriformes > Acanthuridae > Acanthurus > Acanthurus tractus. Next base: position 9,546,061 of record JAQNCA010000013.1, read on the forward strand.
TAGAAATAAAAGTGGCTTGACTTTATGTGAGGAAGCAGTGCAGTTCATTATGCTTTTGGTTTTTTTCACAGGGGCTACTGGAATAAAAAACTGAACGGTCCTGCAGCTTTAATTGCTGTGTTAATCTTCATCATACAACAACAGAAAAACAAAACTCAAAAAAACATTTTGTTTTGTCTTTCCACCGTTCCAGCAATCACAAACTCTGGTTTGCTCGAAATACAACCTCATTAAAAAAAAAAAATTATAATTAAGGATGAAGGAAAGAAAATAATTGTTAAAAATAATATTAGCCAAAAGTTGAATGATAAACAAGTTGACTGTTTTTTTCAATTTATTTTGTGTTATCTTACACTGACTATTTTCTTTCTTATACTGAAC
>JAQNCA010000013.1:9548403-9593287 GCA_029783725.1 Acanthurus tractus
GTGTGTGTGTGTGTGTGTGTGTGTGTGTGTGTGTATTCCTGTGAAGTTTAAACATGCAAGTACCTTACAAACACACATCTCATTAACTTCATCTATGACCATCAACTTGCATGTATTGTTAATCAGCAATGAAGGCAGGTGGTTCTCTTATTATTCTAGCTTTTTGCTAATTCTCTTCTTTCTGCTGCCTGCATCCATTTTTTGAAGATACATGTTGTATTTAAGGCTGCAACTTTCAGTTACTTTCTTTGTTTATTATTCTGACAATTGCTTCCATTATATGATTTTTTTTTTTGCCTTGTTTAAAAAAAATCTTAGCAACTGGCTTAAAATGCCTATTAGAAATCTACAAGCATCGAGCTGATGCCTTCCAATCTCCAACTTTTATGCAACCAAATTTCAGAATCAAAAGATATTGTAATTAACAGCAATATAAAACGAGGTAAGGCGGCAAATCCTAAATTCTGATTTAACTTAAGTCACTGAATAATTTCAGCCTTTGTCCCATGGAGCATGAAACATTTTCGTTTTCACATTTCAGGTTTTAATTAAGCAGACCTGAGCGTGGTCACTTTACTTGCACTTGAGGGAAAGACTGCTAATCCTGTCTAACAACACTATGCTACAATATCAGGATTTCGATGTTTCTAAGGCCTAACAAAAAGTTGAGGTTGACAGTCTCATTTATAACTTCACATCTTTTTCCTATTTGAATGTGTGTCGCATGTACCGCAAGACTTTGCAGAGTGTTTCCTGGATTGGATTTGGGTGGAGCAAAGAAACTCACACCGGCAGACAGGAAACTCTAGGGGTGGAACAGAGCTTAGGAGGAATAAACATCCAAAGTCGCACCAGATTCTGCTCTGCTTTGGAGCTGTTTACCAGCGGGAGGAGAGCACAGAAATTCCTTTTTTGTTTTGTAACTTTTGGGATTTAACTATGGATTTCTCTTCACTTAACCTGTCTGCAGCAAGGAAATAAAGTATGGCATACAGGTATTTAAAGCTTCATTTGAAAATCTCAATCAGAAGCTTTGAATGATAAAAAAAAATAGTTTGTTTCAGCATAGATGTCACACACTTGAACACATGATGGATGCATTTGGATGGATATTGTTTTCTCATCATGAGCAACATTTCACAGATGGCTCGATTACAAACTTTAATTGGATTGACAACACTGATCATGTGAACAGAAATCCGGGGAAAATCTTAAACCTTCCCCCTTTTTGATTTTAGCCTAAGAATCGTCTTTTCCAGAAGCACAACCTGTTCTCATTTAAGAAAGACTGAACATGTAGGAGGTAAAGTAATACTGGAGTAGACAGAGGGTGAGAGCGAAAGAGTGGGAGAGAAAAAGAAAGAGGAAACGAAAGGAGGGAGGAGAGAGCTGACAGATAACCAAGCTGTCACTTTTGTTGCTCACAGATAGGGGCTGGTCTAACAACATTTGAGAGTAAAGCTGCCAAGTTATATGCAAAGACGTGGAGGAAGATGACAGTCTTCTTCTGCCTGGTTTGTTATAGGGAAGCAACTGTCAGTACTTCTGCTGAAATTACCAGTTGTGCCAATCAAGCTTATGATGGTATTTGAGATTGAAAGAAATTGAAATGCGAGTGATTACGAAAGAAACACTTAATGACGGATCGTTAAACAGATTTGCTGCTCAAAAGGAAAAAATCGTCTCATGAGGAGATTGTGGTGCTTTTGTGGTGACTATAATGACTGATTCCTCTGATGCTCTTGCTTTATGATTTCTCTATATTGGAGATGCATCTGAGACACCTGATTGGAGCTGTAATCTATCCAGTCATTCATTAATCAATTTGAGTGAGTGTTTTGCTCTCTGGTTGGATGAAGCAGGTTTTCTGTGTTTTCTTAGCTCCATCTGTTCGGTTGGACTAAATTCACACTACTTGTACACATACAGTATTATCCTGCACACACACAGGCTTTAAAGATGCATCTGCAAACACTCAAAAACACATACACACACATACAGAGAAGAAACTGAGAAGACCTGACACTTGATGTTTCATTGAAGCAATGCCAAGTTTTTGCACACTCCAGCATGTCAGGAGAGGCTGTTGACAGAGAAAACTTCACAGGACAAAAAGAACTAAAGACAAACTTCCTTAAGTTTGCCCAAATGATCATTTTTAACCACCACATTAATGACACTTTTAGGAAAATCACATTTTAATGAGCTCTCTTGAAGAATCTGAGTGCTCTGTCGTTTTTTTTCCAAGTTGTCAGTCTCAAATTGATTCATCTCTTCTTATGTCTCTGTGACTGTTTTCATGCTGCCATCTCTCTCATTTTTTCTCTTTTTCCTGCAGGTGTCAGAGCGCTGCGACTACGTGTATGTCAACGGGAAGGAGACAAGAGGAAAGAGCAGGGTGATGCTCAACTTCACCTACAGCTTTCTGAGCGCCCAGTTGGAGATGAGCGTATGGATGCCTCGTCTGCCCTTGCTCATCGATGTGGCCGACCCCGAGCTCAGCCAGATAAAAGGCTGGAGGGTCCCAGTTAGCACAGGCAACAGGAGGTAAGGTCCGATTGTTCATAGTTTTTATATTGTCAAATGTTTTGATGTGTGTTATTCTTAACTTGAATCAAAGTACTTCATCAGCAGCTTAAGCTATTTACAGCACAACAAACTTAAACCTTGTTAAACATCAAATCTTTTAAGGCACTAGTCTTTTGTACCACACTCAAAATAGATTTTTGCCTTTATGCAGCAAGTACTCATATGAGTTGGCCATTTTAAACAGTCCTAGGGCATGTCAAAATTTCTTTATTAGGGTCATTAACCTGAGAGGCTTTTAAAAATGCCTACATGAGAATCTGAACCACACTCTTCAGTTAGTAAAATAAATGGAGACTACAATAAATTGCCTAGGTGGTGTTGGTGCAGACATATGAGGCATAAAATGCAGGTGCAGAGGTGGTGTAATGAGTGTCTAATAATTCAGTCCCCCAAAAGGTACTTATGCTGAATAAGAAATGAGCAATAATTTTGAGCATTACAGAGCATGGACAAAATACCTGGGGCTGAAAAGTGACACGGTGTGCTATGATCTGTGCAGCGCATCAAAAGTTTTGCAAGGCGCCTTTGATAAAAACATTTAAATCAGTGAGTTTTTCTTTTAATTATTTATATAGAAATAATCTCATTTAAATGAAAAAGGACAGCCCCCGAAGCACACTTACTCATTTAAATTTAATAATAACTATTGTCATTATTATTTATTGTGATCATGCAGACAGTACGTACAGTTACTGTCTGTATGATCACTGAAGAAATGAAATTTTCCCGTGGATCAGAGGCGGAATATTGCAATGATCTACAATTCATACTGTGAAACAAAAATATTAATGAATATGATGTAACAGGTGACATGATCATCTTCTTTACAAGTGGCATTTAATTTATAAAATGTGTGAAATTTCAGCTCACAGTTGTAATCTAGGCATTCTATAAATAGAAACACTGCAAGAATAAAAGTTTTAAGTTGTGTTAACGTGCACAATGAGATATTGAGGAGGCTAAGTCCTAATTAGAATTAAAAGTTAGTGGTTTAAATATAGCTGATCAATAAGTTTGATCTTCAATAATATCTGCACATAAAGCTTCTTATCAAACTACATTGCTGTTACAACGCCACTGCAGTGTCTCTTCCCAACACCCCACAGGGTGGCACTCTAACACAAATACCCCCTGCTGTCCACGCCTGACCACGTTATTCATGCCTGTGAAGTGCTTCACCGCATGAAAAATGCATGATACGTGAAGTTTATGTGCATATTTGTAAGAATGACGAATAAAGAAAATGTTTTTTCGGCACAAGTTTAGTAATGTGCGCGCTTATTCACATTCACAAAAGCGCGTAAGCCACCTCATTACACTCAGGCACCTTAGCTGACCTGTCACTCACTGCTACAAACATGACCTGACCTCATGTTTCTGTTGCCAGCCACAAATGTCACCTTGGTTTAAACTGCCATCCCTTCACTGATGTGGAATAAGGGAAGGGGTGGGGATGGTGAAGGGAGGTTAGGAAGTAAGCCAAGTCTCTGGGCCACAGCATGTTAACCTGTCAGCTCGTTTTTCTGCCTGACCGGCCATGCCTCATTAAACCTAATGGAAACTGTCACTGTCACTCCCCCTGGCCACCTGACTGTTAGAGGGAGAGAGAGAGAGAGAGAGAGAGATTCAGGCAGGGCTCAGAAGAGTAAGAGAATTAAGGTGAGAGAGGGGAGGATAGAGAGAAATGGCAAGTATAGATAAAGGGAAAGCCAAGTTAGAGACTGATGTGTGAGGCAGAGTGAAAGCAAGACATGCAGTGTGAGAAATGATGGTGACAATGCAGAGAACAACACCCACATCCAGCGATGAAGAGCGATGGAAGATTGGGAGTGATATATTCACATAATAGCCACAGTGATGTTTCTCTTCATCCTCAATGTGGTCGACTCTTGTGACTCAAGACCACATTTTACCTGTTACAGCTCTGACAGCTCCGCCCGGAGAACAAAAAATACTATATACTGTTGTTTAATATGAAGTATTTTAGGAGCAAAGGGAGCAGTTTTTGTCTTCAAGCAATTTTCACGTATTTTTGGATAGAAAAGGGAACGTTTACTTTTGGAAGGTACAGCAGAATGAAAATTGTAGATTTTACAAATGTATTTACTTATATATGTATAACTCCCATCAAACATTTGTTTTGCCCAACAAAAGCCTCTTTTAGATATTTGAGTTATTTATTTGGGTTCAGTATGAGGTTATTTATTTTCAAAGGTTTTCCTTTTTCTGCGAATTTCAGCAAGATTCATCCAAGTTTTCCTACTGAATATCCCTTTTCTTGTTCTTTTTTTTTTTTTTTGCTGCCTTTTCTTGTCCATTGTAGGTATCTTAATGTAATAAAAGGCCCGGACAAACTTCACTTAAACAGGAGGAAATGACAAGAACAAAATGTGCCACAAAAATTCCCCAACTGGGTTGGCATTAGCTACAGAACTCATCTTCTGAGATGGCTTTATCTGCAAAGTGTTTGCCGTTGGCCAAAAAAAATGGCAGACAAACAGCAAAATATCAGTTGCCCTTTAAAAGAAAATGAGAAGGAAAGCAGAGCAGCAGTTTGTCTCTTCAAGCTGTTTTTAATGGATTTTTGAGAACACTGGGAGCCCAAGACTTTCGGGAGGTCGGGGAAACCTGCAGCACAACACAGTTAAGGCTCCGACTGCCGTAAATACATCAGAGGGTTTAGACTTTACAGGCACTAATACCGATAAGAAAAAAATGAATTACATTGAATTGTGATAGGAGAAAGTAGAATTACACTGGTGATAACCTTCAAAGTATATTTTTCTCCTGAGGACTCTAGACACCAAGAGCTTTTGGTTCTTTTTACCCCAGAAACAACGTGAAGTATACTTATGCTATCTGCTTCATAGGCCTCACAACTGTAATCAATTAAACCATGCTGAATAACCATTGCTCATCTTCCTCCTTTTTTCCCAAATTCCTGTAGGTATGAGAGGGTCACTGATGACAAGGATGAAGACGACGCCGCAGACAAGAGGACGGAGAACAGCTGCGTGGCCCAGTATCAGAGCACCACCCTGCGTGTGCTCACACACTTCGTGGCAGATACCGGAGAAGTTAGAGGAGCCTCTGAAGAGGACGGGATGGGCCAGCAGAACTTCCTGTTGGGTAGCGACTGGCAGGTGGAGGTGACACAGTTGGTGAAGGATTCTCTGAGAGTGGCAGACCCAAAGGTTGCACAACTGCTTGAGAGCCAAGTGGTTATAGGGCTGAGTGCTGGAACCACCAAACTACAGGTGTGTATGTTTTGTGTATGTTTCTTTTCACTTAGTTATTTGGTCTGAAACCAGGCTTATGTTCAGTTAACCTTTTTCTGACTGGCAGGGTAAGCTTGGCCCAAACTGTCAGTGGTGATACCATCTTGTAGATATGATCTTCAGTTGACACAGAAGCTGCAGTAATGTTTTGCTAGGAGCAAGGAACTAAACATTCACCAGGCCAAGAAACTGTTGGTTTTCTTGACACCTTTATAGGTTTACTTAGTAGGGCACCCTAAGTATTGCAAGGTGCTGAGACTAAAAAGAATTAGATCAGGGATTTTCCTTTAAATTAATTAAAAAGGGACAACCTTATTTAAATTGAAGTAGACAACCCTAAAGCACACTTACTGGTTTAAATTAAGCTATGGTCGTTATTTACCATCTCTAAGATGTAAGAACTACAGAAATTGAATTGTCCAATGTGCCTCCACTGCTAAGCCCCTTTATCTAAGCCAGGTTACTGCATTCGTGGACAATTTATGCTGTGAAATGAAAACAGTAATTGATATTACGTTGAAGTTAACATGTACATACACGCTTTTGTTACATGTTCTTTTGTAGGTTTACTTAGCAAAGCTATAAAGCTGCATCATATCTCATTCCTCCTCGTTGCCATTTTTGTGGCAATTTTTCTGTTATCAGATTCCTCCCTTTGACACAGGATGATAACAACATCATTCTTAATCCTGCCTTAAAAGCTCTGACTTGCTCAGTTGTTTCTTAGCCATGGAAACAGGTAGTGAAAGACTGTTGAATCAGGCAAAATGCTTTTGGCATTTTGAGATGATCAGCACTGACCGATGTTGATGCTTCCAAGAAAGTTAAGACAAAGAATGTCTACACACACATCTGCAGGCGCCACATCAGTGTGTTTGCTGTAAAACGTTGTTGGGATGCATGGATGGCAATGCAGAGGTCAAGGACTAAGCTTCAGTTTTGTGAAAGTCAAAGAAAATTCCTCAACGAAAAAAGATAGATAACAATATTTTTTTTATCGTTGAGAGCGTCCTTTTTTTTCCAGTCACAACATGATATTAAAGAAACACAGCAGAAGGAATAAGCATCCCTAATCGATATTTTTCATATATAATACGTGTAAGTTATGTAAAAGTGGAAGCTACATCTCTGCAAGCCTTTTAGCCTCTTTCAGTTCATGGTTTTGGTTGCACAGCTCACAGATTCCTCTCTCATTAATCCTGCTTCCTGCAGCTGCATACATCCAGCTGGTGAACATACAGAAACATCTAGGTGGTTAATGAGTAGTTTGTGTGTTGAGACAGTAGAAAACTTAAAAATAAATAAAATGAGTTTGGAAGTAGGCTACACGTATAGAGAATGTGGAAGAAGACAGAACAGGTTTGGAAAAGGAAGGAGTTACAAAAATAACAACATTGACTGCTGCATGGCACAAATACTTAAGCCTGTAATGAGCTGACAGAGAAACAGGCCTCTGTGGCACGACTAATAAAAGCTAGCACCTCTGCCGTCTCCATTTCTCTCACTCTCCTCTTCACACACAAATACAAACACTCAGAATCCCATTTATCTAGCACTACAGCCAGGTCCTTGCTCAGGATGGCACGTGTGCAGGCTTGCATTGTAAATCAGCATCAATCTGGCATTTACAAGATAGCACGACACACAGCAACACATTGTTAAGGCAGTGGACTAGAATCATAATCTCTGTCTTTATTTATCAATCGAGGAGCCATGTGTGCTGCAGGGGTGATTATTTGTGTGTGTGAGACAGAGTGCTGCTTCACTGTTGGCCAGGGCTTGTTTTAAATAAAAGGAAAAGCGACTGGAAAGATATATGTGAGATTTTCTTGTGTTTAGTATGATACAGAGAAAAAAAATAGAAACTGTATGCGACACTTTATTTATTTTACTTCAAAATGATTGACATATTACTGGTCTGTGCAGATGTTATATGTGCTATGTAGGTTGAATGACAAATGGGCCTCTTTACAAAGTGTATTATAAAGACATTAGATGGTGGATACAGCTGTGATTTATCACACAGAATATGCATGATTACATGAGTACAAGAGTAGATCTGGTTAGAGCATAACTTACAACATAATAAAGTACAAGACAGAAGCCTTGCAACAATAGACTACATTCAAACCATGTATAAAAGGTTTAAATAATGTTCATTTTAGGCTGAAATATCAGGTAATTCTGAGGTTACAGCTTGTTGTAGAGCTGGCACAAAAATAATCTCTTTGTTTTTGAAGATTCCATTTTTTCTTCAAAACTTTTGTTTTTCTTCACAAATTTTGTTTTTATTAAATTTGTCCGGATTCTGTGTTTTTTTCAATTAAAGCACCATTTTTAATTAGAAGGAGTTTTTTCATTTGTGGATGAGTACATTTCAACATTTTTGAAGCAAAACATTCAAAATGGTATCAATATTAATAAAATTATAGTCACACAATATATATTTTTAATGAAGGCAATGCTCTATCTGGTTGACAATTAATGACCAGAAAATGGAGTTACAATCTTATTTTTCCTGCAGAATATTTGTTTCCACACATGCAGCCAAGAAGTGTTCAACATACCTGCAGACTGCATCTGCCAGTGTGTTTACACTTCTTAGGTTTTGTTGAAGCGATGAGCTTATGCCTGTCTCTCTCAGAGGGTGTCTCACATAACCTTGTGTGTGTGTGAGAGAGACAGAGATTTACCCAAATAAAGCAATTTCTTTCTTCTATTTATTAAGCTTTGACACTGTGTACAAATACTTGCAATGGCTAGGAAAAGCCTGATTTTAATATATTGCATCTACATTTTGGCCGTGTCCACAGTATTGTTTTACAGTTGACTCAATTTTATTCCACATTTATTCAAATTCTGTGATTTCCTCTGTGTTTACTGCATTAGGGAAATCACTGGTCCCTGTATTGTACTGAATCCCATTACTCACTGGTTGCATTATGTGAGACACATTTGTACCTTTTGAATAGCTGTGGCTACAGAGATTGAGGAGTGGTGCTAATTTTCCTATTTTGCTTCTAATTCTGGCCTCAGTGGCAGTAGCTGTTTGTTAAGGAGATTACACTTCTTGAATGTAGGTTAACATATAGAATATTTAATTATATATAGAAAAAGCAGTCCCATCAAGGCTGTGCCCTTTTGCTTCTCCAGTGTCAGCCTGGATCACTTTCAGCCCCTCAGTAAACCTTCTATAGATAAGCTGTTGGATATAATGAAAGGATGGATAAATAAAAGAGCATATAACCAGGAAATGAAATGAGGAAAGACCTTTTTACTCTTCCTGTTACTATTAAATAAATTCCTGCACTGGCTTATTCTATCACTAATGTTATTTTTGACAAAACTGATCAAGTAGCTTAGAGAGTTTTGATAATTGTGTTTTAGGAGTCTGTGACAGTTTAATTTAATTTAGATCAATTTAGGGTCCTGCCTTTAATACAAGCACTTTCCAATTGCTGAAACAATGTTGGGAAAAAGACAAGAATTTTAAGAAAAGAAACATTTCTAAACTTATTTGAAGGTTAAAAAAAATCCACATTTCTATGGCAATGAAGGAATTTTCAGATAAGCGTTAGGCTCCTATTTCTATTCCTGCTTGGTCTGGATCTTACAAAGTGAATAATTGCTTGTGCCTTTAATAAGTGAGTGTATCTCTCCTTTTGCATGTAAATTACTTAACTGAACATAAAGGTTAATTGTACCTCTGAATAAAGAAATGATTCAGTGATCAGCACATCAACTAATTAATCAACATGTTACACTCAAAGTGTTAGTTATGTCATCTGTATGCTGCTCAGGCGCTCTATGGAAAGATTAAGTTATATTATTATAAAAGAAATGATGTTCTTGACTTTAAAAAGGCTTTTTGGCTTTGTTCACAGAAATAAAAAAAACAAACACCACAAAGTATGAAATTAGCTCAACAAAACACACAGGTTACGTAGTCAGGTGGTTTTGTTAATTATAACGGAAACAACGCAGTCCATTTCAATGTCACCATTTCCTGTGACCTTTTTTCCTTGCTTTATTCACAATAAAGATTATGATGTTGTTCAATTAGTTTTACTGGTTAAATGTAATCAGTAGAAGCAATAAATTCCTCAGAGAGTGCTGCATAACAGAGAAATGTTCAGCTGCTCACATAGCTGTGCTTATAGTGTGTATAGTACTACCGAGATACACTGCGCTTGGGCTTCTGATGCACACAGTCATTGTGCTGCAAAAGTTGCGGCATACATCATAGCTTTTTAGAGGCTGAGAACTGAAAATTCAGTTTGTATAGCCTGCAGTAATTCCTTAACACCAGTGAGCACACATTCAGGAAATTATCATTTTAGTTGACTAATTTTACTATAAACAACAAAATCTTTGCAAAATGTGACATTTTTTCCCTTTCAACATACACACCGATGATGTTACAGGATTTGACTACAGTAATCACACAATCTAATCTTAAAAGAGAAGTAAATATGTTTGCAATTGTTATTTGATTGTTAGATATGGAAGCCATTGAGAAAAAGTTCTCACTGGTTTCTTAATGCCATGCTTTTTATTTATCCAGAATTATATCCATTTCATTAGTAATTGCTCAAAGCAAGCAGTTGGGTGAATTACTGAATTTATATCTCCTTAACTTGCTCGCAGCCAGTGGATGCCAGTCATTGAGGTCCACTCTAGACAACAAACAGTTTTTTTTTTATTTGCATGTTAGTTTAAGTGGTATTGCAGTTGCAAGTGCAGATCAATAAAAACAACATACCGCTGACATAGTCACTGTTATTTGACTGGTTGAGGGCTTCCAAATTTGTAAATTGAGTTAGCTGCCAAAAAGTAATGCCCTTATGAGCTATGCTATCAGAGAGTCAAACTCAGAAAACACCAAATAAGCAAATAGGGACGTTGTAAAAAAGGGTTGTGTGGATATGAAAATTTGCAAATTAAAAAAGTAGAGGGAGCCCTGCGTCACTCATTCAGGAATATGATGTTATTACTTTTTTTACAAGCCGATATTTTAAGACTGTGAATGCATAAAACATGAGGTGTATTATTTTGATCAAACTATTAAGAATTCCAGTGAATGACAATCAAAGGACAGCTTTGAAATTCAAAAGGCCACAATGGTTTTATAAGATTCTATATTTGCTGTAAAATTGGCATCTTTATCATTTGTATACAAGGTTGCAAGTTCAATGGTGTATCAGGAGAAATGAAAAAATCATTCAAGCACTCTATGTCTGACGTGTATGGAGAGACTATTGGCATGCATCACACATTTTACTATTAACCTCTAAAAAAGGGTCAGTGTGATGAGTCAGAACAACAGTGCTCTGGGAAACACTTGATTGTAGGTAATTGTTGGTTGCACCAACCTAGATCCAGGTGCAAATGGGATTTTGTGGTGTTGGGTAGTGAAACCCACTAAGATTTGGACAGAAATAACACAAGACAAGACTCTGACAGCTTTAAATGGAAAGAGGGAAGCCTGGAAGGAGTCTTTAATTGCTCTCTGGGGGTGAAACAAAGCAACTTGTAAAGTCTGGAACAACTGTGAGGAAGGGACTTGACATGTCTGGTGGGGGACTTTCATGACTCTAGATGTAGGCCAAAGGCCATACCTGCAATCACTCTAATGGTGAAAAAGGGGAGACACAACATCTCTGAAATTTGGTCAAAGGACTCTGACAAACGGGAGAAGAAAGAATCTGACTGAATCTTTCACAGTATCAAGGAAAGAAGCTTTGACATTTCTGAAAGGAGGGCAGCAAAGACTTGAACACTTGTTAGTGTGTAGACAGAGCGAGATTGAGAGGACTGTTGGTCAATATGACTGATGCAAAAAATGCTCCAGACATCCTGAGGAGAGTTGTGTGTAGAGGGTTTATGGACTGCTTATCCTGACATCTTTAGAAGATACATTACATTCAATTCATGCTAGTCTTGCAGCTTTTTCTTTTAAGATAGTGTGAAGTATGACTTCTTAAACTTTACGCATTGGTATTCACTTACTTGCTTATACTCAGCAGCTTTAGTTCCTACTTAGCAAGGAAAATAGCATCTTCTGCATGCAGCCTGATTGATTTTAATATGAGGCAAACCAGCATTACTTACCAACAATGACATGAGTCTAAACATCCAAGAACAATGATGTGGCTGGACTTGGAATACCCTTTGGCTAACAGGAGCGCATTTACCAACTTTACATATGCATCCAGACTTTTACATAATTCATCTCAAACCAGTGGGGTTTTTTTCCACATAAATTTCAGTAGCCTGTACTCGGATTTACATTTTATGTCATTTCTTATTTGGCTTTCTTTTATTGGTTAAAAGAAGAACAACTTCAAAAAACATTGCTTCGAAAATTTGCAACCACTCTACCTTTTTGCCCCTTTGCCTCAGAGAAACCATATTTTACTCATAATTAGCAACTACACTGATCTTATCTTTGTTTAACATTCAAGGATTTCAGTTTTTACTGTGTGGGAAACAAAATAGAAAATGAAATGTGGTAAACCAAAAGGGAAGAAAGCAGGGACAAGGGTCTGTACAAATGAGGCATTGATCTGTGCTGACAGTTCATTATGGCTGGTAAACGCAGCCATGCGGGGGTGGCTGGAGGAGAGGCTGGAGCCCTAATTGGAGCGGATGGGAGGGATTCTCATCTCATAACAGTATCACAACTATTTACATGTTCATACCTCTGGCAACTCAAGAAGGCAGAAAATACATTACAAGGGTGGAGATTATATGGCTACATGGGAGTTAAGGAATGTTTAAGTGTTGGTTTGTGTTTGTTTATATAATTACAGTGTTTCTATACAGAAATCTGTTCCAGCAGATTCCTAAACACATTTGCATTCAAGTGTTTTCATGAAAATCACAGTGGAAGCCATAGTAACTTAGTCTTGGCCAAAAGGAGCACAGAAGGAAGTTGAGTAACTGTGCTGAAGTGTTATAAAGTCCACAGAAAGAAGGCTGAGGTGAGAGGATGAGTCAACAAATCGCCAGACCTTGACATGGGAAATTTTTTTCATATTCACTGTTCTATCAACAGTCTACCATGATGACCACTATTATTCAGCAGCCTTCACTGAGGGGGTATTAGTGTAATCATAACAGCTCAGGTTCCTTGGTAGTCATTTCAACTCAAATAATGATTTTTCTAGTGCCTAGAAATAACTCAACCTTGACTAAAGCATCGTCAAGTAATAAAACCAGTTCAATATTATTACAATCAGGATTTGTTACAGTTTTGGGAGGCACAAACAAATGATGGTGAAAAGGTTTCTTTGTGTCATTCCGAAGGGGAGTTACAAACAAAATATTTTTTGGTTAAACTTTTGACACATATTTATTTTGTTATTTTGAAATAGGTCTAACTCACAGGATGTAGACTGTGCGTGTAAGCCTGGGAAACTATTTCAGTCAGCATTCACCATACTTTTTTGTTGACACATAGCTGTAGAGATGCAAGACCAATGAGATTTAAGGTAGTGTCCAGTTCTAGAATGTTTATTTTTGCCTAAAGGCGGGCTCATTCCCATAGTTTACATCTGCTTATGCCAAATCTATTCACCACAATAATTCCACCTCTGAACTGAACAGACTATCATGAGTACTAAGTGATTGTGTGTATTTCAGGTGCTGTCTCCACTGACATCTTCTGTCCTGGCTGAGAGAACCATCAGGGTGCTGGATGATAGAGTGAGTGTGACAGAGCTGGGGGTGCAGCTGGTATCTGGACTCTCTCTATCCCTGCAGCTTAGCCCAGGGAGCAACAGAGCCATCGTCGCCACTGCAACTACACAGGAAGTCATTGAATCGCTTGAGCAGGTACAAATCTATGAAATCCAAATGTCTTCCAGCATTTTACATGATTAATTATTCCTTAATCTACCACAAGGGAAGGAAAGTCTAATTCTTATTGTCATAGCACCTGACTGTGTTTTGTATTATGCTCAGTGGTTCACGGCTGGATCGAGGTTATTAATGTAGACTATGATATGCATTGCAGTTTTTTCCTTATAATTAATTCACTCTTAATAAAGCGAAGCCATCTCTTTGATTTGCATAGCCAACCACTAAACAGCTCGGTTATTCCAGTAATTAGAATTTCAAATGGAAGAGGCCAATGTTTCTCTCCTTGGAGAGAAAAGAATATTTAGCTTTCAGTACAATCATTTCATATCGGCTCTATTGTTTCTATAAGCCTTCTACTGTAATTAAGTCTCAGTTTTGCTTCCACTATGGTTCTCTGTTTTTTTTTTTTTCAGTGGTTTATATGCATCAGTTGGAGATGTGCAGACAATTGTTTTTGGAATTTTATCAGGGTTATTTCGGTTACTTCTGTTGCACTGAGACAAATTTTTATATGTGTATTTTTTTTTTTAGGAGTCCCTCATTAGTGCTTGGCTCCAGTTCAGTGATGGCTCCATGACTCCTCTAGACAACTACAACCCTGCCCATTTCACCCTTGAAGCCACCTCTTTGAATGAACAGGTGGTGTTGGTGCGACGAAGTGCAGCATGGAAGTGGCCCATTATTGTTGCCAAGGGTGAAGGTCAAGGTTTACTTGTGCGTGTTGAAATGAGCCCAACAGAGGTTTGCCAGAAGGGTAAACGACGTATTATCCTAGCCACTGGAATGGCAAACTTCCAGGTAAGGCTTGGTCAGCCAGAAGAGCAATACAGACAACCAGGAGACCGCCGAACACGTCCCGATCCTCCATATTATGGTGGGTCTATCTCTGACATGGAAACAGGGTTAATTAACCGTGGACCCACTACCATCAGGGGCCATGTCCCAGTGAGACCTAATGGCGGCCGTCTATCAGCAGACAACGGAGCAAGGGTGCCGAGTGAATTCTCTGAATACCCAGACAAGGCGGAGCTGCCTCGTAGCCGCAGCACTGATGAGGACTTGTTGCCATCCCGACGAGGTCTGACAGACCTTGAGATTGGTATGTATGCACTGCTGGGAGTCTTCTGCCTGGCCATACTCGTTTTTCTCATTAACTGCATCTCTTATGCATACAAGTACCGCAGCAAGCAGTTGTCTTTGGAGGCCCCAGAAACAATGCCCCATGCCCATGACTGGGTTTGGCTCGGCCAAGAGGAGGGGCTGTGTTTGCAACAACAGCAGCAGGACGAGCTGGGAGGTACCCTAGAGGAAGGTAGTCAACTATTGAATGGAGGCGTCCAGCGTGGTAATAATGGTGTGGGAGGCTGTAGTTCAAGTGGAAGGGATCACAGGAATGAGTCACTTAATTCACCCACCACCAAGAGAAAGAGGGTGAAGTTTACCACCTTTTCCAATGTCAAGTCCAGTAATGGATGTCCTGTGCTCAGCCCATTAGCATTAGTGCAGACCAGTGAGATAAAATGGGTATGTCCGGACATTGAGCTTGGGGACTCGAAGGAACTTAGGAACTACATGGAGAAGCTTAATGAGAATGCAATTAAGAACATTGCATAGGGGGTGCTGGGTGTTTTCAATGAACTAAAGAGAAACTCACCTGAATGCCTTCAGAATAAGGAGGAAATGACGGCTGGAGGGAGGAAAGGAAAGAGGAAAAGAATAAAGGATGCAGAAAAAAGACTGACTGCTGTTTAACTGTACCTCACCATAACAACAGGACTGTGCATCTAACCTCTGTTGTTTCCATGACAGTACTCAGAAAAAGTTAAAGCAGCAGACAACAAAGGACACGTCTTGCCACGAGACCACAGCATAGTTATAAAAGGAGAAAATGTGAACTTGATATTGTTGCTTAACTTAAATGTGTGTTGTTTGTCTTTAATTGAGGTTCGCTTTCCTTTTCCATGCAACATTTCCTATGTTTTCATTTTTTGAAACTATCATGTATTAATGTTGTATTTGTTGCTCAATTTTGCGCTTTGTTGCTTTTTTTTAAGAGTTGCTGTATGCTCTGTACCACATCTCAGCAATTATAGATTCTAGCAGAGAAGAGTTCAAAGCAATTTTGTATTGTATATAAATGCAGAGTTTGATTTAAGGGTATTATATGTACAGTATCATTTTGTAAAGTGCTGTTTGGTTTTGCTTTGTAGGTTAGTTTTTGTTTTGTTTTGTCTCCAGAAACCAGATCCATGCATGATGTTATTAAAGAGGAGGCATGTGTGTCTGATCTGGTACCTGAAATGAAAGTGTGTAGATAACTAATGCTAATACTACTGGAGACATGTCAGTTGAATATTATTGCATCATTCATCATGAAGCTGGGTTTTGGGTTGGTTTCTGTATGTTGATATTAGTTTACAAAGGGTGTTAGCCCACACATTTCCCCCTCCTATGTTAATGTTGTAATTCATGCAACCCCCTTTTATTCAGTTACACACTTCAGATACTAAAGTGGACTTTTTATACTTCTTTAAGACCTGATATGGCCCCAGTATACTGATTTTAAAAGAAATTAGTAACATTTAATAAAACCATACTTACAACCAAGAGAATTAATAGACAATCACAAAAAATGTACAAATCAATCCCTTCATTGATAATTTTCCATAAAATCAGTCCAGTTTACAGTTTGTATGGCCTGAATTAGGCAGAGACTATAAACACTTAACTTCTAAAACTACTGCATATGACACTGTGGATCCAACAAAAAGAGTCATGGCAGTAAATGAACTCATGATTACAAACTGTGAAGTCTGACCTCTTCTTCATTTTATCGTATGTCAGTATTGGTTCATCATTTTCTATCTCTGTTTTAAAATTGGCTGCTGGACTAATTAAAACTGAAGGTGACTCTTCTCCACCATGCTGCTGTGTGATTCATTTTTCTGGCTGTTGTATTCTCCTCTTGCTCTGTCTTGTTTTGCTCATCTGACTGGTTTATGTGAGTACACAGACAGTGGCTTCATCAAATATCAAAATGAAGTGCCTGTTGTTGTTGACAGTCAGTGCAGCTGCCAGCTGAAGCAGGAGAGATAAGTTATCTTGCACCTATCATCCAACCACTCCAAACCACCAAAACATTAAAATCTATTTTGTCTACCCAGTGTATGTGCATTGGGTATTTACTTGTAAAAGAAAAAAAATGTCTGATCAAAGATACTTTTCCATTATTTGTATTTTAAACAATAATGTTTGAAAATAATGATAGATACTAGAAAATCTTTACTGAGCTGTCAAGCTGCACATCATGATTAGAATAATATAACTAATAAAACAAAAGACAAAAGAAAACAACGTATATATTTGATAAAGCTCACCCAAAATGCACTTAAAGTAATTTAGAAAGGCTTTTTGTAGGGGCCAAGTGTTACTGTGCTTACCATAGTGCTATTAAAAGTACAAATAACCTTTAAGTTGTCATCCCAGATACTAATGATAATTTATGAGCACCATCAGTGAGGGAAAAGAAGCAACGAGTTGGAGAGGGTATAAGAATTATAAGGAGTCATGAAAGTAACACTGCATCCAGTCAAGGCAGTTATAAAGTTAAGCATAATTAGTACTGTTATGATCTTCATTAGGTACCATTTAACAATACCTGTGAGTATCATAATCAACAGTTAAAAAGGTGTTAGGCCGAGTGCATCAAAGCCTTGAAAATCTAAACCTCTCAGACATTTTTTTTCATAGGATTGCAGACATGCTCTCCTTTCTGAAAGGGCAACCTGATTAAGTAATGTTAAGTTTGGTCTTAACACATGTTAATGTGGCATTTCCTATGCAATTTGTCTTGCCCACTCACTGTACCTATGAATCTACTCACAGGTCTACTGTTATTTGCAAGCTAATTACAACAAACCCAAGAGCTGTGCATTGGAAATGTCTCCATGTTACCAAGGAAATCTTAACACTGTACAGCAACTGTGACAGCATTGTTCTTTTACAAGCCTGCCTCTGGACTGCAGTACCTTTTTTAGATTAAGTCAATAATTCTCAGTAGATACATAAAATAAAAGCTTGTGCTCATTCAAATGACCGTTGTGCAGATGTTAGAATATAAATATAAACTCTAATCCTCAGTAATGCATCTGTGAAGACCCACACAATGTTTGGGGTTCTCCAAGGCTTAATCCTTGGTTCTCTTCTATTCACATAATCTATTTTTCTATACTTGCATAAGGCTACATTACAGGAGCTACATTGTACAAAATAAGGATCTGAAGAAACAAATAATTTGAACTTCCTCAAACATAAATGCTCATCATAAACCATCTTGTTGTTCGATCCTAAATGCTTATTTTCTCAGTGTTCTAATTCCCTTGAAAGAGGGCATACAGCTGTACTTGCCTCCACCACAAAATTTGCCCTCTGACTGTCCTCTTCACTCCTACAGGCCATCTCTGTTTGTTGTCATTTACTATATTCATCGTTGCAAAAAAATGAAACCTTGATAATGTTTGACACGACAGCTTTGTTGTGGTTCTTGAAGTTATTTCCAACAATCCTGACCTCTAACTGACATCTCAGTGGGCATTCTTATCACACAAAACCACAAACAACCCACTCCGCTCCACTGAGACTTTTGTCCCTGCCACTGAGGCACTCTGGTACAGTCGACTCTTACTCCTCGTCTAAACTCTCTTAGACTTATGCCTATGTCCTCCACACTACACTGCCAGGTATTCGTTTCGTTAACTCAAGGATCTCTGAGTCTGCCCTAAAGCTCATTAAGTAAATCACAGCTGCTGTCACGTATAATGGAACAGACCACTGTCACGATTACGAACCAGTTCAGCTGACATTCACAGTGCCACATTATTACTAGTTACCCCATTTCCCACATTTTATTACCATTGCTACGCCAACAGTACTGAATACAACATCTTCTCCGTTTCCTCCCTTTACCATCCTTTCCCTTTGACATGTGACTTCGGGCAAGCATCACCAACTGCACTGCCCGAAGTCCATCTCTCTGTCACTGCCAACATACTGCAATGACTCACAAACTGATATAAAATTACAAAATATCTTATATAAATTTATTTTATCTTAAGAGATTTCAGAGAGCTGCCCTTCTTCTTGGGTTTACATTGCAACTACTGCCCTGTTCTCAATTCTAGACTTGCACTGGTACAATAAAAAGGATTCTTGTAGAAGGTATGGAGAACCTCTAGCAGAGTGATCACAGAAAAACTGAGAAAGGTAAGTTTTAGTTCAATTTTTTGCCAAATTCAACAATAAACAAAAATTAATTTTGTACAAAAATGTTATCCTAACCAAGGTTTCTAGATATGAAGTAGTTGTTCAATGGTAGATTTCAAAATAGTTAAACTAATCAACTTAATTAACAAAAGTAGTCAAGTAATGAGTGAGTGAGGCAAAAGAAGTCGCAATGGTGAACGACAAGCTACACATATGCTTTAATTCTTTATATCACAACTTTATGCTTGAAAAAAGAAAGAACTGGGAAATGTGCGTTGTTTTTAAATGCACACATCATATCTACTTCCTGCTCCCTGTATCCATGTTCATTCTTTAAACGTCCCCTGTATTTTTTTTTATTTGCACACATAAGACAGTTCATAATGAAGTACTGCAGTTCTATTCCATATTTGAAAAGCTTTATTTTCAGAACAACCTCAGGCCAGTCTGAAAGGCACAAAACATGCAGTGGTTTGCACTACCCCCAAGTTACTATTGTTTACATGAGCACACTGGCCGCTACATATTCCCGTTGGCATTCAGCACACTTTTTTGTCCTCAGGTGTGAGTAGATAAACTGAAAAAGAATGGTAGCGGGCATGTGTGGATGTGTGTGCGTGCGTGCGTGTATGTGTGTGTGTTTGTCTGTGTGCGTATATGCGTGTTAGTGGGTGTGGGTGTGTGTGAGTGTGTGTTTGTGCGCACCTTGATGTGATTTATGGGTTAGACTAGTGTTGCAATTAAAACAGGTTTGAATGTGCTATTGTTTTCTTTATCCTGCCGACATTGAAACACTGCTCTCGGTGAAGATGAACACAGCAAATGAAAAACATTTTTAAAAAAAAAAAAAAAAGATGCCTGTGACCCTGACTCTGTCTACAGATGTAAACAATTTAGCAAGATAGATCAGGCCTCAGAGAATGTCACGATAAGAGACTTGATGCAGCCTTGAAAAACAACAAATAGTTCATTAAGAGAAACAAACCAAGGAATTTTTATCTACATGCAGCTGATCATTGGAAATCCCTGTGGTGATGGCCTTACTGAGCTCCAAGTGGAGATGAGTCTGCAGCTGTTAATACACCCACTCCCACTAAACATAAAGCACCTCTTCATTTCTCTTCTGAAATGTATTTTTTGCTTATTATATCTCTGATGGTATTTTTGTTTTTAGGTCTGGTTTTTTTTGTGTGTGTCCTAGGGGAAATGTGTATTTCAAGTCCCTGAAGTGATAATGATGGCTGGCTTTGCTGGTTTCTTTGTTCTTTAGCACAATGCCACAGTGACAGTCCAGGCAAAGAGAATGGCTGTTGAAATAGTTCTATAAAGAGAAAAAGTTTAGGAAAACAGGCTAACAGCTGCAGCTTGGGTGAGCTAGCCCACTGCTATGTGCTGATGAATGAGGTTCAATAAAAGTCATTAAAAAATTTTACTCACAACAGCCATCAGAGTTATTCAAAGAATCCAAAATGACAAAACAACATAAGATAACTGTAATAGAAGCGAATTAGGATGATAGAAAAGAAGAGCAGTAAGATGCCAGACAGTGTGAAGTAGGTCTATCAGCTGCTCTAACATTCTATGCTCCAGTGATGAATGTTTGCGACACTATGTGATGCCCTGGGATTTTATAATTCAACCATCAGGAGGGCCCACCCTTTAACTTTCACTGACTGTGTGTAGGTGTGCTGTTTTCGTCCATCACAGAGATGGCATAAAAAAAGACATTAAAACTTGATTCTTACGGGTAAATAATGAGTCATTCTAGCTGACACTCATGGCAATGAACTTGAAAAAAAAAAAAACAAATAGCCCAACCTTTATATACAAAAGCAAAAGCAATGAACAGATTGCTGACAGGCTAATGTTTAACATCTGAGGTAACAGCTACGGCACAATATTGAACATTTGCTAACTGTTATTAAAAGAAAAATAATTCCCAGTATGAATCACTGTCGGCTGCCTACTCAGGACCCTAAAACTGGCCTCATTAGGCCCAAGGGCCATAAACTAAGTGTCAGTGCTGTAGAGATTTTAACGCCCTTGGACTAGTTTCAAACCTCAGTTGGCCAGCCTTTATACAAGCAACACAATCACCTGCTAATGCAACATGGTGCAATGAGACATTCTTCCAACGGAAGCCAGAGAGAGAGTCAATAGACTGCTGGGAAGCTGAAGTACTTGCACTTGATGAGCAAAAAGAGCTTTGTGCTCATCTTGAGTTTCATCACTGATACTCTTGGCATGATATTAGAGCCCTGGCATTTGGCTTAGTTTATCCTACCACCATTTTGGAGAAATACTCTGCAATGCTTTGGCTTTAGAGCTGCTTTGATGTAGAATTTAAAAATTTTTAGTGCTGTAGTCGAGCACAAAACTGACATTCTGCATAGACATAGTTAGGTGTGAGGAGATGTAATGCAACGTTTTCATATTAATTAAAAGAACTAAAAATAAATGAAAGCCACATTGTGAAACACTGGTGACATGTTAGTGTGTTTTTGTGTGTGTCTAGGTTCCATCTGTCTGTTTGTCAGACAGTGAGCTGTGGAGAGACTTGTGTTTTTAAGGCTGCAACCAGCACAGCTAAGCCTTGGACTATGCATTATCCAGCACCTACTGGTGGCGGACAGCTGGCGACTTTACTCTGCAGGAGGTACAGCACTGTAAAAACATGCTCATTTCCTGTAAATGAGTGTCTCTCATGCACTTGTGCAGAGAAAATGCTTGTTTCTCTGTTATATTTGTCTTTATTTAGAGAAAAAAAAGTTCAGATTTTATTGACAGGAAAAAAAAACTCATAAAGGAATTAAATCAGCCTTTTTCGAGTCCTACTAAATAATAATCACACGTCAGGCTTATTGTCCTCCCAAGATTGTCACACAATAGACAGCAGACTAATTATTTAGATGAGATTATTTTATGTGGATATAGTACATGGATCAGGTATGAACTTGAATCTGTCACTCCTACACTTTTCTTGACTCTCCTTACTGCCGTTCATTATTATTTCAGTTATTTCACAGAAGCTCAAGATAGATAGAGTTCATCCAGTGTTTAACGGTAATTTATCATATATTGTCAAATCATTTTTGATTTATTACTTGCGAAATGGTCTCACTGACACCAGTATTTCAGCCTCTGTACTTGCAGTGTCTCAAATGACACTAGAGCAGCTGCTCCTCTGCCTCTTTAGTATTTGTCATCCAAATTATAGGAATGGTCACTTTTTACAATCATGTTATCTGTTAATTAAAAAGAAAAGTTTCATGTATTCACTTGAGCAGTCCCTAGAATGTAGATTGCATTTGTCTTTCAAATGTGGGCAGAGAAATCTCTAAATCAGCTGCTAATTTAGCCACAGTAAATAAGCCACATGCAAAGCATTTCAGAAGCAGTCCCTGGAAACATGAAGGTTAAAATAGTTCAATTAAATTTCCAGCAGGTACCCTGAATCCAACAAGATAAAGCTGCTTACACCAAATGTGTGCTGGCTTTTTTTGCTTTGTTTTTGGGTGTGAATGTGTGTGTCTGCTATTGTTCATGGGTTAAGTAGACAGCCCTGCACATGTGTGTGTTTGTTTTGTGTAGAGATAGAAAAATATTGGCCAGTGTTTTCCCAGTACAAGATCTACAGAATAAACAATGGCAGCAGGAGAAAGTGCAAACACACACATGCACAGTTTGGTATTAGCACTCTTGGGGGAGAGCATATGTTTAAGCTTTGTTTCTACAACAGGCCTTAGTGGCAAACAGATTTGAGCATGAGAACAGAAAAATGTAAATGTGCTCTCTCTTCAGACGCTAACACTTTAATTCTGCATTTTTTTTACCAGTAATCTCAAAATCGACCAAATAGCACAGCATCAGCTAGAGACTTCTGTTGTCTCACAGTTTACTGTTTGAGCTTCTGCAATAGTCTTTTGTAGCAACAATATTACCCCAAACAGAGCAAGAGTATCCTCAAAAAAGGAAATACCACAAACAACATGTGCCGTTAAAAAATGTAGTTAAAAATTAAAACTGTCCCAGAAAATACCTTGAGTCACTGAATGCATTTTGTTCTCCTTTCACACAGTACCTGCTTATACATTTTCATTTATTATATCCTCCTTGTATTTTGGAAAAAGTAAGCACGAACAGTTACTGTAGATAGCGGAGATGGAATCTAGATTGTGACCACCACAGTGGCTGAGACTGCACTGTACAAATTGCACAACTGGCACTTCTTTAAAGTGAAAGATATCGTATTGTGAAAATACATCAAGCCCCTCAGATATTATTGCTGTGTATAGAAAAGAACACACCATTGCCTCTTCTGTAGTGTGCTGACAATGACAAAGATACTGCTAGTAGACACATTTGTTACTGGAACACCTGTACAATATAATGCAATACAATGCAATTCCTTTCCGACAATGCTACCTTTTTAAAGCTTTTGAAGTTTCGTTTTGCCCACCCTGACTGTTGCAGAGAAAAATTCTGAGGCTGCAGTTTGTGTGACAGTCTAGTATTTTATGTATTAGGGCTGAAAACTACCATTTAAATTGAATTTAAATTAATTTGGTATGTGGAGGAAAACTCTGTCATTAATACAATGGAAACCGAAAGCTTTGGAGTGCACTTGACCCGTGATGTCACTGATTTATTATTCAAACTGTTGTTGATAAGTTCTCTGTTAATTAGCACAACATTTCACATAGGTGTAAAAATACAGGATAAGAGACACTGTACAATAAAACTTGTCTTTCTCAGTCTATTTTTAGCAATGCTAAAAGGCTCAATGTTAATGTTAGTTTGTCAGTCGATTCAGCTTTGTTACTGGCTAATATATCTCACTTATTTCCTCAAGCAATGTTTCAATCAGGTAAAGTCTTATGTCAGGCAATGTCAAAATTGACAAATGCATCAATATCAGTTGTTTAGAACTAAATAACAACCAAAAAATAAGAACCCTATCAGTCACAACTACACCTTGTATTAAGTGTTAGTTACCAAGTGTTACCATACTAACATGCTAACCTAAGAAAGTGAAACATGGATCCCTTATACCAACCAATATCAAAGTTTGCTTACTGAGTGACAATTAAGGGACGGGGCATAGGACTGATGAACTTGTTATAGGATCTGTAAAAATTATCTGTCTCCTCGAGGTCCAAAAGAGTGAGTTTTCTCCTGAGACCTCCTCTTTAACCACATGACTTTTTTCCATCTCACTTCCACATAAACTGCCAGTAGTCATCTACTGAAATACACCACTCATGCTGATGACAGACTGTAATTCCTGCCACTCTGCTGAGTTGCCACGGTTTTCATGCAACCGGTAGCTTTCTACAAGATGTCATCTCTAATCTAACAAACACTTGTTAGATGGTGGCAGTTTGATGCAGTGGTGAAACAGTTGACTGAGTAAGGGCTACTGAAAGCGGAAGTAATCACGTAAAATGATTAAATATAACAGATGCAATTCATGTCACATTCAAAACCACATAAGATGTTTCTAAGGGTTGCAACTGGCCCACACTGTGATGGCCCATAACTAACAGTAGACTTTCCTAAAAAAAAAAACTAATAAGCATTGTTATGTGAGCATTCCTGTATGCTAATGTTTGCATTTCATTCATACTTGCAGTTATTCATCTTGTTTTTTTGTTTGTTTGTTTTTTAGAATTTGATCACTGTGAGCAGTGCTTCATTACAGTATTGTTTTGTGTATCAGTTTAAGATTTTTTTTTAATTTTTGATTATATAGATACATTGATATTCAACCCATGGATTACACATACACAAACTTTTCCACCTAGTCATATGATCCATGAACAGTTTCTATACATTTTTTAAGCCAATAATCAATTTCAATGCATCAATATGACAAATCATACATTGCAATTTGAAAATATGACAATATTTAAATTGCTTATACTCAGATATACTCTCCTTTACTTACATATACCCACTCTGAGTTGTAAACTCTTTAAAAAGGTTTCATTCTTTTCTAGATTGATTGTCTGTACACAGAGGAGACAGGCTATATTATGTAGAAAGATAACTGTCTTGACTTGTGAGGCAACTGATACAAACTACTGATCAAAGGCGGCAGATCACTGTTCAGAACTGTTGAAGACCAATTTAACTTGTGCCAAAGGCCGTCTGCTGTGACACCACCACAGCCTCTTGCTTTTTAATCCTACTCCTCATATGTCTCCTAACATGAAGCCATGAAAGAAAGGAGCTCTGTATTTAATGTGCTGTAAAAAGGAATCAAATGATCAGTGTCAAAGTACTGCACTGTCGGGCCCATTCTCACTTCATCGCAGCCAAGTGATTTATCAAATTACAGGCTGTTTCTGAGAGCTGACAGGGACGATTACCAGTACATGGAGAAGCAGAGGTGGATTTCAGTGGGGCCCTATGCCTTAATCAATAAAGCATCCTCTCCTCACATCACATCCAACCTTACTCACACTTTCTAACTGTCCTGCTCTCAGCCAAACATTTCTTAAAGAGCCCAACACAAACCCTGAAAGCGTATGTATCTGACACACGTGTTTGTGTAAAGGATTGTGTGCATGTGCAAGTGGTTTTTCTTGTGATTGTGCTTTGGTGGGGTGAGATGTAATATGGGAGAGCCTCTGGCAGCTCCATTATCTGGGTGGTGTCAGCCTGTCTGCTTGTACATGCTCCCTTTCTTTGGGCCCACTCTCCCATTCAAACATTTATTTGCTGCCCTGACATACCCTGTCAAGCCCCTTCTGCCTCTGTGTCAGCGAGCTGGGCTTAGTGTACTGCTAACTCTGCAGCTTCAAGGCTTCCCACACTATCATGTGACCCTCTTTTTTAATAGCATTTTGCAACATATCCAATCACTTTGACTTTCATACAATATGATGAGTCGAGAATCAAGGTAGTTAAATATGTGGGTTCTTGTCACTCTACCTGTTTAAAAAGGTCAAAGCTCCTGTAAGTCTGAGTGAAACTGCATCAACTGCTTTGGACGCAGAAAGTGCTAGCTTTCTCTGAGTGCAAGCTAACTTCCACAGTACCTCAGCATTTGATTAAGTCAGTAATTGAGGGCAAAGTGTAAATAGATTGCTGATTCAATTAACCCTATTACAGTTGGAGGTTCATATCACAGCCAGACGTTTAGCCTTTCCAGTGAAAGCCTCACAAACCTGCAGACAGCCTTGGAATACAAATGCATGACCAAAATGGAGCTTTCGCAGTGGCATTGGAAAAACACTTTCTGGGGCACATGGCAGCTCAATTAAAAGTGTTAAATGTGGAAATGATTCTGAGTGCCATTTTACCAAGCGCCTGGGAGGAAGCAGCAGAAGAGAAATGTCATTTTAGTTGTGCAGCAAATGAGAGCACGATTAAGTGACTCTGGAGGCCGAAACAACCTGCTGCATAGCTTGCAAAATGAATCAGGAGCCCAAGAGTGGCCAGTTGTGGCTCTCAGATAAAGCACTTTTTCAACTTGGCAATGGTTATCACCCTCCACATGAAAGTAGCATTATTAATGGCCAGTATAGGTCTGGATATTAATGTCAGGGGGGTTAGGTCCTTAAGGCAATTACAGTACTTCCAAATGAAAATTAATAGAGCCCACTGTATTAGAGGGCACTGTTTTGGCATAAAATCAGGCCAGACCATACACTGTAGGTGATACAAAACACCTTATTTCCAGGTAGAACATCGATACTGGACATTTGTGAACACCCCTTGATTATTAAAGTTTGTTTTATTGTGTTTGTTAGGTTTTTTTTTCTTAAGCCACACCTTCAGGACTTAAGGGACAACAATGTTCAGTAGTTGTTCAGGACACCACCACCTGCTTGAAATATCTCAACAACTATTATTGGATATATTGACATGATGTTAATTAGGATAAATCTTAGAGAGTTTGGTGGTCACCTGAAGCTAACTTTAGCAGCACAAGCAGGTCAAAGTTTTCATTTATAAGGTAAAATATTTTGATATTTAATGGGTGGATTGGCACAAACTTTTGTACACATATTCTTGATCCCTAGATAATTTATCATACTGACTTTACCTCCAGCAGCACCTACATGCTGACATTTGTTGGTTCAGGTTAAATGTCCCAACAAATAATACTTTGGTTTGAGGCCAAAATGCTGCAAAACAAACAACATTCTTAGCCGTACTTTGTTTTTAATGCTAATGAGCAAATAGCGTGATACCAAGGCCCAATTCAGACCAAATTAGGCATAGCGGCAAAAATGTTCCACTGTCTCACATTCATTTTCCTGTGCTCAGCCTGTTTAAGCTGAGGAAGTGCAGACTGCAGGGGGTTTCAGAAAAAATAAAACACCGCAGTCCTGCAGTGAAAAGCTGAGGCAGAGTCAACTTTTTGAGAAACACAATCTAACTTCAGGCTATGAGGACCAATTATCTTATCAGCTGATCAGCTGATCAGATCAAGAAGAGCTGAAAAATCCTTCCATGAGGGAGCACAAAGACATCATTTGCATTTGTAAATGGGCCGAGATTCCCACTTTGCCACACAGAGCTTTTGATTTCTATCACATTTGTGCATTGCAACCTTTATGAAAGTCAGATACACCCCTGCCCACCTCCCCTACTTTCAAATATTATCATTCAGCCTTGCTAAAGTAAGGGCACACTACTTTTTGCTTTTAAAATACACTTTGTCACCGAAGATCAATCATTTTTAAACTGAATAGAGTTCCAAAGGATACTTGCCTCAATAATAAAAAGAAGAATAATTTCATTGTTATTCATCGCCAAAAATCCCCCATCCCTAGCAATTTAAGTGAACTTCTTGTTTCTTCATCCTGCCTGATAAACACAAGATTTTTGTGTTGTTCAAATCAAAGGATTTCTAGCGGTGAGCTCTAGATTCACAGAATAATCTCCTTACTTCTTTCGATTTCTCTCCCACTGCCCTCTGCCCACTTTTTTCATTCATTTCCCGCTGCCTGCCTGTGTCTCCCTCCTGGCTCCAAAAGAAATCTGCCTCAAACCATCTGTCTCCAAGCACAGCACATGCCTCCTCTAGTCACCAGAGAGAAGGAAAAGAGCATGTGGGGATGCAATAGACCCATTACAGGAGCAAATGGTCCCCCTTCTTCCTCTCTATCTACTTCTCCCTTCATCCATCCAGATGCTGTTGCTCCACAAGTCAGGTTAAGTCAGTAAAAATGGGATAAAGAGAGCCAGCTGGTGAGTAGATGTAAGTGAAGCAGCACACTGGGACATAAAATGGCATGCCACTAGTAATAAACATTAGAACTGGTAATGTGAACCAAAATTAATCTTTGAATACAGTTAATCAATTTTACTTTGGGTCAAGAATAGCAGTTATAATTTTTACATTCCAAATCCTCACTTTTTCTGTAGCACTAGTGTGAGAGGATGCGTGTGGTCCTTCATTTCTCATTTCAGGAGTGCCTCCTTTCTCACCATGGCTGCTCTGCTTGGCAAGTGGAATTAGAGCCCTGGACGAGCCAGTCCGACATCTCAGCAGGACGTTTGAAGGCTGCAATGAGAGGATGAAGCCTGCATGATGTGAACCATGGTGCCTGCATGCAAGCACATAGACTCTACGGAGGGACAGGGTTTGCATATATATTTGTTTCAACTTTTGGATTGTTCTTGAGTAGGAGGTCCTACTATTTTCTATATGAAACTTGTAATACTCCAGTGGCTCCAGTTGTGATGCTTAGTATGAGTATATTTCAGCAAAAGTTCTTCTAACAAATACAATGAGTGATGTACTTGTGGTGGGTACATTATATGGTTTGAGGTATATGCACAAATACTACATTCTGAAAAGAACAGTTTAAGATCTAATTATCCTACAAATATAAAGACTGCACCTGTTGCCCTGGATTGACACAACGCACAGTGAGTAATTTTGGTGTTTCAGTCTTTGCTTCACACATCGTGTCAGCAGGCGAGGACAACAACAGCTTTCTGGCTATGACTCAGAGGATGTAAGCCTGCTACAGAATGGTGATCCTCCTACAGCACGGCAAAATCCTGATAACAGTCCAAAAGGTGAGCATCAGTGCTGAATCACTCCATGAATCACCCATTCAGAAATGTGCAGCAATTGTGCAAACTGTGACGATATGAAAGCTATCTAACAGAAGCTTTAAAGAAATGTGGAATGTGACAGTCTGCAAAGTTTTTATACCATTTCATATGATCAATCATGGCTATTTTACTGTGTTAAAAATAACCACAAAAATTTGACAACTGCCAACAGAAGAAACACCTAAGCAACTCACTGAAGAATATTTTCTAGTATGAAAGAGTTTTCAAATTGTGAAAGCAGACCGGAGAATGTCAAAATGAGAAAAGGCAAACACTTTCACACATTGTAGAAAAGCAAAGGTATATAAAAAAAAAAAAATCAAACTAATCACTGCATTCACAGTAAGTGCTGTGCCCTGCTGTGTGCATATGGACTCCTTCATAGGATGCAGAGCTCACATCTGGAATTCATGTGTGCTACGTTTTAAGGAACTGTAGCACGGCTGTATTATTAAGCACCAAGTCAAACACATTATTTCTTAATTGTAATTACAACTTTGGTCTTTGAACGACATAAAAGCCGTCTACTTTGAAAGTGGTATTTAGAAAAACTCCAGTATCTTGATGACTTTGACACTAAAACCTAACAGAAGAGGGATTAACATCATTACTTTCACCTCTGCTTTTCCTGCTAGGACAAGTCAAACTGTTAGACAGGCCTTTTGTCAGGATTCTCCACTCCAAGGTTCCTACACCGTTCCTGTTCATGGTAAAAACTCCTTTCTGCACAGGCAGTTATGTTACCAACTGGACACCATTTGGTAACCAAATTAATAATCACAACCTGTCTGCCTGTTGTGTTCAGTGTTGGTTAAACCTGACAGTCATATAACAGCTTTATAAGGACAAAATGGCAGTCAATTGATGTGTTTCTTATTAACTGATGAACTGATGTTTCAAATCATAAACATTTTGGGGCAGTCATATTGTTTTTGCCACATTTCCTCTAAGCCTCCTGTATCTACATATTGGTTCAAATCTGACAAGTCTTGGCAATATGCTTACTGGATGCCAAGCTGTTTCCAAGAGACAAGAAAAAGCCATTAAAAATATTATTTAGGCTTAAAACATATCCACAAGCAAAACCAATAAAGCATATCGTCACATATAAACCTCAGGCATCATGAAGTTCTGCCCCTGTCAGATCCAGCCTGCTGACCATGCCCCATTTAATTTTAACAAGGACGACTCTGATTCATTTGTTAACTAATTTAATAAGAAAAATATCATTAGCATAATTTCTTGTCCAATGTTAGAGCAACTTATTCTTTCAAATTCAGTCCCATTTGTACAATTTTACCAAGTGCATCCAAAGGAGAAGCTGTTTTGTTGCACAGTGTGCTTTGACAGTTAGGAAACATCCTGTTGCCACTGTTACTCTGGTTGCTCCTTGGCAACAAAACAAGAATGTCTTTTTTGACGTTTCAAAAAAAACCAGTAAAGCTGCTGATGAAAAAAGACTGTTTCAGAGTGAGCGGACAGATAAATACATGGTTGTGCCAGCTGTAAAGCCCATGTGCTTACCATGCAGTGACAAGGTTTCTGTGAGGGATGAATTGAAAGCATACTCTCAGGAAAGCTCAGATGGAAGGACACAAAACTGGCAATGTAAACTCTTAAGATGTTTTTTAATTTAAAAAATGAAAAGTTGGACATGGACTTAAAAAAAACAAGATAGTAAGACAGAATGTTTTTGCTGTAGCCAGCAAGGTGACTCTGTGACCACATTTCTATGGCTTACCATTAAAAAAAAACAACAGTGTACATAATTTAGCTGCTGCTGTGTTGCCGAGTTGACAAATCAAGCCAAAATCTTTTTCAACTTCAGGATTTGTTTTTCTCATGAAAGCACTGCACTCTGAACTTTTTCTTGCTTACACAAAATATGGATTTTTAAAGACCCCGCACACCCACACAGGTGTTTAAAGTCATCAAAAGCTTAACACAGCAACTGGAAAAATGTCACAGGTGCAAAATGAAACTGACAGGGATGTCAGTCAAGCAGAGTGTGTACATGCCTACACACTCTTGAGGAGAGATCTAATGAGGGGAAATAATTGAAAACACCTGTATAGGTATTGCACTGCTGTATAAGGACTTAAATTGGAACTTAATATAATACAATAGGGTGATGAAAGAAAAAACAATCAATGGAATGGAATGTTTTAAGCAGCAAGTAAATTGGATATATACAGTATTTAAGTTACAGGAAACTAGGAATCACATGTCTCAATATCTACACTACCGGTCAAAAGTTTGGACACACCTTCTCATTCAATGTTTTTCCTTTATTTTTTCTACTTTCTACATTGTAGATACATACTGAAGACACCATATGAATATAAAAACATAAAGCTATATAGAAAGATATAAAGATATATGGAATTATGTAGCAAAGAAAAAAGTTATAAATAACTCTAAATATGTTTTAGATTTTAGATTTTTAAAATTAGCCACCCTTTGCTTTGTTGACAGTGCTGCAAACCCTTTGCCTTATCTCAATGAGCTCCATGAGGTAGTCACCTGAAATGGTTTTCACTTCACAGGTGTGCCTTGTCAGGATTCATTTGTGGAATTTTTGCATCTTAATGTGAGGGACCATCACTTGTGTTGTGCAGAAGTCAGGTTTGTACACAGCTGACAGCCCTATTTGACAACTGCTAGAATTCATATTATGGCAAGAACCAATCAGCTAAGTAAAGAGAAACAACAGTCCATCATTACTTTAAGAACTGAAGGTCAGTCAGTTCAGAAAATTGCAAAAACTTCGAATATGTCCCCAACTGCAGTCGCAGAAACCATCAAGCGTTATGACGAAACTGGCTCACATGAGGACCGCCCCAGGAAAGGAAGACCAAGAGTCACCTCTGCTGCTGAGGATAAGTTCATCTGAATCACCATAAATGTCACACAGAGTTCTTGTAACAGACACATCTGTGCATCAACTGTTCAGAGGAGACTGCGCCAATTAGGTCTTTATGGTCAAATAGCTGCTAGGAAACCACTATTAAGGAAAAGCTATGGACAGAAGGGATTGGTTTGGGCCAAGAAACATAAGGAATGGACATTAGACCAGTGGAAATCTGTGCTGTGGTCTGATGAATCCAAATTTGAGATCTTTGGTTTCTGCAATGCAGAAAAGGTGAACGAATGGTTTCTACATGCATGGTTCCCACCGTGAAGCACGGAGGAGGAGGTGTGACCATGTGGGGGCGCTTTGCTCGTGACACTGTTGGGTATTTATTCAAAATTGAGGGCACACTGAACCAGTATGGCTACCACAGCAGCCATCCTGCAGCAACATGCCATCCCATCATGTTTGCGTTTAGTTGGACCATCATTTATTTTTCAACAGGACAATGACCCCAAACACACCTCCAGGCCGTGTAAGGGCTATTTGACCAAGAAGGAGAGTGATGGAGTGCTGCCCCAGATGACCTGGCCTCCACAGTCACCTGACCTAAACCCAATCGAAATGGTTTGCGATGAGATGGACCGCAGAGTGAAGGCAAAAGGGCCAACAAGGGCTCAGCATCTCTGGGAATTCCTTCAAGACTGTTGGAAAACCATTTCAGGTGACTACCTCATGAAGCTCATCGAGAGAATGCCAAAACTGTGCAAAGCAGTAATCAAAGCAAAGGGTGGCTATTTTGAAGAATCTAAAGTATGAGTTATTTCACACTTTCTTGTTCACTACATAATTCCATGTGTGTTCATTCATAGTTTTGATGCCTTCAGTGAGAATCTACAATGTGAATAGTCATGAAAATAAAGGAAAAACATTAAATGAGAAGGTGTGTCCAAACCTTTGACCGGCGGTGTATATGTAGGGATGTGACATACTGCGTAACGTATTGTGAAGTTATAGAGAGCATCAAATGTTTTGATTTTTCTCAAAGAAGCCCAGACAACAGGAGAGTATGGACAATTACATTTCATAAAAACCAGGAGGCTAACGGTGTCAACTTAACAGAGAAATAATACAGCTAGACACTCTGTGTCTCACTGAGAAGAGTCCAAAACCAGAGTTGAAGTCACCACAGAGCATTTTCATCATGCTCAATCAAAAAGAAACCATGTTGAAAGTTTGAGTACAATGCTAACAGAAGAGCCTAATCAATACACAAAACCACAGAACAAGCTCTTGATTTCATGCTTTGTGTACTGTACATGTATACAATAGATGTATTACTTGAGTAGCCGAGGATAAGTGTGCTGTTTTAAAATCTAAATCTTACTTGTCATCTTTCTGATGCCTGTCAGTTGAAACATCATTCATTAGGTTATAAGTTATCTTTTTAACCTGAGTCACCTTTTATCAACAGTAGTTTGACTAATTAGCTATTTCTTTTGTAAACCTGTTTTTCTTTCTAAAACAAACCATTTTAAAGGCAGCACCTGAACTAGGAAATAAAGATGGGAAAAGAAACAACTAAGGACTCACCATCCTTTGATGACATAACAATTGATGGCAAGAAAAACTACATGGTTAAAACCTATTGAGCTGCATAGCGGATGTGTTTACAATTTTGAATTTCTTGTTCTTCTTAAAGGGCTGGACACTGACATTTGTCAATATGTTGTGGATATGAAATAGCCTGAAAATGCTGATTTAGTGAACTTGATAGCATAAACCTAAATAACATTAAAACTAACTGAAAGGTCAGATCTATTGTAAACTGAGGCCAGACCACATGAATGAAAATTCTCTTGTTTCTTGTTCTATTCTCTTCATACTGAGTTTAGGATATAGATGCATGTGTTTCCAGGGTGGTTATTTAGCTATGGGAGTCTGAGTCATGACCTCTGAGTCATGTGACAGAGCAACCATGAACATTGCAGACCAGTGTGAGTATTTTTAAAAGATTTCTGTCATTTTAAGAACAAATGTGCCTTCTCACAAAAATACACATGCACACCTACACTGATGTCACAGACTGAGAGTAGTGGACATATATAAAGAAATTTTGCGATCCAGGAGGTACAAATGTACACTTCAGGCCATTTGGCTGACATTTTGATCCACAGTAAATAATTTCCACAAACCTGGCTGATGGCAGCTTTAAGTGGAAGCGCAGCGTGAAATCAAGACCACTGCCGGTGTGACACGAAAACCCACCTCATCCTTTGAAAGATGCATCAAATGTAGGCCCAGCTCAGCTCAGCTCAATTATCACAAAGATATGGTGAATTAGAAGGAATATTTACTGCGAAGAAATGCTGCAAAAGATGACGAAGAAGAGCTGCAATTAAAAACTGGCATTTCCTGTGTTCTGTACTGTTGGATCTCTATATGTGCCCCTTTTTTAGCAGGAAAAAAAGGCAGTAATGCCCACTTAAACAGGCAGAGCAGCTACATGACTTAAGTCAGCATGATTTTTGACACCCATCACAAAGCAAAGCTGCTCCCACATGTCATCTTTCATTATGAATCCCAGAGGATTAAGAGACATTCTGACACATCATGTAAACCTGTTAACTTCCAGACCGCTGTGGGAAGACTTCCTGGATAACCTGATACTTTGTTTAGATGCAATTATGTGCCATGCGAGGTCCATAAACCCAACATCAGTGTCACCATGTCTCAAAACAACAAAAGCTGTCTTGCCTCATCTTTTAAGTCCTAACTTCACTTCAACGTGTTCAGATCACTATGGATCCACTGAAGTTATTTCAAGGTAATTAAGCACAACTGTAAGATTTAAATGTTACACTTCTGTCCTTTTTTGAATACACTTAACATCATGGGATTGATTAGATTATCTGCAACTTACACAGACATTCTGGCCTAACAGTTAGCCCGTTCATTTGGGTCTTCAACACGGACTTGAAAAGATGGTAAGTTTGAAGAGTTTTTCCACTTATAATTTATAAACCTCCAGTATTTATTTATTTCCAGGAGAATAATCTATTTAAGCTATAGACATCAATCTGTTTTAAGTCAGAAAGTAAAAAGGGACGTCCATGGCTGGTTTTCAAACAAGTCAATTAGTTGCACAAACTGAGCTCTTTAGGATGAGACATGAGCAGATGGGGAAAGTTAAAAATATGCCTCAATGACTTTACACATAAAACTCGCCAACTATTCATGCAATCCCGATAACAAACAGAACTGTAGGGGCTTCAAAAATGTTTACGTTTTTGCTTTTAAAAAATACTCTACATGTGCTAATGTTTTCGAGAAGCAAAATGACTGACAGATAATTTTAATGAGCAACAGTACGAAACAACACGAAACCATCACTATATCTTGATTTCATGAGGCAGACACTGTACCTGAGATCTATGTATGATATAAATTAGAGTAGATTGTTGAAGTGCAATCACATTCAGTCATCACTTTTCACAGTTGTAAATGATTTTGTGTGTTTCTATCATTAAAAAAGAAAGGAAAAAAGGTCTTTGGGGAAATATTAGAAATACCCCTTTATGTCTCTGCCACTGAAGAAGGGATGTCAGCGTCCGTGTTCAGCTGACAGCAGCTGGCAGGCTGAGCTCGTGCATTGGAACATTGCACAAACTAACCAAACAAACAGTATTTAAACGGACTGATGTGATATTTTCTGATAAGTTTATGTGCTGTTTAATGTGCTGGAGCTGAGCAGCCAATTAGCAGTCGAGCCTACAAAACTGGGAGCAGTGCGCTCCTCTGATATGAATGTTTGTTTGTTTCACTGTGGTGCAGGAACAGATGTGCTTTCATGTTGGTAAGTTTGATAAGAAGACTTTCAGCCGGAAAGGGTTGCAGTTTTAAGTCCTGGACTCTTGTGTCGAGTGGCTGGCCGCTGTCCGTCTGTCAGTGTGATCATCTGCCCATAACAGAGCACTGACTTTACTGATTTATGTAAATTTGTTTTAAAACTAAGCAATTAGTTAATTAACTTGACTGAATTATAACAAGTTCCTTATCTTTATAGAAAAAGAATTCTTATTTGAAGTTAAACGAAAGATAAGAGGCGCCATCAGGAAATTTAAAAAAATAAATAGCATCAAATATACATTTGAGCAGAAGGTAATTTATTTATCTGGAAATGGCCTTTGGTTGACACAGTTATTTTTCAGCATCAATTCGGTTTATCTAACACGGATTTGGTTACTCAGCTGATTAAGGTTACATAATAAGCTGGTCTGATGTAGAAATTATCAACAAAGTGATACCTTAAGCTTTATGAACTTCATTTAGCTGCAATTTAGTAAAGAGGCAGCAGAAATGGTTTTCTGAGCTTAAAGATATCCAATGAGTCAAACCGTTACTTTTACAAATATTATAACTGTGAT
Organism: Acanthurus tractus; assembly: GCA_029783725.1. Lineage (NCBI taxonomy): Eukaryota > Metazoa > Chordata > Actinopteri > Acanthuriformes > Acanthuridae > Acanthurus > Acanthurus tractus. Next base: position 9,584,754 of record JAQNCA010000013.1, read on the forward strand.
ATAAGCCCTGACATTTGTGAGATATCAGACACATTACTGATTTGCACATCTTACCAGACTAAAGTGTGAGTAAGTGTGTGTCAATCTGAGTGGTCAGTGATTCAACTTTTAGTTAGACAGCAACAAGCCACAGTGAACAGTAATAGAGAGAAGAGAAGGCAAATGAGGGTGACGACTTTTTCCTCAGCAACCAAATAAACCTGAAACAATGGGGAATAAAAGAAATTATTCAGGAGCAATTTAACCACTACAGAGCCCCGAGGCAAGCAATACAAACATCTTAGCCAGCCAGTAAGCATTAGAGATGTAGACTCATGAATAAATGATCCTCAGATCCCCAATTTGACATCACAAAGATACACACTGGGCCCACCATCAAAGGCCTTCCATCTCTGCCAGTGAGTTGTCACTGCAGAGGTAATAACTTTCTACTTCTCTCTCTCTACCTCCCTCCCTTCCTCTCTTTGCCTGCCTCTCTATTTTCATTTTCCATGCAACACATTGTAATTACATATCTCTGCCACTGAATCCAGGGTAGCGACGTTTGATACTGACGCACCCCGCCCACAAGCCTCCCGTGGGTGTCAAGACATCAGACAACTGAGGAAGTCAACCACCTGCTGGGTGCACCCCCGCACTTTGCTGCTTGATCGGCAAAACTAATCCTGCATGATTTTAGATATGTGTTAATACTGACAATCAAAGTCCCATGACTTGAGATGACACTGTGCTCCCCGTGATCTGGGAGCTGTCACGGACAGCGCACTCATCAGCTCTGGTGACAAGTGCGATGATGCCGATACCACCAGATGGAAGCGTGAGGTGAACATGCGGGCTCCTAAATAGACCCTGCTAATTAAGATTTCATCTTTGTTTTACAAGTGCCACTGAATTTTACAGTTTGTTTTAAGTATTAGGTTGTATTATAAAGTGACTGTAGTCATTTTAAGTATCAAGGAGCAATAAAAGTAGCACAAGCTTTTAATTGCTCCTTCATGTTATTACATCAAACTGACAAGTGCTAAAGTACGAGCTATTGTTCTTTAAAGTTTCCCTCCTACATAATGGTTTCCCACGTATAGAGCTTCAAAATATGGAAAAATGCTTTTAAAAAACTCCCCGCTCTGCTCAGCACAGCTGCTTGTACAAGGCTGAGCAGTGAAAAAGCAGTGATGGCTCATCAAGATGGCTGATTCCACAAAACAAGTTTGAAATTCAGTCTGATCCGCACTCAGGTTTGGAGTCTGTTGTGTGTCAAAGCTAGCAACCTGCAGAGAGATCAGAAAGGTAGGAGTGACTAACATCTTTTATTAGTTAATGTTGCTTATTAGTCTGCTAGCTTGTATCTGGGGAAGCTAACACAGCGTTTATGGTTGTAAAACATACAATCATGACTACTGCATTTTACAGAGATAATTCAGTGACACAGGGGTTTTTCTGGTAGTGTAAAGAAGCTCCAGGGTTTGGTTTATGCACAAACCCTGCAGACACTACCATGTAACCATCAAAACCTGTTAATATGCTAATGCAAACTCTCACTCTCTGTCCTGACAGGTCCGCTCAGTGCGGAGTTTTCAGCTTTCTTTGCCTTTAATTGGTTTCTAACCGTGTGACATTTCAGATCTAGCTAACCTGAGGTAGACTCTCAGATCTGGGAAGTGCACAAACATCTCCACAGGTTTACAATTATTATATTTAATCAGAAACTTTAGGGGTCTTGCAAGTAAAAAAAAAAAAAATTGTATGAGTGGAGGGTATCTTTAAGCTAAACGTCTATGAAGTCATTAATTGCTTTGCAAAACACTTCAGTTACTAAGTCCAAAGGTTGCAATGGCCCATCTTCCTTACCTGCTCATTTTATTCTTGGTTTACTTTGGATATTCACTTACTTTTCTATCTGACTTGAAACCAATTGAACTTTGTCATTACTGTTGTTACTGTGGCGGAAAATTTCACATTATTTTGCTTAATTTCCTGTGCAAAGAATTCTATTATACAGTTATGAAACAATATATTTCCACAGTCTGAGAGGCTGATACAACATTATTGTCTCTGCAGATGGTGCAAATGCGGAGGTTTTCACTTCTGAAATGATTATATTAAACTTCATAGTGATATTTAACTGGTTTCAATGACATTATACATGCAGGGAGTTTTGGCATTGAGACTTATTTTGCCAGGCAAAAACAGCACAAAACTGATGTCATCGGGGCCTACGAGTGTACAGATAAAAACACATACATACATACCACTTCCTCTACTACCACCTCCATGTAGTAGACTTGTCTGTCCCACCAAACTAACACTACTACGCTGTTTATTCATATTCTAAGCATTAAATGGTAACAAAAAGAATCATCAGCTTTAGCAAAATACATAAAGCATGTTTTCAGTAAAGCTGCAGTTTATTTTATCAATAACTCGATACTACAGCCAGCTCCTAATTTTCAAAAAAAGCCATATTAACTATTTCATTTAAATATATATTATCCCAGATATACAGTGACTTCACCTTGACTTTGCATACCGTGTCTGCATGCAAAGTGGTGATGTACATCTTGGCTGACCGGACGAGGGTGCACAGCAAATCTTCCACGATGAGCTCCACCGGCGACAGTAGTCAGTGAAGAATCCTTTTGGCGCCCTCTGATAGAAATACTGAATGTGTTATTCAGATTGTGTTCTTTTATTGTGTGTTTGTATATGTAATTCTGATGACAAATTCACACGATTTGTCAGTCAGAACAGGATTAGTTTCCAAATGATGCAAAATAAGCCGTCAACGTCACTTCAAAGTGTCTTTCTCTCCCCCTTCAGCAAATAATCAGCATGAACTGATGGAGCTCTACGCCACAGTTGTGGTCTGGCACTCGCTACCTCCGCCCCATGGAGCTATGCTGCCAACCTCATTGCAGCAGAAAAATGACAAGACAACTGCTGCGGTAAACAGACTACTGCTGAATTAGTATTATCTAAATAGAATCGCCTTTTCTTCTTGGCCTGGATGAGACAAGTTTAGCACCGTGGCACAATTAACATAGTGGCCTGCAGCTGAATGTGGGAGAAAGTAAAGAGACAGAGATAAAGCATGAGCAGCAATAAACCAACAAATCAACTTTATGCATTCATGCCTCCTGGTTTGTGGTGCACGAGTTCAGATGCATAATGCTTAAATATGAATAAAATATTTTCCCAGGTTTCTTTTGTTTCAGCAGTGAAATAGCTCATTTCAGTCAGCCAGCGTACACAGAACAGATGTATCATATGAAAACACAGTTAAAGTAACCACAAGTAGCACAATTATTTGGCATCTTGGCTCTGACCTCATCATCGCCCAAAAGCATACAACAAGTTAAGGACAACATCAAACCTCTCCCATAACCACATTTTTTCACAGAACCCAACACAAGCTTTCGTCTGCCACATACTTTAAGACCAACCACTGTGTGCTCACCTGCCGGGTACCTCAGATCACAGGTGGAGCATGCTATCAAGTGACATGAGGTGGATAAATCTAAGCCCCTGCATTGCAGCAAGGCAGCAGCATAGAACCTATCAGCTATGCAGATAATTATGAAGAGCAAATTAAAAATCACAAAAATGTAGCAGAGAATCTCTTCATATGTAATGATAAGCTGCGGATAGTGCTGATAGTGCAGCTCACTGTAAAAACAGTGTCATAAAAAAATGGATAACAGCAGCTTAAATCTAAATATGACAAACAGCGAAGGGCGGCTGCAGCTTAAGAGTTACAGCAGGCTGTTCACTGATTTCAGTGTTTGGGTTCAGTCCACGCTTCATCCTGTCTATATGTCCAGGTGTCCTCAGGCAAGAAATGATTCTCAAATACTCCCGATTGTCAGGCAAGAAACCTCTGAGGTTTGAAGCAATAAATTACTGTAGCCACTTAAAATTTAGCATGCAAGCTGTTAAAGAAAGCTATTTCGAGTTGAGATATTTTTTATAATGGGAGAGACCACTGAGAATCTCCCCAAATGTGTTTCTAATGTATTAATTGCCGACCCATATTCAACTTAGACTATTCTTCATGACAGACTTTGTTTCAGGAAACTGTTAAACATGTGTTTTTTTCCTTTGTTGTGTTATGAAAGGGGCAAAACACACATAGATATATTTAACTTTGTGCTTTAGTCCCTGTACCTTCTGCATGACTGTATCTTTTCCAGTGCAGGCCTCCATTTGAGCCAACACTTCTGTTCTCCTAGACTGTTTTTATGGCTCAGAAATTTTAAATATGCATATTTGGAGTTCCCGTCTTCATTTTTCATTGGATGGTGGCTCTTGCAGGTCCCAGCACTACACTACTTTATCATGGTTATGCTCTGGCAATGACAAAAATAGAAATAGTTCAGAGTGATAACCTGAACGTCGCAACCTCTGCACAGATGACCTCTCTGTTTGCACGTGCAACTACATGGCTGAGTGGTCAGCACCTCCAAATACCCATATGTGTTTGTATGAAAGCATGTCAGTTGTGAGGCTCCAGTTCTCTGCCTGCACTTACATGTGCAGTATGCCACATGGTGATCCAAGCCTACTATCATAGAGTAATTCATTTAATTATTATTTAAAATAATAAAATCTATGCTATGATAGAACACTAACATTTTTTTAATATATACGTATGAGACTGTAATCGGTTGAAAGTAATGTTTTTAAACTGAAAACAATGAGAGAAAAAACTACAAATTAACTTTTCATTCTCATTTTATCTAGTGACAGTTTTTTTCAAACTCCTGTTTGTTTTTCTGTGTGTTTAATTTATTTTTAACAATAACCTTATTAGTCATAGAACACCATTTTCCAGCACAAACTTATTGTCTGTATATGAAAACCAAAAAAGCAATGAAAATGTGATTTGGATACAGCCAGCAGCAGAAATGGGAAACAGCCAACACTTAAAAGAGAGAAGCATTTAGTTCTAGCATAAGAAATCTAATCATATTTTGTATATTTTTATCTATTTCTTGGTGTGACACCTTCTGATGGTGTCTTATGTTGTTTTTTTCTCTTTAATTTTTTACTCATCTATTGTAATTTTATAATTCTATTGTTGTCTATTTTGCTTAAAATGTCATTCTAACTTGAAAGGGGAAAAAAAACACTTTCTTTAACGGACTAAATATAAATCTTGGAATAAATCTTCAATCTTGTATCTCCTGTTTTACCGTGTGTTGGACACTTATATATTCCACAGGATATGGAAACACAGTATCAGCAAAAAAATTGGCGGGGAACAAATATCAAGAGGATACAGTAAGAGTGACAGGTGTGAGGAAAGGGAATGAGGAAAAAAACAGCTTGACAGGCAGTCATTGTTTTAAGGCTATAGGCAAGATAAATGTAGCATGGGTATAAAGTGTGTGAAGTAAGTGAGGAGTCGAGTTGAGAAGGAGGCAGAGAGACATCGGTTGAAGACAGTGTGGGGAAAATAATGGTTGTCTAAGATGAAATAGATACAGCGAACTGCCCATTGTATGCAGGACCACAGTCCTAAAACAAACTGGCGTACTGTACATGACACACTAACGCATACAGTTGCTTCAAAATTTGTCAGCCAAAAAAAAGAAGATATCAAACATCTGTGTGAGCTTCAAGAGACTATACCCTACCAGCCTCGCAACCTGTCATATGTTTCCCTTATTTCCTCTGCCTCTGATACTGCATCTGTCTGCTTTGCCTTCATCCTTAACCTACACCTACATGCACAGTCACACACAGCCAAACATTGTGTGCAAGCATGAGTATGTGTATATTTCTCTCTCACACACACACACAAGCATACACACACATTCTGCACTTCAGATCTAAAATGAGGTGGAAAAGTAACTGCGAAGCCAGACAGACGCCTGCAGCTATCTCAGGGATGAATACAACTATTCCATTACAAACACCTTTAATGTCGCCATGGTGCGTCTGGCTTGCTATGCACTCCCATCATTTCATTCTTCTTGAAGGTACCTTCCCTATTATTTCTGGTGGCAACTTTGTAGCATACAACTCATAAAGAGGGAAAAGACGCAATCAACCAATATGTTTTCTTAATGAGACGGCATTATAAAAGTCTTTCATGGTTTTTTCAAGCCTGGTGTAGTAGTCTGCAACACATTAACAACCTTAGAAAATAAATTCAGATTACAGAAGCAAGGTGCTGGAGGAGAAATAACCCAACTCTGCTGTAATGTGTGAAAGACTTGTGACATCTGTGTTGGAAGGATTAGAATAAATGCAACACTCCTCTTTCCCCCCAGACTATTTTTAATCTGCCTGTCACAGCTGTGTAATCTAATGTGAGCTTGGTGGTAGATTTTTATCATTTTTTTGAAATGATATTCCTTTAAAATCTCATCTTAGCCATACATTTAACATACTAGCAGGGGAAGTTATAGTGACTCCCAATGAACCAGGCAACGACCAGTGTGAGGCCCCTCATTATTTTGCTTAGCACAATTATTATTGTTCCTTTAAATACTACATTTTACCCGGGTAAAAAATTAGAGCCCTTTTGTAAAAAAATATACTTAGACAAAAGTAAAAGGAAGTCAGTAAATAAATATTCTGAGTAGCATTACATTTTTTTTCTTATTGAGAGTAGCTGATAAGATGTACCTTTAAAATGAAGAACATTTTAAGGCAACAGTTGCCCTTAATGTTTTAATCCAACAGTGGAGTAACATCCCGCTACAGAGCTCACATAGTAAATCCAAACTCAACTTTAAAATCATATATATATATATGTATGTATGTATACATATATACACAGATTTTGCAGACCCTGTCTGTATAACGTCAGTATAGCCATTTCAAAATTATCAAGACCATATTTTCAATAAAGAGGCCTGGACACCATGGCGGATTTAAAAGGCGATATTAAATTACAGTCAGCCACTTTGACACTAGTAGAATTTGAAAAACAGCACATAAGAACAAAAAGAGACGTATGATATGAACTCAACGTTGCGTCAATAGATAGAAAGATTAAACAAAGTACTATGCGCATACAGACACATAACATAAAACTAAAGCTAACCAACGGTACTCACCTATGTGGACGCCTTGCTGCGTGTAATTCACAATCTTCTCTTAGTTCACAATTTTCTCTTGGTTCGACGTCTCATTTCATTATTGTATATCGTAAAAAACAGTCCACTTGTGGTGACCTGCCCCAGTATATCCTCTGTACCAAGCTGCGCCCCTCACAGTTTTCCAACAGGCCGAGGCAGCGGTACCTGAGCTAGCTTACATCAACTAGCTTAGCTTCTTCAACTGCTACTGACACACCTGGTGCCAAAGTAAACCACCTGTTGCTCCTCTGTTGTGGAGTTTCGGCTTTTTAGTTTCCTTTTCCACTTCTTCTTCTAAAATCCATTCTGAAAAAAAATATATATTTGTAAAGACTGTTTGTGTTCGATGGTAACTTCAATAATTGTGACCTTTGATGTCTTACACCTTAAGGTCATAGGTCAAGGTGGGATGGTCCACTTAATGCGAAACATTTTTGATGATTGATATTGGCAAGCAAAGATGTTTTCTTGGTCATATATGAAATGTAGACAGATTTGATTTTATTTATTATTCGCTATTGTTCTTTTGAAATTGTATATTTCTAAATTTTAAACAAAATACATGCAAGGACTAAAGACTCAGGTCTGAACCCCGAGAATAAACTACTGTTAGAAACAGCCATCACTGTTAAATGTAATCCTATACATTCTCAAAATGTTATAGTTATTTTATGATTGTCATGTTTAAAAAATGTAACTGCTACCAGTAGTTTTTGATAGTTACAGTTAATTTACATACTATGTAAAATAAGGAGCTTTTCTTTGATCAAATAAGATTTCATCCTTACTAAAAATCCACTCTAATGCTTTAAAATAACTATTTTCAATTTCTTTCATTATGTGAGAAATACATATGTACGCACATGGGTAGCAAAGATAATTAGTTGTCTCCCAGCTTTATACTAGCTCACCACTTCAAACTATTCCCACGCACAGGAACAGATATGTCCACAGAAAATTGTGACATGAGCTGAAGGTTAAAGAGTGCTTCTAGTTGAGGTTATTATTAGACCAGATAACTGCCCTGCAGCATGTTCGGTGTTTGTTTGCTTTGACTTTTAATCTCACAAAGTCCTGATCCTTTTTTGAAATATGAACACTGGACAAGACGTGGTTTGCTTTTGGCTTTGAAAATAGAATCATTTACACACTGTCAGAGCTTTGCTTTATTTGAACTGCTTTTTATGTTGCTTATCTTTGCCACAGAACCTGGTGTTGAATGTGAGTGGACAGTTATCATTTTGACCAATGCCATATTTAGCACATTCCTTAACACTTGTATGCATTTCTTTCTCAAATTGGCTTTTGATACAGAAATGTATCTGTAAACAAGTTATTCATATTTGGCTTACATTCTTTACTTTTTACATCATTACAATTTCAAGGACCCTTTCATAACATTAGAAACAAATTCATTTTGATTTCAAACAAATGTTTAAACATTTCACA
>JAQNCA010000013.1:9593387-9609576 GCA_029783725.1 Acanthurus tractus
TTACAATTTCAAGGACCCTTTCATAACATTAGAAACAAATTCATTTTGATTTCAAACAAATGTTTAAACATTTCACACATTTCAAACATTTCAAAATCCTGGGAAATTAGCTTTTGGTTCTTATGGAGCTTGTGGACAGTCCTTACAGGGACATTTTTCAGTCCATTAAGTACCCACATGAGCTGCACATCCAAGTACTGATTTGTAGATATTAGCATGTAAGTATTGATATTGTGACAATGGTGGCATACTGACTTTGTATTTAGCTCAAAGCACTGCTGTCTCAGTGCAGCCTCGAAGTGCTGCCAGCATGGCTATAGAAGTGATTTTTATTATGGTCTTACTGATCTATCTCTTGATTTCATCATTGCTATGTTAAAAAAATTTTAAAAAATTTTAAAAATTGCACATATTAATTTAAAAAAATGTCTTCATGACTTGGTTCACACTGACATTTCTAAACCTTGCAAGAATCTGGCTCAACGTCTGTGGCTAAATTACAAAGCGTCTCAGCAAAAAAGCCTACTTTGAGAGAAAAAAAAAAATCCTGCTATTTCTTTCCCAAATATCAAAAAAAGACAATTTCTGGGACCATTAAGAAATTGAAACTCTTTCTGAGGAGCAAGCTGCCATGCAGTAAATAGTCACCCTGACTTTCTATCTCCCAGTCTGTCACCTTAAGTATGCTCTTCCCCCCCCACCCTCATCCTCACCTCCCATTCTGCTGGTTTATTATGCTTCCACACTTAGCTATAAATGTGATATGTGTTGTATATTGCCTCTTTACTCACATAAAAAATAAAATAAAAACTATTGTGACCGCACTCATTTGCCCGTTGTCTGCACACTGCTTCATCTAGTTGAAATCCCTCTTTTGTCAATTACAGTCTTCCTTTCTTCTGCACTGACAAAGCTGTTTTATTTCAAACTGCCTCATTGACACAAAGAACTTTTTTTTTTTTGCTTTTTGTCGTCTTCTTTGCAAAAATTGGCTACATAATCTTATGATGCACACTGAGCGCTGACATTGTGCTGACAAGCAATGACAGCGATGAGTGTTAGCAGGGTAGCACAAGGTATTTTATCTTAATGAGCTGCCGTACTGTCTGAGTTTCCCTCCACCTGTGATGTGAGAGGTTCCTCTCTCATCTCCTTATTCATCTCAGTACTGGTTTCTGTGTGTGCCTGTCCTCTTTTGTCTATCTTTGTCTGCCTCTCTGTTCTTTATGTTCTCATTTAAAGTTTGCCTTACAGTAATTTTTCTATTCTTGCAGTTAAACCGGCAGCTCACTGGCTTTATATAGAATCTTTACTACAGTCAATTTTCACTGTTGAGTTTTTCCATTAGCAGCAACACCTTCTTAGAAACACCTGCCCCCATCTGTGACCAAGTGCCCAACCTGTGAGAAAGCAGCCTTGTGAAAAAAGTGACCTTGTCTCCTTTTGGCCTACATTCTCAGGACTGCGCTATGGAGAGGGTCCGCTAATGCACACTAATCCTCCAACACAATGACCCCAATCCCTTAAATCTGTCAATAGGGAAGCCGATGCTCCAGATTAGAGATCCTGCTGTAATGATACTCGGAGACTCCTCTTCTGTCTTGTTGTGTACAAGACACACTCACACTTATGATTTACATGCTTCATTACATGCAAATTAGCCCTGACTGGGCTTGTATCACAATGGAATATTTCCAAAATAATGTAACTGAAATATGCATGACAATGGATTATTGCCAAAGTAATGTAACTTAAATTATGTTCAATTATGTTATTCCCCCAACCAGTCAGAGTCAATTTGAATTGCACACAAAGCTTTCATAATGAATATGATTAACTGAATTGCCTTTCTACAACCGTGGAAAAGCCTCAACACAGATAGCATTTGAATGGTTTCCAGTTTATGTTTGAGAGACGAAGGGATGAACCTGAGTAAAAATGTCTGAGGAATCAAACAGGCCACAGCATTCCAGTGGAAAAGCACATAGAGACATTTTTCGTTGTTCCATTGTTGTCATACAAACTGTGCAGCTTTTATATCTTAATCATTACTGTATTAGAACTTTTGAGTTTTGAGTTCTGAATTCCTGTTTGATAGACCAGGTCCACAATCAAAGATGCCGGGCCATGATGCACCGCAGAGACAGCTTTGAATCACTGCTTATCTCCGAGGGGAGTTTGTTTACTTTTCCTGCCGCTGCTGGACAGATAAATCGACTGGAAAAAGGGAGAGAGTACAAAGACGCTGGGCCTGTAGGGTAGTGAATTTGGAAGAAAGTTATTAAAACTGCTTTTATCAACACTCTAAATCCACCCGATGCTGTCGTGCAGCAGGGAGCGACGGAGCTTGCTGTCATATCCACAGCTGCCAATTCCTGAGGTGCAGGGCATCAGATTATCTGGGCTTCTTTAAGCTGGGGACGCTGTTTATGCATCACAGCACCGAGAATGTAATTTTGAGAAGTGTAGCTGTGGTCACCTCAGAGACACAGGGAGGAGAATGGAAAAAAAAGAGACAAATGAGCCATGAGTTATAATATGCAAGCCTCCAGCAGTGATAAAATACCTTCTATTCTATGGGGACACTGTCACAATACGCAAAATGGGAATCACTTTCTTTTTTCCCATCACTCTCTTACCCTCTGTGTATCAGTTATTTTGTGCAGCAGCAGCACAGAATCCCAATAATAGCAAGCAGATCAAATGCGTCGCTGTCAGTATGACATTTTGCTGAATGACATCAGCCTCAAATCACATTTAATAGTGATTAAATGTAATTAAATCCCACTGATTCATAGCAGAGCTGCAGCCTATAATCCAAACCATTCACCATGCTTTCCAATGACGGATACTTTCCTATTTAAAACAGTAATTAAATAAAATTGAATTTCAACAAATGTATCCAATTGTTCTTTATTGATAGGATCTCGTAGGAAATACACATCACATTTTGGTTTAAAATGAAGAGGATGTTACATAAAAAAGGCATCATCATTTTTCATTCACACATGAAAAATCCTGCAGTTGAATATGTATTGCTCTGTGTCAAGAGACCGAGATTAGACATTTTTACAAATTGTAGAACCAGGCCCCCAAGAGGAGCCTGAAGCCCAAGGTAACTTTGTTAAAAAATTCAGAAACAATGTCCACTGCAAACTCTGTACAGACTATATTTGCATAGCATGCATTTGATTTGAATAAATATCTGGTGAGGACTACAGTGACAGATTGCTCAAAATAACTTGATAAATGTTGCATAGCAGTGTTCTCTGACAAATTGCACAGACTCTTCAGGTATTCACTAGAGGAATCCTAGAAAAAAAAGCATAAAAGGCTGGAAAAGAATAGAATTACTTTAAAGAAATAATCCCTCCCATACTGCATTTACCCTGACAACTAGCAATATCTGAAGCCATTTCTACAGGGGCAACAGAACTGTACAAAAGAACAAGGAGATGAAAATGTATCTGTTTTGAGTTAGAAATGTAGCAATAAGTTGTCGTATAGATATATGTTTATTTACATCTTCATTAGTTCTAAAGGACATCTTTCTCAAATACAATAAGCTGCAAGCTTGCATTCAGAGGCTAAACTCATGCTAACAGCTTCTTAAAAAATGAACACAGTATCTCTTAAGTTGCTTATAATGGGCACAACATTACAATGTGTATTTACAGGCTTTAACTGAGCACATACTTTAATATAAAATATTCTGCATCTTACCTCAATAAATTCACCCCTTAAACTGATTTATCGACGTCAAAAAACAGCTTTTTCTCTTTTAGAAATTCTACACCATATGCATTTTGTTTACTTTCTTCTTGTCATGCTCATACACACACATAGACACACTCCAATCCACTCACTGGGACTCCCCTACAGGTTTGACCACAGGCCATGGCATGTCAGGTAGAGGTGTCTGGGGCTCGGCAGGAGTGTGCTGTTGTTGCATCTGATGGTTGGCCCAGTTTAGGTCCACACCATTCTTCTTCAGTGCAGCCAAGTGTTTGATGTCCAGTGTGGTGAAGGTGGTGAACTGAACCTGGTTCCGCTTGCTGGTGGGTGAATGAAGCGGTTCGCTGCGATGCGGCCTGGCCAGCAAGGTGGCTGAACGGTTGGCCATTGGGTCGACCGCCTTTCCCTGAAACTGCTGCTGCTGGGAGCTGGTCCTGCTACGCCCCAGGGTGGCAGTTCTTTCGGGGACAGAGGGGACACTCACAGTGGGCAGGGTGCTCTCCAGGTTGCGGTGGCCGATTGAATCCATGGAGTGACGGGATTCCAGAGGGCGATGAGCCTCACGCTTGAGTGTGGACACTTGGGCCGGGACACCTGGGGCAGGGGTACCATTATTGTTGCTTCCCAGCCACACCCAGTCATGCTTATGATCCTTCGGGTCCCCACTGGGTACGAGGCCTGTCTGTATGGGGGTCTTGTGATTACGAAAGCAGAGGTTATACGAAGCGCAGTTGAGCAAAAAAGCCAAGATAGCCACACAGGAGACCCCCACCAAAGCATACATGCCGATTTCCAAATCTGTCATGGCTTTAAATGTCCTTATGAGGTCGCTCTCTATTACTTTTGGGGTTTTAGATTTAGGAGGCTCCTTCTTAGGGGTTATTTCTGCTTTAGAAATGTCTTTGTTCGAATGTATATTGGGATTGTCGAGCATGTTTCCATAGCTTCTCTTCTGCCCCTCTCCTTTTATAACTAGGCCAGCTGTTGCATCCACAGGTCTGGCAGTGGTCAGCGGTGATTTTAAGCTTGGTTTGCTCGTCACTGTCAAGGCAGTCGAGGAAAGGACAGAGTATGTGGTACCTCTCGTAGCTCTGGTTGTAGTCCCAATCCACACGACATGCGGCTGCATATTTCTTGTTGAAAATATGGTTGAAGGGATAGTTTCTCCCTCAGTGGACCTTCTCTGGTCAGGTACTGTGCCTCTGAACAACCAATTATCTGTGACAGCACGCTGTGATGTCACTGTCGTTCTAAGCTCGCCTATCACTTCTGATGCACCACTGTCAAAATTTCTATTTCCATTAACACCAACTTCACCATCAGCACCACCACGTCCTGCTTCAACCCTGACGCTATTCTGGAAGTTGATCCTCAGGAGACCTGTGCCCACTGCCAACTTGCTTTTCCTTTTGGACTTCTGGCATTCCTCACAGATCCTCAGCTCCACTCTCACCAGAGCTCCCCGCCCTTCATCTTCACCTTGTGCTACTACAAATGTGGACTTTGGGGTGCGGCGTACTGTGGCTACCCCTTCATCCGGGGTGGAGACCGTCAGAGAGTAAACGCTGCGATCAAACAGCTCCAGCGGAATGACTGCACCGTCACTGAACTGAACCCAGCAGCTAACCACTGCCTCCTGCAAGAAAGTAAAAAAGAAAGAGAAAAAGAACAGACTGTGATAACAGAGTAGTACAGAGTTCATATGTGGAAGAGAAGGTCAAAGAACATGTAGCAAATCAATATTCCCCCCCTGCCATCACTGCGTGCTACTCTCCCATTAATGATAATAACACTAAATTTCTGTGGCTAAACTCTTGATGATTACTATCGGTGGGGTTCTATTGTTCCATGGATTTTAGTTCGTAATGTCCTGAAATTAAATATATTCCAACCACAGTTTAAATAAGAGTATAATAAATGTTTTCTACAAGAAGAAAATACAGTGGCAGGGGTCATGTTAAGACCAGAATCAGCCAATCCAATCACATTAATACAAAATGACCTATTTCTTGGTACTAATGTGAGCCACTGGGTCGCCACAGACCTAACCTATATTGTGGGTTTGAATACATTCCTGAATCGCCCTGAGCAAAACATTAACAGCTTGCCTTCACAGACACAATTGGCTGGTCATCTGCACTGGCATGGTTCTAATAGTTTGTTATTGACAGGGGCAGACCAGCCACAGTGACACTGTACGGTAGATAAACTAAGCTGCCGTTCCAGCAGCTATGGACTGCCTAATTGCTGCCCCATGCCTGCGTCGGGGAGCTGGTTTAAAATGGGCAAGCTGCCATGGCTAAATGTGTGAGTGAGCTTTTAAAATGATCATCCGTGAACGCTGTCTGTCTCTTCCGCTCTTTCACACAGCGTGGTAACCGTGGTTGATGGTCGGTGGTGTGAACACAATGAGTTCACATCCGGAGAGGCAAAGAGAAAACACAAAGATTAGCACACCCTTAAGGCCATTTGTGCGTAAATCTGCTCTGTTGTGGCAGTTATTATAATTCAAATCCTCTCTGCAGAATCCCATTACATCTTTGTTGAAAAATGAAAATTTAGAACACGTTGATAACACACTGGTGTATCATTGCAAGTTTAACGTGTACTTTGAAGCCTCCTTCACAGGAAGTTTGCAATGAAGCTGTTTTGAACTATGTTGTTTATGGTGCGCACACTGCCTTTGCTCCCTGTGCAGGAGCAATTGTGCGTCACCGGAGAAAATGAATGTGGAAGAGTGTAATCACCTCACAAAAGGGACTTTTTTTGTGCTTTATAAGTAGCAGAAAACACTGGTGCACGAAACAATGACCCTGCACTGCTTGAACATTTGGGTCTTCAATAACTAACAATGCTTATTAGAGCTTAAATTCCAAAACAGATCTTGAGATTTTTAGAAGATTATCTGTTGGGTACCAAACAAAATAATAGGCAAGGCAAGGCTGCTTTATAAATGTATTACATTTAATATACTGAGGCAATTTTAAGTTCTTTACAGAATCATAAAAGTACAGTAAAGGTAAAAAATTAACAACTAAAAAGCACTGAAGTACTGACAAGAGAAATAGAAGATAGATGGTAAAGACTTAAAGGCATAAGAAACAGAAATAAACATGTTTTGGCTGAATTCAGACAAAATCTAGCATTATGACACC
Organism: Acanthurus tractus; assembly: GCA_029783725.1. Classification (NCBI taxonomy): domain Eukaryota; kingdom Metazoa; phylum Chordata; class Actinopteri; order Acanthuriformes; family Acanthuridae; genus Acanthurus; species Acanthurus tractus. The sequence goes on from JAQNCA010000013.1 coordinate 9,600,278, forward strand.
TCCAGGATACAGCAACATAATTCCAATATGTAATACCTTTAAAAAGGAAACTAAATACAGTCAGAAATACTTTTTCTTTAGATGAACATTGTGAGTGAGCGCAAAGGCTTTTAAGATTCAAATGCTTCTCTTTTATTTCTTCCTCTCTACATCAGATCTCACAGCCTGAGGCGGACTAGAATCATAGATTCTGTTCTAGGTCAAAAAGCTGACCATCCACAGATGGATGAGAATCGTACATGGTAATAGGCCCCTCCCAGAGCCTCCTTAACTCTCACACACACACACACACATGCTAATATAATACCGTCTGATATAATCTGGGAGGTTATTTTAGGTCTGCGCTGCATGATTACAAAATGCTGCTCCACTGTATCGGTGTAGCCAGTATGCCATCCCCAGATGTCCTAGGGGTCCTAAGGTTCATGTGGCACAAGCATGTCAGAGATGTATTTAGGCCAGTATTTGCAGACAGGCAGCAAATGACTCTGTGGCTCTGGGCCCAAATACACACAAGGAAAGTAGGAGAAAGATCAATTCTCTAATTCAGAGTTGCCACATTTCTTGTGAAACTATTTCCTACAGACAAGATGTTGCTTCTCCTGCTCTTCCTCCACCTATAATTCCTTGTCTTCCCTTAAGCTATCAACACCCAACCAAAGTCTAAAGTTTTCAATTCCCACCAACCACCCCTCTGCACGACAAGATTGGGATCCTTTTCCATTTTTTTATTTCTATTTATTCCTTGCATAATCACTTTCTATTACTTATATCCACTGTATCCTAAGGTTTGATTTGCATATAAGAAAATCAAAGAGTGACTCCACAATTTTCCTTTTTGACAATCTGCTAAAGATTAAGTGGAAGAAGCACACTGATCTTGAGAATGATGATATTTGTGCTTTTATTTTATTATACATTCATCTGTGACTCTTTCCAGGCTGGTGTGTGAAATAAAAGGAGGAACCTTGTCAGTGGAGGTAACTGATGAAAGCCAAGGGCTGGCTTGTTAAGTGTCCATGTTTAAAAAAAAATGAAAAGGAGATAATATCAGACTTTGCACACGTTGGCAAAAGCATGGAGGCAATAGAGACAGATGACTGGAAGAGGGAATGAGCTTATTTTTTAAAAAGCCAATAAATAATTACAAAGTCAGAATAAATACAGAAAAAAACACCATGGGTTCTCAACTTTGATATTTAATTACAGCCTGAAGCAATCTGAAATCTGTACGTATGTTTGTGCTCTCAAATGAATCCTTGTCTTTGAGGCGGATACTGACAGGTGTTCACAGAGCAGAAATTCAGACTTTCCAAATATGTGAGTTATGAAGCAAGAGGATTAGTGATTTAGGGAATTTGGACGTTGCTTAGAGTACTTTACATTAAATTATGGCTATGAAATCTGTTCAAATTTTCCATATTTACATGAGAAATCTAATCTTGTACAAAAATGTGCTGTTTCTTTTACTGCTCCAAAATCTGAGCAACAGAGAAAATCCATGATTTATTCCAGCCATTAATAAGAAAAGGCGAACATACTTCTATTATCCCACATTGAATTTCCATTCATAATTACACATATTATTAGTGTTTTTGTTTATTTTGTGTACCAAATGATTTCACATACTATTGAGCAGGTTTTTCACAGGCTAAAAATAAGCACCAGAGTAATGGGCATGAGAAGAGACGAGTACCATCATGAACAGCTGAGCTGCTCCTCACACTTTTATGCTTTGTGTTTTACAATTTTCCAGTTACTTACCTGTTTGAGCTGTGTGATTGTCTCCCGTGTGGTTGCCGTGGCGACGATGGCCCTGTTGCTCCCTGAGCTGGGATGCAGGGACAGAGTGAGTCCGGAAACCAACTGCACCCCCAGCTCTGTCACACTCACTTTGTCATCCAGCACCCTGATGCTCCTCTCAGCCAGGACGGATGAGGTCAGAGGGGACAGCACCTGCAACAAGTAAATCCTCATTCAAAGTGCAGACCTATTTACATGATTATAGCAGGCACTGCAACTGCTGAAACCACAGACACACACACACATACACACACACATCATGGCTCACCTGTACAGTTGTAGACCCCACAGCACGTCCCTGCAGCACCACCCCATCCTGCACCCTGGCCACATCGGGATCTGCCACTCTCAGAGAATAACGTACAAGATTGGTCACATCCACCTGCCAATCAAAAGAGAGAAAATATGATTATTATTATTCTACTAATTCACTGTCTTCTTAGCTGTTGTAGTTTCTAAAGCATGACTTTTCTGTGTATTTTTTAACTGGATAATCAGAAATCCTGCTAAGAAGCACTCGCCTGTCAGGATCTTTAAGAACTGTTAATTTTTTTACCTGCCAGTCAGGACCCAGGAAATACTCAACAGGCTCAGCTCCAGTAAGAGGGTCAGGGAGCATCTCAGCATCAGCCTGGGCGATGAAGTGTGTCAGCACCCTGAGTGTAGAGTGCTGGTACTGCAGCATGCAACCCCTGCCCTTCCTCATCTCCTCCTCTTCCTCACTGTCCCATGTCAACCTGATACACAAAGGTAATCAAACACAAAACTAAACTGACAAATTTAAAGACTCATTTAGGAAAACAAGCTTTTTCGCTTTTTTCAAAAAGTTAGATGACAAGATCAAAAGATGACAAGATTATACCTGTACGCTAAGAGTAGCACTGTTTTAGGCTAACAAATTAGTCTAGGACCATAAAAACATTTATCAAAGTGCATTAAAGTCTTTTTTTTTTATTTTGGAATTCCCTGTGAATTATTTCTTGACAAGAAAAGAAATAGCTCAGTGCTAATTCCTGTTTTAACCTGAGATGGATCCATCTAGTTTTAACACTTAGCTATGCTAAGCTAAGCTAATTGCCTGCTGGCTGTAGCTTAATATTTTGCGCACAGGCAATGAATGTTGTCACCCAAAACTTGAATATGAAGTTATTGCATGCATTATACTACACAATTCTTTATGGATATAAAGGTTTTTTTTTTCTAATGTGTAAATTCTTTGTGATAAAAAATCCTAAGATCCTGATGCACAATGACTCTGAGTGGCAGTTGTCTAAACAGGTTACCAAGTTTCACCAAAATACACTGAGATTTATTCATTAAGAGACATTATCTCAAGAACAATGCTGAAGCAGAGTGATTGTTGATGCTACAAAGGCAAAACATTTCCTGTGTGACCTCTCCTTTTAATGAATTTAAATTTAACCAGGATCCTAATGTTGACTGTGATCATCTGTGAGTGATAGAGGTTAATTTGTGGACCACTCTCACCAATGATCATATAATTATCATAGGCACAGCTGGTCTGCCACGCGCTGCACCACAGGTGTGCTGGAGGGTTGGTGGAAATGCTTTCAAACCACTGGCAGAAAACTACTGTCAAGAGCCACTGTCCAAATAAACATCATTATTGTATATCCTGAGGTCAGAACTTAACATGCCATGGAGATGCTGCATGAATTAAACAAGTGTGACTCAGCGCCAGACAGCAAACTAACTTATCCCTCAATCCTTTCGTCAAACTCATGGTTATTAATATTGTGCCGTCCTTCAACCTACAAAGAATTAAGTGTCAGTTCTAAATAACTCCTGGATGGCTTTAAAAAACTGGCAGATGTCTTATGGTCAAACTCAAAAGAAACAATGAAGAAATTCCTTTGATTTAATATCTACATTCCCATGCACCTGCAAACATCCAAGATCTACATCACCAGCACATCATCAAGGTCCTTGGATGAAGGTTGGCTTTTTTTTTCTTGATTCATTCTTAAAACTAAAGAGCCATGCTTTCTAAGATACAGTACCTAATTTTCACTGCTCGCTCTCATTGGACTTATGATCTGTGAACACTGTTGACATTTTTACAGAACAGCTCAAGACACATTTGTTCAGACTTTCTTTGTGTAGAATTGCTATTTTCTTTTCATGTCTGTTTTTACTGTGCATTATGTTCACCTGTGTTCCCACACTCTTAACTGTGTTTAGTACTTTGTGACAATCTCTGCACATCACAGGTGATATGCTAAGAAAGTTACTTGCTGGTTTACATTAAAGATTACAGTATTATAATTGTGTATATTAGTGTTTGCTTTGTTATTTTTGCTTGTATTATATTTATTTATTTATTTATTTGGATAAATAGATAAAATGACAGTATGCTAAGATGGGCATTGGAATCCCCATTGAAACATTTCATCTCACATGTTTGACCTACTATCTGTTTGTGTCTGGAACTGTGTATTGAATGTTTTGGGAAATGAAAGCCCCAGAGGGTTTTTTTTACTCTGGAGAAAACTAACATCGGTTGACCTTCATCATTAGTATTGAGGGAAAAATAATGACTTACTGTAAGTATTGAGTGAAACTCCACTACCCTTTATCTCCAGGGCAACTGTGTTGCCTCTACAGTGTCCTGCTCACTAATGCACCAAACGCAGATGTGATGTCTATATGACTGACTACATGTACAGCAAAAACACAGATATTAGAAATGTCTCATTGTGCTGTAATTCAATTCAACAAACCACTTACTAGACTTAAGCATTATAAGCCAGTGAACTCACGTGTACATGTGCTGCAGCTGATGCTTTCTCTTTTACATATCTCTACAGGGTCAGCTGCATAATACCATAATTGGTTGCTTGCATATGAAGACCTCACATATACATTTAATTTCACATGAAAATCCAAATACATTATTTATTTCTAGGAGAGCAGGAATGTCTCACATTCTTTCTTTAATGCAAATTCTAATATAAAGCTCTAACATGGAGAGATGTGGACTCAAGTCTCATGACTTGGACTTCAACATTTTGACTCAGAATGACTTTATTAGAAGTAGGAAGTAAGGTCAGCCTAACCTTACTGCTGTTCCACTTTAGCCACATTCCTCAATTGTCAAACAAATTAAAGGCAAACATTTAAAGTTTAAAGAAGGTTTTAAATGAAAGTGTAAATTACACAGCTTTCCATCAAATGGTTTGGAGCAAAAACAAAATAGACAGTGGTATAGGTGGTGGTATGAATATATTCTTCTTCTAAAGTGTAGAGCTTATGAACACAGAAACAAAACCAGTTGGTCACCAGTTGTCAATTTAAAAAAAAAGTGACCTTGGAAACAGCATTTTTTTCTCTAAAAGAGTAAATAGTTAATCAGTAATAATAGTTAAATATTTAATATTTAAGAACATATTTTTCAAAGTTGCTACCATTTCCAATTCACATTGTTAACCATTTTTTTTTGGGGGGGGGACACTAGAAAAAAGTTTCTTTTTTTTCATAGTATTTAGCCAAGTTTATGATGTTCTTCTTCTAGTTCAAAAATGCATATAAAAACACCTATGGAAACACTGTTAATGTCTTGTTTAGAGCTCTGATTACTTAGGATTTGCTGGTGTTGACTTAGTGCTTCTTTGTCTTGGCTTGGAACCGGAGAGAAAACTCCAGATTTATAAAACAATGACTCTGTACCAAGTTTGTCCCTTCAATGGCAACAGATTTAGTGTAAAGGCTTTAAAAATGAGTCCCAAGTACTAGCTGTAGTATAATAGCTTCTTGCTGTTCATCTGTGAATGAAATAAAAGTTCTTCACATGACTGCCTCAGAATTAGGCTGATCGGTGGTCTAGCAATAAAAGTTGGATAGCAAAGTGACAGTCTGACGAAGTACTGGTTCGGCCTTACCTCCTGTTGCCCGTGGTCACAGGGACCCTCCAGCCCTTGATCTGGCTGAGCTCGGGGTCGGCCAAATCGATGCGTAAGGGAAGACGAGGCATCCATACGCTCATCTCCAGCTGGGTGCTCAGAAAACTGTAGGTGAAGTTGAGCATCACCCTGCTCCTCCCTCTCGTCTCCCTCCCATTTACATACACATAGTCACATCGCTCTGACACCTGGACAATACACACCAGACAAAAGCAAAATAGTAAAGGTGAATTAGGGCCTCACTGGCAATGATCCTGGGTTTAATCTGGCCCAGCACTCTAGCACTCAGTCGGATGGCCTTACATTCTTTGTGCCAGCGAATCACTCCACAAATATCTTAATATTTGGAAAAGACCGTAATGTTGAAAAAAATTCAGAATCACTAAAGACAAGAGCCAAGACTGAACTATTGTCTAGAGTTTTGGATTCCTCTTTCTCCAGACAAACACCAGTGAAGGTCTTTCCATGCAAACCCCAGAGGAAATAAATACAAAACTTTTATTAAGAACTGACAAAGAGAGGAGAGCAGAACAAGAGCACCAATACAAATAAGCTAAGACCACACGGACACAGATTTTATTCATTTCACACTGTTTCCAAAGTCTGGCCTGGGAATCGCACAATGTGTTTGTTTATGTCATGTAAATTCACGGCTGTGGTCTCTATAAAACTGTTACCGAATATAAATAAGCTCTGCCTTACGAATGTTCCTGTAGTGCTCTTCTGTAGGTGGGAGTGTTGAAGTCCCCACCAGTGAGAGCAATGAGGTGAGACACAGCAGTTGGTGTGTTTTATTTAAGATTGGAGACCTATCTCCACTGCCGCCTCACTTATCTTAACAAACCAGTGGCTCCACAGAGGTAATTGGAGGGCACTAGACTGGAGAATAGAGTGTAGCACTGGAGAGAGGGAGGTGAAGAGAGGGAGGCGGAAAAAGTTAGGAAAAAGCCGAGGGAGGAATGACTTCCAAGGTAAGTCAGCTTGAACCTTTTTGGAAATGTTAAGGGCGACCAGTCTGCGAAGACCTTTTTCCATCATGCCGACTGGTCCAGACAAAAAAGCTCTCATGTCTTGTGCAGCTCTCCAAATACATGCGAAAAAATAAACTCTATACAAACTTAAACCTTTTTTGATTTCAGCTCAAAAACAGATGTGTTAATAAGCCCGTTACAATAAAAAAAAAAAATTAAAGTCATACTTAGTTCTGTAATTTCTTTTTTTTCCCTTGGGCATTATTTTGGCATTTCCAATTCTGATACACAGAGTACATCATTGAGAAACAGCACAAGTGGTTTTGCATTTTGCAGTGCATCAACTATAGTTTCACTACTGCAAACTAATGAGCAAACCATCCTTCTGTGTTTTAGAAATCTACTTAATCTATCCCACCATTGTTTTCCATTCATTCCTGTTCAATATGAAGATCTGTGAGCAGACTTGAGAAACTGGTTTAGATGTTGACACTGTTATAGTGAACATCATGTCTGCCTTAAATTTTCTCGAAGTAAAAAAATGATGCAAAAATGTGTTTTCAAATCAGCCCGAATTTAGCTTTTTTTATAAAAATGTATTAAACCAATCCTTTATTGAAGTGAGATTTGTGTGCAGGATAATGTAGTCTGAACAGTAATGGCATGGACAAAACAAATTCACAACAGACACACATAGTCAATTTAAGAACAATGGTGTGTAGTTTTAGCAAAACAAACAACAAAGCTTAACCCAACTTTGATATCCATACAGGAGCAAAGGCTAGGGGCTAACAGACAAAGTTAGCAATTGAAAATAGTTAAGCATTAAGAAGCTTAATAGTCCCATTGTTCCTTCTGGAAATGGTGGAGACCAAAAAGAACTAAAAGGGGAATGAATATTGAACTTGCATTTACCACAAGACTGAAAAATGTGACTCCAAGGAATGCTACTTTCAAACTTTGTTTGCGCAATGTGTACAAAGGAAACTTTTCGTATGTTTCCCATTAGGACTTTACAGTCTAACACTATGTCAATATGTCAACTTGTTCAGCTGTTCCAAGTGGCCAAGAAAAATCATTCAATAAACACTGCAAAGTTGAACTGTACAATCATATTATAATACTCTAAACCCCCCCACACACACATGCATACACACAGAGCCACACACTGCCAGTCTTTTAATCTTATGTTAGCATGTAGCTATATCTAAGTGCAGTCTAGGCTTCATTCAGCCTTGTGTGTTGTATAGTAAAAGTATGATTTGTGGTTTCGGGCTTTAACATCATCTGGTCGGTGGCATTACTCTGCTGTAAGTGGGGTCAGTGCCTTGAGGAAGCACGAGAGACACAATAATAACTGGATTAAGTTCCTCTACTGATACAGAAAAATCATTACAAACACAGTCTTCCTCTGTTTAGCTCTGTTGCACTCTCTTGAGCTTACACACTAAACACCCTGCCTGACACTCACAAAGCCAGCGGATGCCCTGTCGTCTACTGGAAAATAATATAATTCCTTTTTGTTGTTCTGTGGTTGTCTCTTCTCCGTCGCCCTCTCTCTGCTCTGTCTTTATGTCCCAGTGACATGGATCCATTACACAAAGGTCAAATCACTGTGCTTATGGACTGAGAGCAGGGATCATGAGCTCAGTCTTTAATGCCATATGGAAGAGGCTGCTTTTATCCACGATGCTCTGACACTCACACTCGTACACACAAATACACACCAAGTACACAACAGGCTGGAGCTGGACCTGTAGAGTATGGTGGCACAGTGACAGTGGGTGTCCTAGAGATTTGCACAGAGTAAATCTTGTTTTTCATTGTCTCCAAATTCAGTTTAATTACTGTCAGACATTCAACAGACTTGCATTGTATGCAAATTAGGCTTTGCTGATAATTCAGCTCATATACTGGATTTAAATGCGAGAGAAACAAAGGCTGCAACAGTTTTCCATTTGTATAAAACACAATCAACTGATTTTGTGTTATTTACACATGCTGTTAAGTGGTCACACACAGTGAATATAAAATCATCAAGCAAGATGAACATGTTATTAGGCATTAAAGCACCAAAGAAAAACTCAATGGAAAAATCTACTTCATCTGTCTGCAGGAAAAAGGGCATAAAAGGAAAGGACTGTTTGTCTTTTTTGCTTAATTCACCAGGTTGTGCAGGAAGAAAAGAACATTTATATTTATAAGGGGCCACGAGAGACAGTTTTTAGAATTACCATGCATATATATATATATATATATAAATATATAACCAAACTCTTTCACTTACTTTACAAACAGTTTAGTTTGTAAACAATTGAAACACTCTAACACTAAAGGGAACTGAAAAGCTGTCATTTAAACTATTGACAAGCTTTCACAAAAACAAGTTAAGTGCACTATACGGCTAAAATGTTTCTTTCACATACACATATGAAACCATTCTCACACATATACTGACAACATGTCCCTCAGGGCCCCTCATATATATTTATGGTTTACACACATAGCTTGGAATTTTTTTTCTAAACCTCTCTCTCTCTCTCTCTCTCTCTCTCTCTCTATATATATATATATATATATATATATATATATATATATATATATA
>JAQNCA010000013.1:9619594-9644543 GCA_029783725.1 Acanthurus tractus
TGTGTGTGTGTGTGTGTGTGTGCTAGCAGCGGGGATTATTAAAATCTCTGAAAGTAAAGGCCATAAGAGACAATAAAAAGTGATAAAAGAAAAAAGATTGTTTTTCAATGAGTGTGGAGAGAGAACACTTGAGAGGGGTGGAAGCGCACAGACCTCTAACACTGTGACACGTACTGCACGTGCACTGGACTGACCTCTTTGCGGTGACTGCAAACTTCCTCTGACAGACAACAGAGACAGTGTTGGGAGTCGCTCCTCTGCCAGGCTCCACCACGATGTCCCACAGCGCCGAGTCACTGGGCCGTGCTGCACTGAAGGACAGGCCCGTTTTCACTGTCGCCCTGCAGCAAAGATAAAAAAAAATACACAAATATAATTTAGTTAGTGCGAAGCATTAATTTTATTCACAAATATACAAATGCTCTCATTCATTTAGTCAGGTTCGATGTGAAAAGTGCAGGAAAAGACTTAAATGCCTTTTTATGTGCATTGTTTGAATCTTTTACAGGCGCTAGTTTTTTTTTATTATACAGATTTTATTGTTCAGTATGTGCTGTAGAGAACAATATACAATTCTTTGTAATAATACTTTAACATCGAAGAGAATACTTGGGTTGTGACTATCTGCATCCTTTTGTTTATGCAGCAGCACTGAGACAAAACACAGGGTCTTTGTATCTGTAAGCTGCATAATGAGACACACAAGTGCGTGAGGGGGGCACTACGGTATTGTGTGCCTTTGCTTGCAAAAGCATGTTATTTCTGTGTTTACACACGCATGCTGTGTCTGTGTTTGTGTCTGTTTTTTACCCGTTCATGTGGCGCCTAACGAGGTGAGTCAGCGACAGACTGATGTGTCGCAGGCTGCCGGCAGACTGAGAATTAGCAGGGGTATTTATTCCCATTATCCCCGGGGAGAAGTGGGAATCAGTTAATCAGATGTCAGACACACACATCACTCTGCTGGGAGAGATAGAACGCTTATTATAAATAATGTGAAAGGACCAGACAGTGCTGGAGGTCCACCAATCATCAAGGCTTTGTTTTTTTTTTTTTTAAAGCAGATGTGCCTCTGTCAAAGGGTCACAGAGCATTATTTAAGCCAAAGGGCTGAAAGGTGATACAAGGGACACGAAGCACTTCTGATCCACGTTTAAAATGCAACGATTTACTAATCTGCACTCGCGCAGACACCAAGCTGCGGGGTGGGAGCCTCGCGTGTTTCCAAAACAGGCCAATTTCCTCATGGCAGGGATTCAACGAGGTGCTGGAAACGTCCCAGAGGGAATTCTGCCCATTGCTTACTCATGAGCATCACTTAGCCGCTGCACTTTTATCAGCAAGATTTTCAGGCTCAGTATAATTTGAAAAAGCTTAACCCAGTAAGGTGTTGCGTTAGGTTTGCGAACTTTGCAAACGCCGCTGGACTGATATCACTGAACCAATCTTGAGAGGATACATGACACCCATGTGACGACGAGTGGACTGTGGCCATGAAAGGATGCTATTTTTTAACCGAAAAGTACAAAGGAAAATGAAAGCTGCAGTTAGCTCATTCAAACTTTCCACTTAGCATCTGTCTCGTCTATTGATATGAGGAGGGACAGAACTACACTTTTATTATGTCTGCCAGAAACTCTGCTTCTTCAATCAGCATGTTCAAACACAAATTTGCAATTGTCCAAGTGTCAGTTTTCTATTTGCTGGCGGCGGACCTCAAGACCAGCCATTTCAAAGTCTCGCAGTGATGGTTTTATTTAAACCACTTCTTCAAAAAACAAAGGCTCAGAGTACTTACAGATTAGAATAATACACTTAGAAATTATTCCACAAAAGCGTCTTTTTTACACAATTTCTGCCCAGTAATGGCCCGGGGAGGAAACCTGTTATTTTACGGCAAACAATCTGGTTCTATTTCCGTTTTAACAACATGTAGTTAGTCATTTCAGCAACAAAGCGCTCTTCAAGTAGCTGAAGAGCATCAAAACTGACAGATGGAAAGACACGCAGAGAAAAAAATCTATCCCTGCTAGAATGAGGGTCAGTATGATGGCTCTCATGTTCTGCTAACACAAATACACACAATTACGAATGCTGACTTGTAATTAAGCAGCAACCAGACGGATCAATAAACACTGAGACGGGGTCGAGGTCAGGGTTGTTGTGCAAATGAAGTACAGTATGCAAGCATTTAGACACACACACACGCATACTTTGAAGAATATTGACAAGCTGCTAGATAACAAATGCTAAATAAGGACGCAGTTGTGTAGAGATCAATTTCTGGGTCTCCGCATTTAAATCTTAATCTAAAATATGAATAAATGTCTTAATATAAAAATTGTTAACATTGACTGGAGTAAATAGACAGAGCAGGCAGATCAAGGAAACAAGTCAGAAAATGAAGACCTCTTTATAGAAATGTTAAAAATTGTTGTGTTACGATGTTGTTTTGCTTATTTCTTCGATTAAAAGGTGCAATACGTGAAATGTAAGCACCAATTACACTCTGCTGATGTTTGAATTTGGCTTATAAACATGATCAAATCCACTTCAAGTCCTTGGACACAGTTTTCACTGATGGGTCACAACATGAAATACAATGTTTATCACTTTACAGGTCCCATGCGGTCCAAGCAGTCATTCTGGTTTTCACCCAGAGGTCCTGATCCAGTTCAGCTCCTGATGCAGGAACAGTTTCAAGACCCTCAATCAACATTTATTATGTTGTCATTTACTACTTTACCTCATCCAACAGTTCAAATAGTTGTGCCAAATAGTTGTGTACAAAAGGCACTCAGGACCAGTTAGACCTTTGTATGGGAATTGTACAGTAAAATGCTTCAAATAGCATCTTTAATATGATAATTCATTATTCTGATCACAGTGGAGAAAAAAACTAATGTTACATTTCAATAAAAGAAAACTTCAATCGTTAAAAAACACACTGGAATATATTTATTTCTTTAACAATTTAACCAAACTGCCTGCATCCGTTATCTAATTTTCCTGCTGCTTGTCCAGCTGAGCATCACAGTGCAGAGAACACCTGATGAGCATCCCTCCCAGGAGTACAAAGCACTTCAGCCGGCTCCTGTTGAGTGCGGAGGAGCAGTAACTCAATGCCAGGATCTTCCTGGATCACTGAGTCTCTCACCCACGAGCAGACACGGGCCTCCCTGCAGAGAAACCTCATTTCGGCCACTTCTATCCTCGCTCTTTGTCTTTGTCAGTCATTTCCCACAGTTCAGGCCCGCAGGTGGGGGGACAGAATGGATATCGACCTGTGAACTGAACAACTCTTCACTGCTGTTTAACCAAAGTCAGTCAATGTCTTTGTTAAAAAATGTGAAAGCAGGAGAGCTCCTGACTCTGCTTTTCTCCTGCCTGATATTTGATTAGCCATTCATGCAGGAGAAAAAGAGGGCTTTTTTTTTAAATTTGCTGCCTGTGGGCACGACATTTTGTGTTTTTCTCAGGTTGAATTTAAACACCTTTCTGATACTTCAGCGCTGTATATTTTCATCTTTTGATGCTGAGCTGTTGCTGTTCTTTATCAGCTAAATGCAAATCCACACAATGTTTCGGTTCCAATCTGATAAAATGTTTGTAATTCCACAAGAAGACAATTTTGAAAATAGATGATTTTTAATAACAAATGCTGTGTTTACGAGCTGCCTGTGAGCTTAACAGGTGGGTATGATGGCCTCTCAGAACAGGCACAGACACACATGTACATGGATAATCCTGGCAGTCAACCCAGATCATGGCTACCTCAAAGGGTTAACCTCTTGATTCATTTTCAATCAGGGCCACAGATTATCTGGCCTAACTCTGCTGGAGTGGACTCAATCTTGGGCCAAAGAGTGAAGTGGAGCAGGGATTTCTCCCAGGAGGAATCAATCACTTTGCCAAGCTCCTCAGAGCTAGCCTTCACTTGGACTTAACCACTGGACTCAGTCCCCTCTTCCCGTCCAATCTCATTCTGCATGTGGCAGCAGGTCAGAAAATACACGGACTGAAATCGCAGACGTGATTGGAGGAACTTCAGTGGTGCGGTTGGTGTGTTGAAGTTTGGGGAATTTCAGCCGGGGGAGGCTGTAAATCCTTCCAAATAGTAAAAACAACAGAGGATGTTAAAGGGTCAGCGTCCCTCTGCCAAATCTTACTCATGTTATTTTACATTCGGGTCATTGGGTCTGTGTGTTTGTGTGCTTGTGCAGGCATTTTTGTGTTTGGGGATGGTAAGTCTGACTTTTAAGAGGAGCATTGGTTTAACTACTGTGTGCAGCCTATGGGTTAATACACATATTTTAACATTTCTCTCCATTTGCCTGCACTCCCCTGCAGATTACCGCAGGGCTGGTATGTTGTTTTGCAGCGTGATATCACTAAATCATGGGATTAGAGAGAAATTTGTCTTGCATTTTAAACAAAACCATTAAGCTGAATAAAGAGAGAAAATGCAAACCTCACCGCGATGGCTTTACACTTTACTGATCTGAGGCGTTCTGATAAAAAACAATTTTACTCCACACGGTGATGTGCATCAAAAGGAAACAAGTCGAGACTGAAACAGATTGAACTATGTGTTTGGGTGTGACAGGGCTGCTTTTATATCAAGTTCACTTTCACCCAAAGGAGTCAGGAAGATTTTACTTATTTGTTTTCCTGCTCCATTAAATAGATGCATTATTTATGAGGTGAAACACCCAGAGAACCTTGTTGAAATGTTAGTGGGATGTTGAGATATGAAAACCGTTGAATCGTTTGCCAATTATTTCCCTGTTTATGGAAGAGTGCTCTCCATAACTCCCCCACTAACTGAGAAGTTGGAGTAGACAGAATGTAACATGTCAGTAATTTATGAAGCCGGTGAAAAAGGCAGACGACACAACTCATGTTGGCGCTCGAGCATTTACCTGAATAGCCTTGATGGCGAGCCCCATCAGTATTCAAGTGCCTTAAGTAACCATTTAAATGCATGGAGCTTATCCCTCATGAAGATGCTCAAATATACTGTACATCACGAAGACTCAACTTGGTCTTAGACTCTTTTTCTGCTTCACATCTTTCAGTGATACTTAAATTTTATGTGACTTCTCCTAAACTCCTGTCCTCTGCAAACTCAGCAACATAGCTGAATAATTATGTTTTCTGGGAGAGATATTTCAAGCTAAACACCTTCTTCCTGTATTTAATTACGCAGGGCCAAATTGGGGTGTTGGCATACTATAGTATGTGATTATACTGGTGCAGTGTAATATTAGTTTGTTCTCTCCCAAAATGGCAGACACAGTGGATTGCACTGACATCTGTGGCTTACAAACAAGGTAAACAGCCATTAGAATCTAGCAGCCACATCAACACAAAGAATGAATAGCAAATAGCAGAATTCACAGGGGGGTATTTTCTCTACAGAATTATATAGAAATGTCTAAAAATGTCCAAAACAAGATGGTAACCCATTAGACCTGTAGAGGATAGAGTTGATATTTAATTTAGTATGATGAGAACTAGAGACTGAGTTTAAGATGGCTGCTGTAAGATTTGACTTATTGCATTTGTACATTTAACATTAAGTCAGATTTCAAATCATTTAATTTAAGTCAGCAAATCACTCAAGTTATGTAAATATATTGACTTCTCAAAATAACTAGGGCAGCATAGTGCCTCTTCAGTGCCTCTTAAATCTTCCTATTTCTTTCCATTCTCACTTTGTCGTAGTAGGTGTCAATAATGCAGCTGCCACAAGACAGACAAAGTCATTTGGAGCAATTAGTTCTTTGAACACTTTGTACATTAATGGCTTGCAGACTCTTGTTCCACCTCCCTGCACTTGTATTTTGAGTTTAAGTTATTCGAATTTGAAGATGAATAATATTGTATTCTCTAAGCAAAGAGAGCCGATTGGTGTAAATCCTACGTCATGACAGCCATGGTTCACTATATATTAAATTGCCTTTACATTAAAATGACATGCATCCAACCTATTCAAGAATTGAAACTGTTTCAGTTTTAAAGACTGCAAGAGAGAATAAAATCTTTTTTCACTGTATGTCTATAAAGCTCCCAAGGATTTTGGAATTTGGCGTTCCACATTTTAGGAGATACACTTTTCCCCCTTCTTGCCAAGAGTTAAATGAGAAGACTCACTCTCAAGTTTGCCCAGTGACATATAGTTTTATCCTAGCTTAGCATCAAAATTTGTAATATGCTTCAACTGCAATGTAACATAAAAAATCCAATGTATTCTGTTTTCATGGGTAAAGGTAATATGCTGGATGACTTCTTTGTCTTAGTCTTATTGTGATCTTTTGGCTCAGCAGGACTTCAAGAGGTCACTGCTCAAAGCCAAAGCAAGAAAGTGAGTAATCATACATCCCAAAATGTCAAACTACTTCTCTAAAAAAAAGAGAGAAAATTTCTCACCTTAGAGTGAAACTTTCCAGGGTGGACGTGCTAGCCAGAAAGACATAGAAAGTTGCAACGTCTGTGGTCTTCAGGGGCTTGGAAGATGTCTGGATCACCACAGCACCTCCAAGCCTCAGTCGAAGGAAGGTGGGGTTCCCTGGTGGAGTTTTGAGCAGAGTGACACTTCCTATTCGCCTCATGGGTGTCCCCGATCCCCCAGAATCTCTTCCTCTTCCCACTCCCACACGTTGCAGGCTATCCTGAGGGGTACACTGGCCTGTCTGATCCCTCCGACTCTGGAAGTAGACTTCCACAACGTTCCCCTGGAGCCCTTTAGTTCCCTCTGTTTTTCCCACTTCCCTGCTTGAGCTGCTGGATCGGCTGGCTGAGCTGAACCAGGCAGGTTCTGGCTTCAGCTGTGCCACACAGAATCCACCTGGAGGCACCAGGCATGCTCCACGAACTTCCCTCATCTCCCAGAAGGCGTAGGCTGTCACACAGTGAGCTCCATCTTCTGTCTTGGCTTCAGCACTTTTCCTCCCATTATCTTCTCCAGACACCGACTTTTCCGAGCCAACAGTGATGTTATTTTCTGTGGGAATGTGGAAGAGAATCTTGACAATAGGAGATGAGGAACGAATCTGGCGGACCAGAATGACGGGCAGGATGCTGGGCCCACTGAGCAGTTGGTCCGGAGTAATCGGGGCATCTACAGTCAGGGGGCCGTATGCAGCACTGACAGCTGGCTGGAGGAGCCCAGCACCCGGACCGGTGATGAGAAAAGTCTGAGTCTGACCCTTCAGGCTGGAGTTTCCCAAAGGCTCTGGACTGTCCTGCTGCAGAAACACGTGGTTCACGTTGTGGACCTGGAAGTTGACACTGGGATAAACCGGAGATGGTGTGGAAGACTCTCCAATGTCTTCAGCAACCTTTTGACTCTCAACAACTGGAGGGAGACAGTTTAAAAAGAAAAAATTAGTGCAAAAGTTCTCAATCATAGCTTAAATCAGTGTGTCAGTGTTAGATTTCAGCAGCTGTCACTTACAAAATGTCTTTTACTTTACGTGAGAACATTAAAGAGGGCAGCATGAAGGTGTGAGACTGACAAAGAGATCAAACATCACAAAAGGTCAAGGGATAAAAATGAATGAGGGCAGCTCGTCCATCTCAAGGAACCAAGGCTGGTGAGACTCAGGGTAAAGGCAGTGCTTGTTAATGCAGCAAATATGGCTTATTTCCCCTATGTAGTCCCTGCACTGTTTGACAGACAGGAGAGAGAGTGGGGGCGGGCGGGGGGGGGCATGAAAATAGGTTGACACAATTCTTAGTTTGCCCCTTTAATAATAAGAGTGCATCCTAAAACTGTGCCAGGCGACAGATTAATCTGCACTCTGAACATGAAATTTATGGGAAAAATATAACTTTAAAAGCAATTACTGTAACATTAAGACGGTTCATTTTTTTTAGGACCATCATAACTGCTGTGTAACAAAGAGTGTGAAGTGACCTTGTAACAGTTTTATGCTCGACACATTTTTATTCAAGCTGCCTTTTGAGTGAAACCCTGGTGATTCCTGCCTCTAAAAGCTGAAGAGAGTATTTATATGACCTTCAGCAAAAACCAACACAATGCTCCCCAAAAGTGATTCAGTCTGAGATATTGAGAGGGGCAGGTTTAACAGTTTTACAATGGAAGGATTGATAAAGATGATACAGTGTCATTTCTGTTGCATATAATGTAACCAGGTGCTCATGATGGTGGTAAAGCCACAGGTTGTCGGTTGAATGGTCAGTGGGGGAAATGGCTTTATTCAAGGGAATAAAAATACAAATATATATTTCTTATAGTAGTCTTCATTTCTGCCACTAAAACACAGGAATATTAGGTGTGCAACTCTTATGAGGTGGTTCTCGGTGTTACTTGTCTTTCGAATTAATTTTTTCTACGCTCCACTTGCTATTTCAATACTATTTCAACAAAGGGAATGGCAAATGTTTGAGTGGTAAAAAGCCTCTCTTGAAACTTTCGTGAGATGACTGTTTGTCCCAACAGGATGCTGTATGTGACAGCCTCGACTTCCTCCTGCCAAGACACTTGGTAATTTGCCAACCTGCGTGTTGAAGTGCTCCAGAATTAATGTGTGAATTTGACTTTCCCTACCTCGCAAAAAATAACTTATCTAAAGGCAAACATAAGGCAAAGCAGAGCCTCTTTTACCCCCCCAAAGGTCTTAGAAAGTGATGTATCGTTTTCAGGTTTTCAAGGGTAAAGGAAAATCTATGAAAAATAAAATAAAAAATATGGATGTCAGGGTTGGTGCAAAAAAAAAAAAAGGGATTCAGAGAAGCACAGAGAAAACTATCTTATATAATATAGATTCCAGAGATTAAACTAATGCTGCAGGGAGTTTTTGTGTTAACAGTTGAAGGGGATATTGGCAGAAGCACATTATTTTGACATGATAGCAGATCCAAGGCAAACCACAGTCATATTAAACACAATGCAAAAAGGATCCCATTGGAAACCACTGTCTTTATCCTGTTTGCTGCTGTACATTTCGGGCCATCGAGCAAACCTTGAATTAAATTTGTTTTAAAAAACAGACCTTTATTACAACATTTGCATTTCCGTGAAGGTCATGGTGTTATTGCTGTTGTTAGTGAGGTGAGTTTAGAAACAGACCTTTTTAAAACAACATATGCAATTATACTACAATTGCTATACAGGTAAGCCCTGGGCCTGGGATCCACTAATTAGACTTAGATGATGACCCAGATCTGAGATTGTTATTGACTATAGCCATAAAAACTGAACAAAGTAGTTATAAAACATAAGCAAGGCTCTAGATTCCAAATCTCAGCAAGTGTTGTAAGGCAGATGTTTCAGGCCTGATTTTATCAGCTTCAACAAGTATCAACAGAGATGTCCGAATATTTTCCCTTTTCATCTAAAAATGGTATATTCGCTGGCTTTTATGAAGAGCCCCTGTAACAGAAGGGCCGCCTCTGTGTCAAGGTTGCAAATCCATCTTGTTAAAGCATGTCCTCATACTAACAGGATCCTGTGACATGGCAGGTGTACTCTGCAGACCAAAGCAATCAGTGAAATGCAGGACACACAAGGAAGGAAACAATCCTCAGTCTGGTTTAAAACAAGCCTGCATCATGCGTCTGACAATGATTCTTGGCCACATGTTGCTCACATGTCGCTGGTAAAAACTGTTCTGAGGAACAAACAAACACCATTTATCGATTTCATAATAAAAACTACCATAAAACAGATAAAATAAGCAAGTATGCTGGTTCTTTTTATAAGCTGTTGCACAGTGATAATTGCACAAACTCTCTCTCCACCTCCCTCCACTTGATTTTGTGTTAATTTATTCAACAAAAAAGAGACAAAAATAAACAGAGCTAAAGATGAACATGACTGGAAACATCTTTTATTTTTTCCAATTTTCAACAGCTATAACAAAAATATCTTTATCATGAATTCTTTGAGTCATGATAATATCATGACGGTCTTACTGGTGATATTAAAAGAAAAACAAACTGTTTGAAAATGTTAAAATTGCTTTAATAAATGTTAGTTCAACTCCAGACAGGCTCGCTGACACAACAGACAGCACATCTGTGACTGGACTGAAAGATAAGGCTGCCTTGCATATTAATGAGAGCAGATAGCAAAGGCTGAACACGGCTGCACCAGCTGAAAAAAAATACAGCAGCCTCACATATACGATGAAAAAAAATGCACACGCAGATATCATGTGCAGATACGAACCCTGGCAATCTCAGGAAAAAGTAGTCTTTCACATGATATCGGTATCGGAGAGAGACAGACAGCTTACTGGGACTTCAAAGCTCCCAATGCAGGTTATCTTTAAACAAGCAGAGAAACAGCTGTGCAACCTCAGCTACAGGCCCCTTTAATCCTGCAGATGAGGCTTCCTGACGCTCACTGGAGAGCATGCTGTCACTTTTCATTTAGACAGTGGGACAATGAAGTGGACAGAGGGCATACGTTGGAACCATGAAAACCTTTGAAAAAATTAGAAAACACACCTTCCAGAACCTGACAAGCCATGCAGTCATATTACACATCATTTAACAAAATGGTTTTATGTTTCCAGTGTAAAACTTTCTTTTTTTAAAAACTGCTTCTATGTTTTTATGGCTCACGTCCAATAAACTTTCTCCAAATGTTTACAACAAGTGCATTTTTTTAGTGGATCTACTGGAAACAAATTGTCCCATCATGTGGAAATACCAGAGTCATAGTTTGAATGGGCAATAAAGTATAGTAAGTGTGTGTAGCATCAAAGCATATAAAGGAGCATATATAGACTACAATAATGTTCCCTTGTAAACACTGCTGAAGACTTTGAACTAGTTGCAGCTTAGTTTTCAAGAGTCTGATCCATCAAATATGAAGCAAGTCAGAGGAATAAATACATAAATTGAGAGTAAGGGGTCATAAATCTCACCTTTAACAGCTGTGAGAACAGCCACTGCGACAACTGGGAGCAATGATCGCTGGGTGAAGGTGAGCGTCATCTCAGCAGAGTTGCAGGCTCCGGTCACCCAGAGCCGAGGTGAGCTTTGGTGACTGTGTGCAGTCGATTGAGAAAAAAAAAGCGCTGGAAACAAAATCGTTACATTGTCTGATGTCCGGCAAAGTTACTTCCTCAAGGGAAAACGTAAATATTGGTTGACTTCCTTTCCGGCGTGAAACTTTGTGTCTTTGCACCTGCTTTTAAAAACGTGGTCTCCTCCTCTGGTGCATCTGTGTGATGAGGGGGGGGATGTTCTCCTCCGGTGGCACGGCTCTCTGGCTGGAGCGGCTATTCCCATGATAGAAATCAGTAAACATGTGCAGTCTGTCAGATTAACGAGACCCACGTGGGTAATCGCCGGTAGGGGAAGAGCTGCGAGAAAATTAAATGCACATGAGGCCAAGCGGATCAGCGGTTTCTCCGCGAGTCGTTTTAATGCTGATTTAACAAGTCAAGGATATGATTCTGGGCTAAAGGGCGAATTTCTAGGCAAAAACACAGCGAGATTATTATTATTATTATTATTATTATTATTGTTGTTGTTATTATTATTATTATTATTATTATTATTATTATTAATACTACTACTACTTAGGGCAACTGACTTAACTTCTCAATTTTTCTAAATAAGAAACATGTAAGATCTCCTTAAAATAGCTACTACTTTTTTATGCTCTTTCAGTATTAACTAGGTTCATTATTGATGTCAGTTAAAAGTTATGATTGCCTTTGTTTCCATGTGGACATTACCCAAGCCAGTTTTTTCAAAGGACCTAAAAAGTTTATTTGCAGATTTTGCTGGCTGTCAGCTGCATATTCCTCTCCGTCAGCATCTACAGGGGCTCATTCTGTGTAGGTGGAGCAGATGGATGGAGGCACTGTACCTAAAATTTATGCCTTTGGCAACATGATATAAGCAATCGCTCAATCAAATGTTAGACTTATATGAGTCCTACTAAACTACATAAAAGTTGATTTACAATTTGAAACTGTAAGTGTCCACACATTGTTCATAAATTTAGGGCAAATGTGTGTTCAGTGTCAAAGAAAGAAAAGCAGAAATGTATTTCCGTTTCTGTGCTGCAGCAAAGCCTCGGGTCACATTTAATTTCTTAGCACTATGTGTAATTATATTGTTTTTTTAAATCTTTTTTATGAGCATCACTTCATCTGCCTCGGCCTAAAATTCCATACACTCATTATAATGAGGTACACTGAGCACCAGTGCAAGTTTAAAGCCTGAACCGGAATAGTGGGGGCGATGATAAATGAGCAGAACCGTTCAGGTTCTGTATGGAGACATCGGACTAAGGGCTGACATCAGATTTATGGTAAAAAACACCCAGTGGGTTTAATGAGCTCGGTCAGGCTAGTCTTTACCTCTCCACTTCCCAACATCCCCCTAAGTACCTCCACTCTGAAACAAATGTGCCTCGCTGACAGGATCTTCAGACTAAACCCACTGTGCCTGGTGTCTTCTTTACTGCCATGTGGCACCAGTGCCAAGGTGACAGTATGCATGCAGGCATCACTGGTGAAAAAACTTTCTTCTCCTGACAGCAGAGGCTGATTAAAATAAATATGTGCCTTCCAAAGACATTTGGGGGATCTCTAAATGCCAAATAAAACTCTGAAGAACTAAAAGAGTCTGTTTAATCTCAGGAGAGGAACTTGGTTTTGCTGCACACGTTGCTGTGGTGCTTACTGTGCTCGGTCAGTTAATGCATTGCATTTTGATGCCACTGAGCTTTAATTTGAGCAGTTCGTCCGTGTGTTTGGCTGAAAGTGATTATTAATACTGACAGTAGCAGAGGCCATCGACTATTGAGTCTGGGAACGTCTCCAGATTTCAGTTGTTGTTTCAGACATCCAACCCTCTGCCGGTGCTATTAGGGATGACGGAGAGGTGGTGCGATGTGTGACATCAGCGCTGGATGTAAAACTGCTGCCTGTGAGTGGCCCAAAGATTTTTGGAGGTCCTTTGATGTGGAGCAACATGAGTCAAGACCGAAATTATTCTTGCTATGTTGATGTCTTTTAACAGGAAGCTGTGTCTCATTGAAATGTTAAAAGAGGTAAATACCAGGAGATATTACCTATTTGACTACTGGCCAAGACCAAAGTTTAGTCATAAATTAAGGAAATAAATCACTTCCTGTTTTTGCATGACTCTAGGGATGGCAACGCCAGTCTTTAAGTCATGTGACCTGTTGATTTACATTGGTCTCAACAACTATTGGATGGTTTATCATGCAGTCTGGCCCTGATATTCACATCCTCCTCAGGATGAGTTGTATTACTTCGCTTTTAAGCTACTCTCATGACAAAGTTTTCATTTTCCAATATTTTGTTTATGACCAAATGCTTGCAAAGCTGATGACATTTCCATCATTCTCAGTTGTACTTGTCTTTAGTGGAAATAACATAATTTAAGCATTTAAGCATAACAGGCTAACAAAGATAATGGTTATTGTAAAACCCGATTGACATCATTTTGTTGGCATTATCATTCTCCTCCCCTTCTACTGTTTGCAGATTCAGATTCAGAATTCAGATTCAGATCAAAAAATTACACTGGTTTCAAACTAAGACCCAGATTAGGTTGGCATATCAAAACTGTACAAAATATATTGTTTGTCCCCTGAAATGAAATCACACTATTTCTTCACGTTTTCCTTCTGTTATCAGCAGCAGCATTTTCTTCCTCATTCATGTGTTGTCATTCATATCTCTGACACCACTGACTGAATTTTGATAGAATATGAAAAAGCAATGCATCTCGAAGCTGTACTTGTATTTTCAGAATCGCACTCTATTACCTGATAAACGCTACAATTTCATATTGAAACATGATTAAACAGAAAAGCAATTTTTTTTGCTCTCTACCTGTTCAAGTCTATTCAGTGGTGACATATGAAAGTGTGTACCTCTCTTTGTTCCGATGAGATTATTCAAGATGAAGTAGATATCAAGAGAGCATTGCCCATAAAATGACAAATTTGTTTTAACAAGAAATATATGAAAAATTATTCATATCAAAATGCTGTTCAGAGGAAAATAAATCGTAAGTGACATAAAAGTTGTACATTACACACAGTGATTTGTGAATGAACAACCAGGACAGTCTTATCTAAAAAACCCTGTAGAACTGGTCACCTGAAATTTGACATCTAGATTAACTATGACCAGCCTGTGACTCCTCAGTACACACTCAGGTCAACTGAAGATTAGTAGATCCATTAACCTTTACTGACAGTAAACCAGCTTAGTGAGGGATATTGAACTAGACTAATATTCCATTCTCTTTCTTTCCTCAACACATTGAATAATCAGCTCTGCTTCATCTTGTCTTTGCATCCAATTGGCATGGCAACGCATGAATAGAATAATAACAGCGGAAAAAGTGGTTCAAGGATACCCAAGACAATTGGAGCCATAAACATTTATAAAGCCCTCTGAGTGAAAATCATTGCAAACTGCTTCTGCATTTTCTACTCTGATCCCTTGGGAGTGCTGGAGTCAAGTCTCTGAACATAAAGCTGCCGTTACACCTGTGTAATAACACTTAGCACTGCAGGCTGCCAAGGGGCAGACAGCCGGCCAGCCAGCTAGCCATCCAGCCAGTCACCCAGCAAGCCAGCAAGCTAGTCTTTTCACAGCCCATGGTGCTTGAGTGCTGAGGGCTCTGCAGCCAAGTTGTGCCCTGTGGATGTTTCCAACTCCAAGCAGTCTCACCCAAAGATGACTGACAAAAGCGAGGCCCGAGGCTTCCTCCATCCTCTAACGACAACCAAGTCTACTGAAAAATAGTTATCCTTATCCCTCGATACAACTATAGGCAAACTTTCTGTCTTCCATTTTCAAGTGAAACTTCCAAAACAGTGGTAAACATTCATTCACTTGAATAATTTTAGTAATTCGAGTTGAAAATGTCTTGTTTTAGGCCATTCATAGTCCTGAGATTGCCCAGTAAAAGCAGTCATTGAAATCAGGACAAATCAGGATGCCAATAAACATTCAGCATTGCTCTTACTTGATCTGAGTGCTGCTTTTGACACAGCAAATTACAAGGTTCCTTAAAATGAAGTGAAGGATCACACTGGTCTATCAGGAACTGTTTTAAAAAATAATCCTCTTCTCATTCAGGGAGAAACTTATTTTTCTAATGATGACTTTTCCAAAACCCACAAAAAAACCTGTGGGGTTCCCCAAGGATCAGTTTTAGGACAACTTCTTCTTTGTGTGATCCAGCAATGTTACCAAGACACAGAACATCTCTTTTTTAATAGTTATTCTGATGAAACGCAGCTTTATGTGATCCTTAGTCCTGATGGCATTAAACCAATTGACTGCCCTATTAAAATTCCAAAGTGTAACATTCAGTGGTATCTATTGTAAGAATTGGAGAAATAGAATATGTGTAGTTATGTTTTCATCAGTGCATATTAATTAAATGTAATAATTGTGTTTTCATTACCTCATAATGGGTTTTTTATATTTACAAAGGAGATGCTCCTCCTCCACAAAATCTGAATTGTTAAACTGTCATGTTTCTACAGCGGCCAAGTGTTTTGTATGAGTTTTGCAACCACCCATAAGCTCTGAAGGAGAAGGTTAGACGATGGATCTACAATTGGGTGCAATCTGCAATCCCGTCCATTAATCCTACACGCTAAATCTTCAAATGTATTTTGTTGAAAAAGTCTAGATGTCACAAAATTTGTGTCTAAATAATAATAAGAATTATCATTACAGTAATAATTAAATAATTCATTATTAATAAATACAAATTTAAATCATTGTTAATTGTCAACTTTCATTGTTACTGGTTGCCACATTTATGTTTTGATTATGCTTTTACTTGCCTTTGTACTGTTTTAACTATTCAACATTTATTTTTATGAATTTTTTGAATGTATTTTATTGTATTTTATTGTATTTCATTGTTCTTGCTTTGTCTTTTAGGTCAAGTCAACCTATTTTTAATCTAGATTTTTATTCAAGTCTGTTACAGTCCACAGTTGATCTGTCTAACTTTGTGCCCATCATGTATCTATAGAGTACTCTGAAATGTACTGATCTGAACAAAAGATGCGATAGAAATTAGGTTTGATTGATTGAAAGTTTAAACATTTCTTTCCCTTAGGACGAACGAAAGCTCCTCTGGAAGCACCGCAGCCTGAAACATCAGTTTTCCACCCCTGCAGGTTGCCTGGAATGAGTTACCGACCAGGTGGTACATCCTCCCACCCACAGCCTGCCCTCAGAGCGCAGTGATGGCCTGCCTCAAACCTCTCACTGAGAAAAAAATGAATGTTGGAGCGGATGGATGGTCACACAGGTGACCTGTTCGCTGTGATTTAGCTTTGTTGTTGAAAATTCTTCTCACTTGAGCTTAAATAAGGTTATAATCTAAACTTAATCAACACAGCTCTCACTCGGATCACAACATCAGCTCATGTTTTCTTGCTTTTAAGCCTGCAAAAAAAAAAAATACTTCTGTTTTATGGATGTAAGGCTGGATTACCCACAGGCACAACAGGCTGCTTTGTCTTGACAGCCCCTACCTTTAAAGGGCCCAAAAGCTGCCCATTCATCTTGTGACAAATTGTGGTAATTTGTTTGATTGCACATTGGTAGGCAATTATTTGTGTGCAACAGTGTAAAAAAATCTACTGATAGGGATCCAGATGTGCAGTGAACAGCTTGAAGACAGTATATCTGTGTGTTATATTGAATTCCTGCAGAGACT
Source organism: Acanthurus tractus (assembly GCA_029783725.1). Classification (NCBI taxonomy): domain Eukaryota; kingdom Metazoa; phylum Chordata; class Actinopteri; order Acanthuriformes; family Acanthuridae; genus Acanthurus; species Acanthurus tractus. The sequence continues at coordinate 9,636,317 of JAQNCA010000013.1, forward strand.
GGGATAAACAATCCTCCTTCAAATCGATGAAACATATGCAGCACTAGACCACAATAAAAGCCGAAAGGAAAGTGGCCTTGAGGCAGTTCCTTTTACCTAACTTCTTATGGAGGCCCTGAGCCAAAATGGTAACACTTTTATTATTTTTTTTCTCCATTATTCAAGAAAACCCAACAAATTGTGTTTGAAATAGCCATAAACCATAAATGCCTATATGTGTAGTCACCTAATGAAAATTATTCTTTCAAATGTTATTAACCTTCTGAGGCAAAATGTAAATTTATTCAATATACAATGTGTTTCACATGTCATATTACACGTCACAATGCTGTTTCCACATGTAAAATATCCCAAAATAATATTATTTGGTAACACACACTTGATGCACACAGTATGGGAGAATAAGGGGCTTAATAGGGGCTCAAAGGTCATTTTTGTCTTTAGGTATCCATAGAGTCATGACATACAAAACAATCTATAGTAGCAAACACACTCTCCTGTAAACCTCATTACCACACAGTTACTGTAGGGACTCAGAGAACTTTTAAAAACTGTTTGAGCCTGGAAACTTCAAAAGAACTCTCCAACTCCTTACATGACAAAAGGTCTCTTGGTATATCAAAGTCGAATTAAAAATATTTTACCTGGGAGATCCCTGCTGTGATTTGGGGGCAGGGGGGGTCAAATGGACGTTGAGTGTTTAACTGGCACTCCGAGGTTTTGTGAAATATTCAGAGAGGCCGGCAGAAGATGGATGTCTCCTTGTGCCCCCCTCTGGTGGCGTGGCAGGCAGGATGAAAGCGAGTGATAGAGAGGTTACAACTGCCAAGAATTTTAAACATCCAGTGGCCCTCGGGGAGCTGAGAGACTTATAGCTCCACATAGATCTATTGTATAGCGAGCAAAAATAAGGGCAAGCGAGAGCAGGGGAGAAGCAGGAGAGGAGGTGGTGGATGGAGATGGAAAAAAGTAAGGGAGGGGAAGGAGTGGAGAGGAAGGACAGTGTGGGACAAATACAATATAAGCAGCAAAACAAGGATTAATTGATGTGCAAACTCAATCTCCTTTCTTTTGTGCCTGCCTGAAAGAAGAACTGGTGTTTTCAGCAAAACACTGCAGAACCACTGCAGTACTTTTTTTTAAGTGTGTGAGACTCTTTCCCTGCTTGAATTAACATTGAAATTAAGCAAATAGTAAAAAAAACGAATGTGCATGTAGGGAAGGGTATAAAAAATGGAGGAAGAGGAGGAGGCAGAGGAACTTTTTCTGACATGAAATTTGTGTCTATGTGCATGTGGTAGCTGTGCTGACATCAGCAAATGTTTAATCAGGCAATTACACTCATTGATGAGACCCAGGTTTGCCCCCCTAAGTGTTACATCCCTCATCGGGAAAAAAAAAAAAGCAGTCTCCTCCATCACACATGCAGTGCAACTGAAAAGCAATGCTGCCCTCCTGAGGATGGTGGTGTAATAGCAGGAGTACAGCACAGAGTCCGGCTGTTGTACACACACCAATATCTGATTAATAGATTGGAGACATCTTGAAAATACTATACAGAAATTGGCAACTTGCAGCAATACATTGAAACACTGTATAATTTTTATGATATAAAGCTGTTATACTTATGATTAATGAGCTGTGCACTTATCAGTTGTGTTATTTCTTCATCTAAAAAGACAGACAGGAATCATGTACATACTCTGTTGAATCTCAGACTTGAAAAACTTTCAGGCTCTAACTGTTGAAATGTGATTCTGTACTCTTTGCCTCACTCATTGCAGCTCAACTTTTTCCCAGCTCCTTGCAATCAGAAACAGTGAAGTCATGGATGAAAGTCAACATCTGTTATCCTTCAGATCTCCTGCCTTGTTAATTGTAAATGTAATTTTTACAGACAGCCTGTCTTGTTTGTGCGCAGCCTCCTCAGTCACCTCCCCTCCAGCTTTTCATCACTGATGTAATGACAGGCAGGATATGATTTGCTGGGATCTTCTGAGCTAAATGACAGCCCGCCATTAGACTGCTGGTAGAAGCCATATTATATTTAGATAGTAATTAATTCAGTAAGTTGGCTGGTATAATAAACTTAGTAAGATCTATGTAATAAATCATGCAGGTTTCATTCTGGACAAAAATGATCTCAGTAGCACTCATCTTGCTGTTGTGCTTTGTTGATAGGTAAAGGGCTTCACAAAGTGTTTTCTAAAGATGCTTGAAGGATCCTCTATCAAAACAGGCACAAGCTGCAGCTGATTACAACCTATGGTCATGATTACTTTAGATAACAGGTTGATGTGCTTTAGAGCAACTTATTACCTTGCAAACGGTTGTGTTGTTTACCTTTCTTAAGTTTACACTGACCATTGTCTGAAATTCCTGAAGGTATGATCCCATTTCAGGCTCAGTTTAACAGATTAATTGCTAATTGACAGCAAATCTAGAGAGAAGTTTCTGGAATAACTGACCGCACCAAATATGACACATCCTCCACTGGCAGGTTAATTGTTTACAATCAAAGCCTCTAATAGTCTTTCAAGTGCACTGGTTCTTTCATTTGAAAGGAAGATGAGGTGTTAGTGTTTGAAATGATCCCCACACGCAAACCCAGCTTTTATAATCAGATGGTTCATCCACATGGATGCATTAGCAGAGTAAAAGGCACCATATTTGCCTCTGTGATGTATTGACCACACAATGCAAAGCTGAATAAAACATACTTACTCAAGTAAAGCATAAGTACCTTGAATTTGTGACTAAGAACCGTGACTAAATGTAATTAATCTAAATCCACCACTGGAATCAACAATATAATCCTAAAGATTATCATGATAATGTGATACTTTGCTGAATAAGTCTGTAAAGAATATCATTAAGAGACGTGCTCTGCATGAAAAGTGCTTTGACAAAACTCCCGGTGTGATTGTGACCGTAAACCTGAATAAACTAAACTGATCTGAACCACAAGAAAACTTCATTTCCTTTTAGTTTTGGCTGAAAACCTCCAGGACGGTGCAGGAACAGACCCCAAACCATCAATCTAAGAGCACTGATTCATCAGAGGAAGGTTCTGTGGTTTTTCTGTTCAGTGGCTCCTCTGACAACAACAATATTCATACCATTTGTTAACATTTGTTATGTGTAGGTTTTACTGCACTGTGTTTTAAACAGCACCAGCAGGTGTAAATCTTCTCCCCTCGGTGAAAACACATAAGAAATGAATGTGAAACATTGATTTTCTAAAAAATATCAAATTTAATTTGGTTATAAAAGTCATATTTTTTTCACATGCACACTCACACATAATGAATCACCATAAATACTGTCCAATGATTTCTCTTTTTCTTTTTTTTTTCAGTTTTAAACTTTGATTCACAAAGCAAGCACGTACGGTGGACTGATACATCTGATTTCAAAGGACACTATGGAGAATGCTCGCAGTCTTTTACAGGAAGAAGAAAATCTCAGTGCACTAACAAAAAGGCTGTCGTAAAATCAAGTAGAAACATTTATAAATTATCTACAAATGGATCAAAGTACAAAAGAGCTACAGCGTTTAGAGACACTACACCCATTCACAAGTGAATGATTTGGTATTGGGACACCATGTTACAGTGTTTTAACTTTGTGACAGACTGAATGAGAAACTTTACAATAAACAGCTTTGGAACAAAAAGGATCAGATGCAAACTTACAGCCAGCCCAACTTTTCTTACATTCTATTATAACAAACTCTCTCCTGTCATTGCTTTTAATCCAGAATATGAATGTAAAATGAGGAAGGGAACCCTGTTCCACACAACAAACTCATGTCTGACTCATCTTTCAAGTGCAATGTGACAACAAGAGTAAACAGGAGATAAACAGGACAGAATGGAAGCTTAAAACTAAACAGAGAGAACAAATGTTTTTGAAATTATTAAAGCTATGAAACATTATGTTCCTCGTGACAGTAACTGAGTTCTTGAAAACGTTTGGTCACTTCCACCACACACTCACAAATTGTCAGCACAGTTTGCAGGCCTCTCCTCTCGGCGGTCGTGCGAGCAAAGTGAGCATCTGCTTTCAAAATTCAAACTCCAACTCAAAAAACATTATTTCTATAATCTTGAATAACTCTCTCACACACACACACACACACAGTGACTGTCTCCTCGAGAGATAAAAGTGAGGTAGGACAGTGAGTCGAGTTGTTTGTGCTGCATACATGTAAACTGTCTAACTCGACTGTAAGTGAGCAGTGACATGGAAGGTTAGCATTGCAACATACTGTAGTTCATTCATCAGGGTCAGAGTTACTTAAGAAGTGATACCAGATAAGAAAAAAACTTTAAGGTAAAGAAAAGAATGTCGAATTCAAATAATTTCTTAAGTCACTGTGTTTTCATGAACATTAGAGGACTTAAAGAATGTGGTTTAAAATTCGATCAGCTCTCCAAACTACAAGTGCTCAGTTGATTAATTTGAAACTGTGGGCACTGAAAATGTCTTTGGAAAACTAAAATTCAAAGGCCAGTGAATATCCCTACTCTAGCTGTCTCCTTTCCGGCAGTCAGGAGAACCTTTGATGACTTTTAAAATGCGCAAGAGTTTAGTTTGTCCATTCTGGGCTTCTGTAGAAAGATGGCAGTGCAACATGGTGGAGTCCATGGAAGAGAGTCTGTCCCCTCTGTGGTTTTAAAAGACTCATTCTTAGTTCATGAAAACACAGTGATTCTTATTTTCAGGTGATAATAAGATGACTATATTTTCTTTTTCTGACATATTCTACAAAAAGAATGAATAGAATCCTGAATGAGTTAAATTGTGACTAAATAATTAAAACACTGACATTTTTAACTCTGATTGAAATGCTGACATTCAGTTCCACTTCTCACATACAGCAGAATAACAGCTTTGTCTAGAAGCGGTTGTATATTCTCACTCCGTCACTCTCGACGAATGAGGAACAGTCAGTGTGACAGCCTGCAGGATGTTAAGTAGCTTTTACTGATCGGAATACATTTCCTCACACAAATCTATTTGCAAATCTTTATATGCAAATAGGTTTGTTTGTTTTTGAAGACTTGATTAAATACATGAAACATTCAGTGAGTCAACAAACTAAATGGAGCAACAACAGAATATCGGCATTACTGATGAGTGTGTGTGTGCTCTTCAGACTCCATACATTTTCCAAGATTATAGAAATTAATTTAATATCATTCTGCACCAGATTCTCTTTTAAAAATGTACAGAAGTTGTGTGAGCTCGCTCCGGAGACGTCAGGTAGATGAGACACAGTCAGAGAACAATGCACAACTTTGACATTTTGATTTTCCCAAAAATTCCCATGATGCTTTAAAGTGGCCCTCTATGTATCAGCATGAGACGACGAAACCAAACAGTGCGCAGGCAATGGAGGCAGCAGCACATCACTAGATCACGTGACCAACAACTACACGGCCTCTCCTTCAGAGAAAAGAAAGAGTGAACAAGGAAACATGAAAGGTGCAAAACATGAATGCGACACACACACATACTCGAACACACACACACACACACACGCACAGGCACACTTGACATGTCTTTTACCAACCGTCACACGAAAAAAAACACCCACCTTTGTGCAATAGGAAGACAGACACAAAATTTAGTCTAGAACTAGGCGTTTCATGACAGCTCGACGGCGAGGACGACACATTTTCTGCTCTGTTTTGACTTTCAGGAATGACAAAGCACAAGCGATCCGTCATAGAATTCACACACACACACACGACAAAAAAAAAAAAAAAAAAGAAAAACCCTGCTGTAAAAAAATCCACCTTGTGATCGAACGAGGAATGTTATGCTCATATAGTTTTCATAAAGGCCACTGAGACAGCGAAGCTCGCCCGGCGTTTCTCAAGTTAATGCCCTGTTTGCCAATCTAGTCTTTTTTTTTATTATTTAATCATTCCTTTCATCACAATAAACTCTCTACTGAATCACAGGTACACATGGTATTGCCCCCCCCCACACACACACATATGCTACCACCTCTTTATGATATTGCACTGAATAAAGCCTTTGTGTTAGCAGCCAGCATTACTTCACAGAATGCTTCGATAACAGTGTAGTCTGGTTGTGATTTTCTTAGAGGAGTGTGCTCTCTGTTCCCTTGGAGTGACATCAATACTCTACAAAAAAAAAAAGGGATGTGTTTTTTCTTTTTTTTGCTGAGAAACTTAACAAGATGTTTTCACAGCTACCCTGCTTTAAATAAATGAGAGAAAAATACATGTCATGAAAATCCTAGTTTTTTTTTTTAATGTTTTGTTTTGTTTTGTTTTTTTTTTAAGTCATCCACTGATTTTTAAATACATCACAGTAATATATTTTTTTGTGTCTGCAGGTGACCCCCTCTCTTGATTTTGGCACTGCACTGTACATAATTAACTCGGTCTGTATCCATCACCAAACATGAACAATTGTATCACTAGTTATAGTCAGAATAGGCTCACGCAGTCTGGGAGACAACGCTCACATCCTCTCTGTTGTGTGTGGATCAGAGCTGATTGTATGGATGCAATATACAGAGCCCAGCATGTGCACGGATTGTACATGGATGCTTTTTGTTGTTGTTGTTTGCTTTATTTCACAGGGGAGAGTCTCTTCAGCAGCTTCTTTCCCTTAGAAAGCAGTCCTTTCTTCTTCTTGTTCGCCAGATCTTGTGCATCGTGGGGGTCCCGGGGATCCAAGGGGATGTGGGGACCTCTCGTAGGGCTGAGGGGTCTCATGGTGCCCGGGAGGAGGGGCCGAACAATCGGGGACGGCGCTCGGACGGGCGTGGCGTCGCTGTCGACCGTGTTGGCGGTTTCTGTGGTGACCTGTGGGGAGAGGCGATGGGGAGGTGTGGAGGCATGGGGCAGCGTATTACAAAGGAAGAAACACTTTGACACTGCAGACTAGGAACCTGTCTGTCTGTCTGCTTGCCTGTCTGTCTGTCTTTGGTCTCAACTGAACTCGACTATGAGCCTTTTAACGCAGAAAAGTTTGGTTATAGTTTTAAAACTGCATCTCTTCTTTTGAACAAAAAGCTGCATAGAGTTTGAGTTCTTTGTATCTCAAACCTCTACGTGATGAACCCCACTTATCTAACGCTCCAGCAGTGTATCACAGCAGTTTGTGAAAAGGCTTCAGAATTCATGTAGATGGACATATTATTCCATTTTTTTGACACTTTGCACAACTTCCCTTGTGCCTGCACCACATGTCCCTTAGTGAATGAAACATAACTTTTCTAAAGCAGAGTGGAGATACAGGGAGGTGGCTGAGTCAAAAGGCCTATGTATGATGTGCAGGACTGTAAAAGTTCTTAGAAGATCTTAGTCTCAAACTGTAATGATCAAGGTTCGCATTGGTTAAGATTTGGAAAATATGGTCATTTCTGTTCAGTGTTAATACAAAAAAAAAAAAAATTGTTCAGGACTTTTAATTTAAATGATTCCTGTACACGGACACAGATTTTTACATTTCTAACTTGTGTTGTGAATGGACAATCATCTGTGCACAAATTCCAAAGATAAATTTAACTATTTCAAAAACTGCTGAGATGAGTGGGCTGAATCCTCAGTGGCCTGAAGTTCATTCACTAAACACATCATAATTTAACTGCCCACTTACTTAGATTTTCTTACATCAAGTGGAAATATTTAGTACTTTTTCTATTTTACAAGTTCAGGTTACACTGTTATTCTCATTTGTTTGGTTCTTTGTTGAATTTAAGCAGGGATAGAGAAGTAACTTGTCCTCTCTCTTAACATTGCCCGATGCCACGTAAAGCACATGGCTGTGAAACACAGTGTGGGTTTTTTTGGATGGAGATCTGGATTCAGAGGCACATTTTAGAAGCTCAACATCTATTATTAACAATAAGAAGTTAAACGCATGAGGAGGATTATGCAGCCTTGGCAACAATTGGAGTCTCTTACTTTATCAACTATGTGCAGAATGTTAATAGACACTATTGTTATACATTGTAGATTTAAAAATATGATCCTCTATAAGCTTTGGTTCATTTTGCAGTTAACATTTTATTTATTCATGTTTTTATTATCCACCTTAGAGTGTCCTTATGCTGCTGCTATTCCCATTCTAGATCAGGTAAACGTAATCGTCTAAAAAAATGTAAATATCTATCTATCTATCTATCTATCTATCTATCTATCTATCTATCTATCTATCTATCTATCTATCTATCTATCTA
>JAQNCA010000013.1:9644643-9662188 GCA_029783725.1 Acanthurus tractus
TGCATATTCAGACAACTGTTAGAGGTGTAACGCGGAACAATCCAGGGCTCAGAGTGTCTCCTTAAATAATTCTGTTTTCAGGAAGAGAATAACTACTCTCAGCTTTACCACCCGATAATATCCAAACTGATTATAACTCTAACATTGTCTAAATGCTGTATTAAACTGGCCAAATTATCATTTGTCGACCTGTGAATTTGTATTACATTGTATTCAATTTAAATTAAAAAATTGTATGAAATTTGTATTAAAGAGATTTAGTTTACTTTCAAGCACACACACACACACACACACACACACACACTCACACACATATATACTGTACATATGTAGAAGAAACACTGAAGAGGAAGCCATCAAATGTTGAGCACGACATCAGCACAGCACAGAGAGCCGGAGAGGTCCACCAACAGTCAGGTCATGAGGGAACATACAGTACAATCATATACAGTACAACACCCAGGGACACAACCGTAGATACCAGGCTTCTCATCTAATGCAGCAGCTGGATGAACATATATGCATTTGCACATTTTGATAATGTGATAGTTTTGTGATTTGATTATCATGAAATTTCTGATTAAAGAGGTCTGAGTCTGGATTTCTCAGATTCTGATCCAAATCATCACTGAAATCAGAAAAAAATGACACGTGTCACCATGAACTGAAGCATTACAGAAACACGTGACAGGTGCTTCCATAATGTAGAGCGGCATTTAAAAAAATCTTCACTGTGACCACGAGCTGTGCGCATTAGAGCCGCGAGTTTGGTATCTCAAGTTGCCGACTTACTGTACAAGGCAGACAGAGCCATTTATGGTGTGAAATGAACAATCTTCTTCTGTTTGTTTGTTTTGTTTTGCCAAGCGGGTGAGGAAAAACAAAAAAGAAATCAGATGTGGCAGCATTGTCACCGTCACTAAAACCCACACCACTATGACGACTGAAAACAACAACAACAACAAAAACAACAAAAACACCAACACCAACACACATGAACACAGAGCGCAAAAAAGAATGTTTTTCATATCCAATTTTTTTTCCTTTTATTGTTCCATTGTAACAACAACAGTATGGACGTATCAGTGCTGCGATTAGTTTTTGTCTCTCGAGCTCAGAGCAAACATGGCGTATCCACTGTCAACAGGGCTGAAAAATAGATCTGATGTATGTGCAATATACATAAAGAAACAAAGCCTCTTCAAGGAAATACAGCAGTCGAGCCAAGAAAGTTATTATAAAATGTATCAAGTTTGAAAAAGGCATGCTTTTCTCTCTTTTTCATCTTTAAAGTTTTCTTCCCAAATGTTTTCTTTCAGTGTCACTGGGTAGCAATTGTTGTGTTAATAAAGCACTTATTATGAATATTTTTTTTTTTATTATACACAATAATCACAAGTCAATTTTGTGTTTCAGTGCAAAAAAGGTACCAAATTATCTTGTGAAAGGAAAGAGTCGAGCCTTTTTCAAGTCCTCCTTAACCAGTGCTACATGCATAAAACCACCCGATGAGCTCCGACAGTCTATCCTCTCTCTGTCCATGTCAGGCTTTGCTTCTTCCTTTCTCTGAGACTCAGAAAGGTGTTAACACTGGATTTGTTTGTTTTTTTTGTCCCCTTTTCCAAAGCGTGAGGGAAGGGAGGAGGGCAGGGAGGATGGGGGCAGAGGGGGTGGAGCTGTTAGTTTGTATAGAGTCAGCACTGTCACCACATGGACAAACACACACAATGAACAGCACACAGACGGCAAAGTGGAGGAAGCGAGAGACGGAAATCAAGAGAGAGGACGAAGGATGGATGAACACAGGGCCTAGCGCTGAGAGCGGCGATGATGATGTACCCGTTTGCCCTCTGGGACGTTTGCGGCAGAGTTGGCGGGGGGCCGGTTGGCAGGCTCTTCCTGGGGGTAGTGGGACGGAGTATCGGTCAGATACACCTCCACGTCATCAGGCACTTCTTCCAGGAAGTTAGAGGGAACCAGACCACGGTGGCCGTTCATCTCACCCTGTGGACAACACCCCCAGGTGAGGAGACATTCACTGTTTAAGTTGTGATTCTCTTTAATCCCCTCGGGCCTGAATTGGGTCGCTTTCCATTTAATTCATCTCCTTGCTCTCAGAAAATCAGAGTATGTGAAAGCAATTTACACTGCCACCCCTGAACCTCTTTATCCCTTTCAAAGTGATTAATTTGCACATTTGTCATCCCTCTGATTTGTCTAATTGAATTTAGAAACCAGCCGCCCAACCTGCAATCAATCAATCGACAGAAATCTGGAATGTACAGATAGCACATTGCTGTTAATCCCCATGAAAGGCCTACACATGAAAGGATTAGTTTAATATTTTCAGGAAATCTGTAATATCTGCTCTCTTGTTGAAAGTTAGATGAGACGATTGATAAAACTCTCATGTCTGCACGGTGAATATTAATGTACACTCTGCAGCTATTTAGCTTAGATTCCATAAAGACTTAAGAGGGGAAAATAGCTAGCCTGTCTCTGCTAAAAGGTTATGTCTTCAATCACACAGTGTTTGTTTAATCTGTAAACAAAGTGAAATGTAACAAGGACAGTTTAGTTTCTGTATCAGTTAGACAGCACAGCAAACGTGGACAGGCAGCACTCACATAATAAAATCCATCTTCATCGATATCTCCAAACACAGCGATGATGTCACCAACGCAGAATGTCAGCTCAGCCTATCAGGAGACAGAGATACCAAATCAGCTGTTCAAGACATGATGCAAGTAAAGTCGGCTTTGTCTTTATTTGTGATGCTCTTAATTGTTTGGGTCTTTGTGCTCTCAGCCTCTGATACAGCTCTTCCTTGAATCTCCAAGCCTGTGTGTGTTCAGTAAGGGGGTAGGAAGCAGTTACCTCAACATCAACATTAGGGGAGCTCTCTCGGGGGTCGTAGTCATACAGAGCCACCATCCTCCTCGAGGCCTGATCTCGACGGAGGCCTCTTCTGTTCTGCTCTGGAAGCGAAAAACAGACGCCATGTTAACAGAAAGGAACTGTAACTGTGCTTCCGAAACCATCAGATCTTTACTTCTTCTGGAGAGCAAGTGTGCTGCGTAGTACCTATTCTGTCCACAGGGGTGCTTAAAGGCAGGAAACCCTGTGTGATGAGCTGATCCAAGGTCTCCTCGTCCTCAGCTCGTATCTCTGACACCATATTACAAGGGATCAGCCCCCTCCCGCCCCTCACCTCTCCTCTGTAAAAGCCATCTGTGTCTTTATCACCATACACCTGTTGGACAAGAGAGTGACGTTTAAAACTCCTGCCTTAAAACAAACATCACATTTATGTTGTGAAAAAAAAAATCTCTACAGACGCAATACTGTCTTTTCATGTTTTCCATAAAGGATTAGAGTTAAGTAGAGGACTTACACAGTTTTTACTCAATTTTATTAACAAATGACTGTAGTTCCCAACTTTTTTAAAGGTCAGTTTAAGAACAACTTGCATAAAATCGTGTCTTTGTGTTTCACATTTAAGTTCCATTTTTAATGACTACGCTATACCACTGGTCCAAATCTGTCAGCTGAAACAAAAAGTACGATTTTTCTTTTAACTTTTCATAAGGTTTTAACATTTAACTTTATGAGCAGCAGGATGGATTGTCTAGAAGTTATTTTATTCAGAGCTTGTAATATTTGAATATTGCTTCAAAAAGTCAAAGTTGAAGTCAGTTTAAGACCACTGTCTGAGAAGTGTTAGTATAGAATCAATGCATGCTTTCAAATACTTCTTGCTAAAATACTCTGAACTTTGACATTTTAGGATCATAAAGTTTGTTCTTGGCCACAAAGAAGCAAATAGGCAGTCTCTTATAGTTTGGATTCACCTCAGGGAGGAAGATAATAATCTGGAATGCAGTGCTTTATAGTATGTGACTAAAATGGCTAAAATATTAAGTCCTACCTTGATGATCTGCCCCTCTTTGAAGGGCAGCTCCTCGTCAGCTGCGTCAGGGTTGGGGGACATGGACAGGGGATCGTAGTTAAAGAGGGCCACAAAGATCCGGAAAGACTCCTCAGACTCCGACTCATCATAGTAGGTGGGAGAGCGGCGGTCCCGGTCCCTGTAGCCATCTTAAACACATTTGAGGAGAAAATACTCCATCATCTGACATCACTAGATAGAGCAACTCAACACTTACAAGGTAAACTTTGAGGGAGACTCTTTCTTTAGAGGAATAAGCAATATTTGGAAGTGTCATTAGTCTGTGTTTGTGCTACTTTGCATATCTTATAGATCTGATCAGGCAGTATTACATGACAGATGCTATTTTTGATTAATCATACTGTATTTGTCCTCATCAGCAACCAGAAAAAAAACCTGTAGTCAGTCAACGATTACAATAATTTACCGTAAAACACATAACAGATTTTTTTGCCTTTTTTGTGTTGTAACATATGCAGTGAAAGACAAATGTGGAGCAAGACAAACCATGGTGCAATACACAGACAGAAATGTGATTCGTGGACGTGACACGACAACAGAAACATACAAGACCTTGAAATGCATGCTACAAAAGGCTTAAATGAACAAAGATAAAGATACAACTCCGTGTGTCTGTTTTCACCTCAAAAAAAAACAAAAAAACCAAGACATTGAGTGAAAATTCTAAGATTTGAAGCAAACATGTGAAACTTCCCAAACATTGCCAACTCTTCTAGCAGCAGGAGGTCTAAAGCAGAGATGGCAGAGTTGTTGTGGAAGCCTGTCATTTATTTGAATTCGGCATTGCAATATATATATATATATTTTTAAAAAATGCACCAGCTAGCAGTGCGTGATACTGTTTGGTGCTTGAAAATACAAGCATGATGTGAAATGCATTGCTCCCAGCCGAGCATATGCCAGCCTGCAGAAACTTTAGCATCTGTATTTATTTGTACTGGGGGAGAATTATGTGGGACAATTGCATTTCCAACAGCTGATATTTCAAACCGAAAAAAAAAAGAAACTAATAAATCTAAAGAAAAAACAAGAAAGCAGTGAATGTGTAGTCATTCTCTCATGTCTACCCGCTAATATGCCTTCAAACTGTCATGCATGACTGCTCTCATCAGAAGTGTACTAGGTGTGGTTGTACCACAAAGGGAGGGGGAGGGGGGGGGTTTAGCAGGCATCTGGAGATCAGTGCAGTGAGTGAGGCATTCTCTGAGCAGTCAGTCATTCATTTATCATCTGCAACTGTGGAAAGGTTCATCCTGGACCCCAGGTAAGGCTTGCCAATGGGTCCACCATTTCAGTGCAGTGCAGTCATGCTGTTTAACTGGAAGCATAATAATCACTTATTATTTCAGACAGAGAAACAGGCATTTGCAAGTGTCCACAGCTACTTCTTGGCATTTGCCAGTTGTCGGTGGCATAGTTTTTTTTTTTGTTTTTTTTTTTTGTCGCCATGCTGTGGTGGTAAAACAGGACTGCAGGCACATACCATGGGGAGACCTGGTGCCGCCCATGTGCCTGCGGGATGGCCACGTCCTGTGCCGAGCTACTTTGCCATAGTAAACATCCTCGGAGATGGGGGAGAGGTTTCCCTCACTGTTATTCTCAGAGGTTACCTCTACAGGAAACACCAGTTAGAGGGTGACGGGGTTACAATGCAAAGCTCAACAATCACCTCCCGAAAGGTTAGTGAAAGCTCCTTAATTTGGAGACACAATGAAATGACATACAAACACAGGAAAACAACTATGGAAAATAACTATGGCTAAACTGTCAGAGTGTTTATTAGAGGAGATTCAGGCATCAATGTGTAGTGTAACTGTGCGCATTGTCAGCTTGTCGGCTTGTTGCATCACATTAATCTCTGCAAGATCAAACATCTGTTCGGGAAGTGAAAGGACATGAGCATGGTTTATAAACACAGGTGATCTGGAGACACAGAGAAGCTTATGAAGGTTTATAACAGAAAAAAAAACTTCTGTTCTGTGATGCAGAATATATTAAAATTAAAAAAATAAAAAAAGTTCTCAATTGTGTTTCTCCCTTCTGCCCTCTCCCCTTTACTGACCAATGGAGGGAACCATCAGAGGTCGTCTCTGAGGCTGGGGACCGCCGTGATGAATTCTCCTCCCGCTATCCCGATCATGACGACCTCCAGCTGGAGTGTTTGTCTGCACGCAAACACAGAAAATATTCACAAACATTACACATTCACGAGCTGCTCACAGACTCGTAGACATACCCGGCGTGTGAAAAAAAAAAAAAAAAAGCACCGTGATGCACGCAAACGTATCGTAAGTAAATCAAATCATGCAGCACTCACAGGCAGACACACTGGAACAACAGACGCATAGACGCACACTCAAACACGCACAGGCCCACGGGAACTTTTGACATTCCAAAATAAAGTGAATAGTGATAACATACTATTGAAAACAATATAATAAAAGTTCTGTTTCAATTAGCACTTTTTACTTTACATTACTGTATTGTCTGTCTTCACAGCGCTAAACTATTCAGTTTCCCTGTGTCTCTCTCCAAGGTGCTGAACGTATTCAGACCCTCTGCCTTACTCTCAACGGTGCCGAAACATTTTAGCGAGAGGATGCAGCCTGTACATACACACCAGGCTGCTACTGTCATACTATCCACCCAATCTTATGACACAGCCATACAGAGAGGATTGCAGCTTAAAAAAGAGGAGATGATAAACAATACGACAATAAAGCAAGCTGTACCAACTAATTTCTCTAACATCGGTACAGACTGGATAATCAGACTTTGAAGATTTTGCTCCGGTACCACTTGTTGACAACGAAACTGATAAGGATTAACACCCAGTCTGCCTCTCTCTGTCTATCTTTGTGTTGCTAAAGCTTGGGATGATTTTCTCTCTTTATCTAAATTTGAATTAAACTCAGCACACACACTAACATCACATCAGATACAAGTCAAGGCAGCAGTCTCAGTTGAAGTATCTGTGCCTGTGCAGTTCGCTACATACTAACAAATTTGGATGGTCTCGACTCTTTGGTTTAGAATAAGTGCAAAGAACTGCACCTTGGGTGTGTTGTGCGAGTTGCGCCGGCGTCCCTCTTCCAGCTGCATCTCAGAGTACAGCTCCTCCTCATCCTCTTCCATGATGTCAGACAGGTCAGAGCCCCGGCTGCTTTCGCTGTGATAATCTTCATTGTGACTATAGTGAGGCTTTTGGCAGTCACACACACAGACACACAAATACAAACAAACAAGACGCAGATGTTTAAGTCCACATACATACATATATACATGCACACACCAAACGCACATGGATGGGCAAACACACGGATACCCGGGCAAAGGGAGTGTATGCATGCGGTCACTCAGACATGCATGCGCACACGCGTCCAAACATACACACACGTGAGAGGTCTTCTCTTGAAAAACACGCTGGGGCTGAAGTACAAAAGGAGGCTAAAGATTCATCTCTTATCATGTTGCACTTACCGGCCTCCCCAGCTCAGATCCTCTGAGGAACTCATCGACTGAGGGTCCTCTCCGACGGCTACGCGCGAAGCCTTCCTCGTCCTCCTCTTCCTCATCAGAATGATGCTGGTGAAATGAATGACCCTGCTCTCCATATCGGCCCTGCTGCCTGTCCCCCTGAAAGCATGTATGAAAAGTGTGAAGAGTGAGTAACAGAGACAGTGCTACCTTCTCATTATTGGTTCAGATGTTTTGATCACAACTTGATCTTTACTTTTTTAATCCAAGCAAAATATTCTTCTGTATGCAGTCGATGAATCACCTCATTCTGAATCTGCAGCTTTTTATTTGACATTTATTATTATGTTTCTTTTTCTTTTTTTGATTGTGTACATCTTTTCAGTGGGTTTTAAGATATTCATTGTCATCTGGTCACCTTGCCACTCTCTGCTGCCACCCTCTGTGCTGCTTTTCGGGCGATGGCTTTGGCCTCGGTGTCCGGGATGAGCGTGCCACGGGGCTGGGGGAGAATCCTCTGCGGGGACGGGGAGCGTGGATTGGCGGAGGGAGGGGCTTCGAGGGTGTGGCCTTGCATGGGCACAGGAGGCTGGGGGAGGGGAGGACGTGTGGGGTCCCAGCCAGGCTGGCCAGGTGGAATGGCTCCCCCGTGGTGGGCCGCGTGCTCTTTGGCATCCAGGTCTCTGGCACATACTGGTCTCTGAGGTATAGGGTGGTGCTGGGGGTGGGGTAACAGAGGCAGTTGCTGCTGGGGCCTGGGACCTTGGTGGGGCAGCCGAGGCTGAGGCTGAGGGTGCGGGGGTCGAAGCTGGGGTTGTTGGGGTACGCCGGGATGGGGGAGTCTGGGATGGGGTTGAGGGAGTTGAGGATGGGGTGGGAGGGGTTGTCCATGTGCCTGGGGGGGAGCAGGAAGCTGGGGAGTGGCGTGAGGAAGGTGAGGGGATGGGAGGTGGGGTTGAGCGTGGGGGTGTGGAGGGGGGCCTGCGTGGGGGTGCATTGGCGGTGGCAGGGGAAGCGCAGGTAGAGGCACAAGCAGGTTGTTTGGAATGACGGCGACTTGGGAATCTTGAGATTCTCCCTGCACTGACAGCGTCCTGACGATGACTTCCCTCGCCTCCAGGCACTGAATCCTTGTCAGCTCGATGGCAACATAGTCTGCCATTGGGTACAACACCTCAGCTATCTGAAATACAAAATAAAAAAAAAAATGTTTACATCGACAGAAGCTTACAACTACTGAAACAACACGAGTAACATAATCAATAGCTGCACAAAGTTTGAGCCTGCTAATGGTGAGACCGAAATGGCAAAATGCTTAGTGTGCTCTTTACTCTGAGCAAAACTTCCCTCACTTCTGCCGTAGTATATGTAGCACATAAAAAGACAGAAAGTAATATACTGTCAAAGTCTCAGAATACTGTGTTGATTTACTCTGGCAGTCACCAGAGGGTGTGAGAGACCTTTCCAAGACATTTGCCGGTCCAAGATTGAGAGTCTTGCACTGATCATGAATCACAAGTAGGTGGCACTGTGGTGTACACTGAGGAAACTGGTGATATAGACTAACGACAAATACAGGCTACAACCACCCCATCTGTTATGTACGTTCTCATGGTTAAACTGGATTAAAAATGATTAAAACAAATCAGACAATGTTTTATAAACCATGTCAATGTACCACAAGTAGACCTTTGAAATATGGACCCCATATGCTTATGAATTCTCTATAAAACAAGGCTCATCACTCACCAAACCTCTTACCAGAATGAACTCAAAGAAGGATATAATTAGGTCTGTGATACTCGCTAACTTACCCTCTGTCCCTTAGTGCAGACTGCATAGCCAACAACGTTTGCCCCGTTAGATGTGCCCGTGGGGGAGAGGATGGGGGGCTTCCAGTGGACCTGTAGGACCCCTGGAGCCTGCCCACAGAGCACCTGTACATCCTGGGGAGGCATTGGAGGTCCTGGGAGGTGAGAGGACAGGTGTAAGGAAACATGACGGGTGTGAAGCATTCATCAAATGCACATAATTGCACAAACAACCATGCACAGAAATGCCCACATACAAGAGAGGGGGTGAGGTGGTGGGAGGATTCAGGAAACAACAAACTGGATGTACTTGTAATTTGCCTGGATTCTTTTAATTTATGTAAGAATTGCATAACACCATGTTCAGACTGGTACAAAGTTCATGCAGATACTTGAGATGTGACATTGCTAGTGGGGGGCATTCAAAAGTTGTGCTGTGTTTATAAATTGTCATTTAAGTAAATGACAAGTCATTATGGTCATTAAGATCAGTCATTAAGATTGGCTTAGCAAAAATACTTCATGATCATGCTAACTTGTAGAATGAAATCCATTTGGTGTGAGGATTTTTTTTTTTTGCAACTGTTTTCAGAATTACATTTTCAGTCTGTATTCTTCTATACTAGTACTCTACCATAACCTCATACTACTCTTTATGAGGAGAATAAACAAAGAGAAAATAAAACAATGAAATAAAACATGTGGGCCTCCTGAGAGAAGCACTGCTGTCTTCACATGCAGGACACAATCAAAAGAGACTAACTACAGCCCATTCTTTGTCTCCCACTGTCCTGGATTACTGGGCAAAACATGCACAACTGCATTCAAACAGAAGCAAATGCACACTCACACAAAATGGTAATTTTAGCAAGCAGCGGAGTGGCACTGCTTTATATAACACAGGTTACTACAGGCTATGCTATAGGCTGAGGAAATGACTCATCAGAATAATAACTGATCATATCTTATGGTGCAGTGCTAATTAGTGATGTGCTCAGTGCAGTAAGCAAACCAGGGCAACGTTGCATTTGAATTTGGGTTTCAAAACAGCGTGTTGAAATTTCAATTGAAACATTAATGACAATGTTGTTTGCCAATAAAACATGTTTTTGATTTTTTAGACCTTTAAAAATGCTGTTTTGCCCAGATCCCTGTACTGATGACTCATATTTTATAATGGCAATTCTCAGGGTTTTTTTTCAGATGATAAACCTCTTCAAAAAGTATTAAATGACCAATATATTCCCTGCACATTGGTTTTTAATAGAAGAAAATCATTTAGTGCTCAGGCTGATGAGAAACCCAGCCAAAGACTGATGGTTCATTCTGACCTGTTCTGCAATATGGTGTTGGACCTAGACAAAATACAATACACAACAATGGATAGTAAGGCAATGCTGTTCTGCAGTCTTCTACATCACAGTAAAATAACCTAAAATTGATATGACATTGTGTTGTATATTAGAACTGGCTTACAGTAAACTGAAATAAACAGAGTAGTAGCAGTCTGTCATCTCCATCTGTCCTTTGTACTGACTACAAGATTGTTTAAAGCATGGAAAAACAAGCATGAAAAACTACTGACGACTGTCTGCTATGAAGCTACGCATACGTTTTGAATGCTATATCTCTCTGTATAGAAATGATCTTTGCTGACCTGCTGCCTGAGTGCAGAACTCCACACCAGCCTCTTTCCTCTCTCTCTGCTCCAGAGGCAGCTGCCATGGCACCTGGTGAGGCTGTGCCGCCACCGTCACTTTGTACACCGTCAGGGGCTTTAGGTTGAGGAAACGTAGCCTGTACCTCCCTGGCTTTACCACTGCATGCTCCATCCCGTCCAAGAACACGTTGTGACCATAGTTACTGTTGCTTGGCAACCAGGAGAGCTCGGCAGTGTCACGCTGGATGTCATCCACCCGCAGACCGCACGGTGCCACCACTACGTTGGCTCCCACCAGCAAGGTGCAGCGCAGCTCGTCCGACAAGCCCCGGTCGGTGACGCTCTGCACCGACACGCGATGGACGCAGCCGTCCAGGTCCAGCTTCTCCAGCAAACACTTGGTCCGGCCACCGTACGGCATACTGGCACGAAGCTCCCCGTCTACCAACACGTTGTAGCCGGAGATGTTCCCCCAGCCCAAAGGCACAAGTGGAGGCTCCCAGGCCACAATGACGCTCCGTGCCAGCTGCTTGATCAAGGAGATCTTTCGGGGGTAAGGCACAACATCTTCAGCCAGGTCCTCAGGGTCCAGGGGCCCCCCGGTCCCATTGCTACAGAGCACCAAGGCGTTAGATGAGCCTAGGAGGCAATCCTGGGAGGCACCTCCATCGACTGCTGTCAAGGCCAAGGGTGTTCGGTCCAGTGGGCCCAGGTCCTCGTCCCCCTCCCCTGCCTGAATTGCTGGTTTTTCCTTGTCCTGAACAAACTCCACGAAGTTGGAAGGAACAAGTCCTCGCTGTCCATCCAGCAGCTCCCCTGTGACACAGGAACAAGAAGAGAGGCAGGTACAGAAGACGAATAGCTTCACATCCTGCCTCATTCTTCATGCTTATGCTGATGAAGCAAAGACCCAACCCTCACCCAACTTTCTGAAAACACCATCCTGTAACAACTGTCTCAAATAGGAAAGTGCAACAATCCCTCTGTGATATCAACTTCAAATGTGTAGATGGGGCTTCATTCAAGGTCCCTTACAACCAAAAGAAAAGAAAATCTGTAACAAAGTAGACATCATAAGTGAGACCTAGTTTCTTTCCAGATGGAAAGTTAGTTACTGAGAGGTGGGGGGGGGGGGGGGGGGGTGAGAACACATACTGAATGTTCTATTCCCTAAGATGTAAGATTTACCACTGACTCTCTGAAGCTTTCATTTGTACTCTCTCCAGCAAACACAGAACTGAGAAAACACTTCTTTTTAACATTTCGAAGAACTTGAACTTCAGTTCACTGCTTTTGAACATTTCCAGGAACACCCCTGAGCATGAAGATGCAGTGGTCAGTGAAGAAAAAAAAAAACAGCTTAGATTTGCACTGGAATTTTTTTTCCCCAAAGGAAAAAAGTTTGTCTTTAAAAAAGCTCCCTATCATCTTGTCCTTCAATCCCTTTTTCCACAGAGGCCTGGGAGACTTTAAGACCATCTGTGTGTGTCTGCATATATGTGTGCGGCTGAGTGTGTGTGTGTGTTGTTTATGTGCGCTGATGATTATGCTGAGCCCCGCTGGATTAGTCATCAAGCTAAAAGGGACCGAGGTCCCATCTTGACAACAGCTTGGTCTGAGGCCCGAGTCTCCCTCCTACATGGTAAATACAAGGCTCCTCCACGACGCCATGCAATCTCACCGCCCACAGCTGATGAATCACAGCTGAGTACTACTGTGTCCGCAGCGGCCTGCACTGTTTGCAGGATTGCTAGCTAGGGAGATTAGGATTGCCTCTGATGGAGAAGGCTTCATAATTCTAAAGAGATTAGAAAGAGAATCACGCTGATCACCACTTACAAAAAGTGTACAGGACGGTTTCTCAGTGACAATGGTGCACTAACTTAGACTGTACTTGCATACAGGTGCAGCAAAATTATTCACTCGCCCAGGAGAAAAGTTAATAACTTTTAAGTAGCAAATAAAAAACAGCGATGCTGGTCCCAGTGGTTGACTGTCAGCTAGATGATACTGTTGGCTATAAAAGAGGTCTGATATATTTTTAATGTGAGTCTTCAAAGAAAAGATTTTTTACAAAAATATTGAACTTCATGTGGGCACATTTACTTGTCAACTGTAACTTTATCTTATGACATTTTTCTGGGTAATGGTATTTGTTGAAAATATTTAAGTTACTTCATTTTGGTGTCTTGCTTTACCTTTTTTTCAACTGTAAAGCTTTCTGTTACTTTTTTTTTTAGTGAGGTAAAAATATATGGCACCAATACCACCATCACTATTACTACTGCTACTGCTACTACGACTGCTACTGCTACTGTAAAATTGGTTTGAGAAATTTGTCATTTACTTATTTGCCAAAGTTTGAGGTGTGAGTTTCTGCTGAAATAATTCTGTATGTTATCTGGGAGTCTTCTCATAGTTCTCACCTTCATAGAAGCCATCATCATCCATGTTTCCATACACGTAGAGAAACTTTCCAGCCACAAGGGGGAGTTCTGCCTCAGGATGCTCATTTGGTCCATCATAAGGGTTGTAACTGAGGGGTGAAATGCACTTTACTTTCATTTGTAAATTAAGAAGCTGTTTATAAGTAAATGCAAAAAAGATTACATTCTCTATGAGCCTGCTCACTTATCGGATGGTCTTATTCACCTGTAACGGGCAGTGCAAAGGCGGACCTGGCCTGTGTAGCGAGGCTTGGACCTGGGTGATGGGCTGGCCTCATCCTCCATCTGTAGATTTACAACAGAAACACAAGTAAAAGTCGTTCATCTTGATATGTACTATTCATAAATATGATTTAACTCAAGAAGAAGCCAAAAAAAAAAACCTACTGAATTTAAAAAAAATAACCATTTAAGTGAACCGAATCAGGATGATGTTCAGATCAGAGAACAATTAAACTTCCTGAAGACATTACAGGTTGAGCATGCATTCATGCGTTGAAACTTGGACCAACCTCTGAGGGGGTCAGCTGTCGAGGGCTGCTTGGGCGTTCCGTTGCAACGGTGCTTGATTTGACAGACAGCAGTTCTGATCTCTCTCTGTCTCCAGACTGTGGCGTGCAGGACAAGAACTGGGAGATCAGTAGCGGCGTGTTTGCCGCACTCTCATTGCCTAGGAGACATTGATTTCCATAGCAAATAAAGAGCAACTGTCATTCCTTCTGCACCCATTTGCTGCTCGTTGCACAGCTATCGATCTCCTGTTAAAACGAGTGGACAGCAAACACTCCTCATGGCAAAGGCTATTTCACCCCCATTGACACCTCACATCTGCAATGCATTTGTCCATAAATACCACTCAGGTCCTCAGGGAATGAAAAAGAACACAGTAAAAAAAAAACAAAAAAAACAACGATTAAATACAAAACAGATAACTGCAGTTCTAGGAGTGCTGGCCGCTGAACTCCCCGAAGAAATTACAATAAGTCAACAACATGGATGCACTCTATCAGTGGGTTCTTAGGGTTTCTGAGTAAGTAATACTATGCATTAGCACAAAAGCATCAGTGAAAAGATAAAACAGGATTTCCAACACTTCAAAGACCTTTGGTCTGTGCCAGACTGTATAAATCTACATCACTGATATGGCTGTATTTGCTGGCTCGGCAGGTCCAACTCTGTCTCGTTAGAATACTAATGTGTTAAACCACAGTCATGTCATACATCAGGCCTGTGATCAATCCGGGTAGATATTGATCATGAATAACCAGTATTACCATTAATGTTGTCTACTTTCAGTCATGAGTGAGCTGATCCAGCTGTTATGTGAGCTGTCTGAGGATTAGATCGCCCTGACGCTCATTTCGCTCAGAAGCCCTTTGATGATGGACAATTTGGTGGATGGATGCTTTTTATCTAGAGCACCTACAACAAATACAGTTTTTAAAACGCCAAAGGTGTACCATTTAACCTTAACAGGCTCAGATATATGTTCATTTAAAAAAGATAGTACATGGAATTAGTACTGTACTCTTGTAACATTATTACTTTACAACAGTTGATTGTTATTTAAAGAAATGATCAAATCAATGCAGCAGGACCAGCAATTTCATCTGATATTCAAGGTATGTTTCTACTTTTGTCAAAACCTGTTGCCAAGACTACCCACAATACAACTCAACCGCTAACAGTTTGGTCAGGGACTTTGGTGGGGACTGCTGGTAGCAGCTCCTGTAGCCTCAGGCTGCTAACCTTGGAAAAACTCACTTTTCTCAAACTCCACACCAGATTTTCTCATTTTTAAACATGCGTTCAGACCCAACGGATGATGACTCAAGTGAAATCACTTGAGGCAATTTCACAGATTTGACACAGCTTCTGGAGCCACAAAAACTTTACATAACCTCTTTTCACATAGGAAGTAGAATTGGACACATACTTTGACGCGTCAAAGTGGTGAAGTTCCCTTCAGCACTGAGTTGTTATATCAAATCATAATGAAACTATAATAAACCTTCAGCGTAAACAATACCACCACAACTTCTAATATTGCAATACAGACGACAGAAATGTAAAAATTAAATATGTTCTAAAACTTCTTTGTGTCTCCTTCTAAAACTTATCTGAAGTTAACTATAAGTTGACAGCCCAGGCCCACCTGTCTCTGTCTGGGCTTCAAATCCAACAATGACTTGTGAGAGTTTCTTCTCTGGAGAGAGGGGGATGTGGGATGAGGAAGTGGGATTAATCTTGAGGATGTCC
This sequence comes from Acanthurus tractus, assembly GCA_029783725.1. Taxonomy (NCBI): domain Eukaryota; kingdom Metazoa; phylum Chordata; class Actinopteri; order Acanthuriformes; family Acanthuridae; genus Acanthurus; species Acanthurus tractus. The sequence continues at coordinate 9,660,268 of JAQNCA010000013.1, forward strand.
ACAGTATCTGACCGCAAATGGAAATTCAGTAGCTCTTTGGACAGCTGGTAGTAGTGTTCATTTTGTGACCTGCATCTCTGCTCCAGGTCATAACCCTTGACCTGTGATAGACAGCACGAAGATAGCAGAGGTATTAATGGCAGAAAGGAGAGAGAGGAAACAAAGGAGAAAGCAGGAGCAAAAGAGTAATTTACACAAAGCATGGACTTTACTACATCTGGTAATGTTCAGATAAGAATTCTCTGAAGAACGGGCAACCTTTCATATATTAATGCTGATCAACCACAGAACAAATAAGAAAGAATCCCTAAAGAGCCATTTTCGAGCTTATGTCAGCATGTTATATTAAAACCACTGCAGTCTAATCAAAGTACATGGAGGCATAGAGTCATCTGCACTGCTGCTGCCGATATCTAAGACTGCTAAACTCTGATAACAAAGCCTGAGCACTGCAAAGAGGATTATAAAACTTAGAGTATAGACATTAAAGACGTCATATCACACATATCAGAGGGAGCAAAGGGGGATGGGTGGGTCGTACAGCGAGCATAGTGGTCCTCAATCTCATTCAGCGCACATATGGATTCGCAATTAGCACAAAACACATGCTGAAGGCTTTGCAAGTTGAGTGACTTATGAAAAAATGTACACATTTGACTGAAAGGAGATGAAACCATCAGGGAGGAAAATAAATACCTGAAACATTCTGTCCTTATTGTTCTGTCCCGAAAAAAAGGAGGGGAATGGAAAAAGTCAAGGCAGAAAGAAAAATGAGAGAAAAAGCATAATGTAAAAGGAGAACCAAACAAAAACAAAAGCAAAGGTAAATGATGTAAATGAGGGAAAGAAAATGTTAGACAATAACACATTTATCAGTGCATGTAAATATACAAAAGTCACGAAAATTGAAGGTAAAAGAACTTAAAAGAAAGAAAAAACAAACAAGCACAAAGTGATTTAGGACTGTGGTGTGACAGAAAACAGAATGCAGAGCTTTGTCTCACTCTGCAGACAGCAGAGCAATGATTTTCCTCTTGTTGAGGCGTGTTCGCTCTAAGAAACAGGCCATGTGAAAGAGACTATAAATTAATTCGATGGATTTGCAAGAGAAGAAGTAACTCTTTGACAGCGGAGTTTCCATCTCTCTGACCAAACTCTTGATGTTTGTTTAAGCCAAACACAGGCTGCTTGCTTAGTGGAATCGTATTAAAGTGCTTAAAAATGGATAATAACGTGACCTCACTTGAACTGCACTCAAAGGAGTCCACACACTGTTGTCGTGACAAAAGGATTTAGGGTGAAATGAGTTTCGAGCAGATGTACCAGTGACAAGCATCTTAAAGACTGATGAAACACAGCAGGTCAGCGATGTGATCGTAAGAAAATTCATAAAGTATTTCATGTCAATGTGGGTGCAGGATTAATGGGAATGATTGGATGTGTTAGTCTGAAACAGTCGGGTCAGAAAAGTTTGCAATATTTCATACAAGTGAGGAGAAAACCTACAGAGAGAGAAAAAAACAAGTAGGAATATAACTGCAAACAGAAGTTGAGCCTCTGCTTGTTCTAAAGTCTCTCATGGATGAGTCATAAACTGGTATGGAATATTGAATAACCTACATGGTATTACTCAGTTTGTGTACAACTTCTTCTGTGCAGGAAACAGCAAGTATTTAAGCCTAAAAAAACCACACACCAAGAGGAAAAATACAAGGTATGATTTAACAATGTGGCTACCTGCTTCAGTGCAAGCCCGGCTAACTAGTCGACCACCTGAAGTAATCCAGCATGTCTTTCAAAGCCCAGGACGACATCATTAACTACATTGTTTTACAGAAAACAAGTTACGATAAAAAATGTTTTCACAACTAGGACACCTATTGTGTAGCATCTGTCCTTCCTGAAGTAAAACAGGTCCTGG
>JAQNCA010000013.1:9662288-9672836 GCA_029783725.1 Acanthurus tractus
TTACGATAAAAAATGTTTTCACAACTAGGACACCTATTGTGTAGCATCTGTCCTTCCTGAAGTAAAACAGGTCCTGGATGCTATCAGAGTTTATGCTAATATTAGCAGCCCTGTTCTGCACTTAACTGTATTTGAAGAGGTTTATGCTACAGCAACCTAACATTATATGGGATCAAATAAAGAAGTTTTTTTGACTGATTAATAACAGTTTGGGTCTGTGTGTAAAACACATTTTGCTTTGGTTATTTAAACATTTTAAGTTTACTTACATTAAAATAAACAATAATTTTGTGTCATGCAGTTAAAAAATCTTTTTTGCTCATTTTTCTAGCCCTACAGGAAATATTCTGAGGATTTTTTTTTGTTCTATTTTATCCACTTTTATCCACACAAACAGACCTAAACCATATCAAAGAAAGGGAACATTGGGCAAACATCTGTATTTGTCACTGTTCCTCTTACAGGTGTATTGTTCCCTCATGTTCTTGGTCAACTTGGACCCGAGCTTCCAAGGAATACACAGAAACGCACAGTGACAGCTGACACTGTGATCCAAGTCCATGAGGTAGAACAGACAGCGCACAGCTGACACACTGTCAGGCCAATACCCTGGCAGAGGCTCACTGGTTGATCACAGCACTGGTACTAGATGCCCACTGCTGATGGCACAGCTCTGATGAACAGTTATTTCAGTCTATGTCAGAGTCTGAGCAGAGCAGTAGCTGAAGTAAAAGCAAAGTTTTCAAAGTTACAAACCCCTTGTATTTTTACAAAATTACTTACCCTCTGTTTGGATAAATTGCTCTATTTGTTTCTCTCTAAAAAGCACCGATGCGAATATGGGACGATAAGTAAGTACACACACAATAAACAGAAAAAACCTCGATAACATCTGAGGAAGCACTTAACATTCAGCTCTTTAATGTACAAATCAAAGTCTGAGTGGTTATTTTTAGAGCATTAACATATCAGCCATTAGAATTAGGAGATTTTGAATGTGCTTGTTTGTTTCCGCAGCCTTTCTACAGTATGTAATCAACTGATGGTAAAATTGAATGCAACAGAACAAAGATATATAAATAAAATGTTTAAACTACATATTTGTTTGTATGTCATTTAAAAATACAGCCGTAAAAATGGTAAAAATCACATTGAGTATATTTGTCCTTTTGCTCACTAAAAGATGTTCACAAGGTGTATAAATTAATCAACAACTAGACGGACAACATTTTTAGCAGAGAGCGCTTCATCGTGCTATCAAAACATGACAGGTGCTGACAAACTGCATTTCAAATAAAAATCTGCTGATTTTGTTTATCCATATGCCATACCATTTGCAGTTGATTGATCTCCTTCTGCTTGGTGTGAAGGGCCACCAAGGCTTGCTCATGCTCTGTCTGCAGCTGCTGCTTCAGCTCAACAGCCTCATGCATATGCTGGGGAGAAAAGAGAAAGGGAGAGGATGTGGTTGTATTGAAGGCTGTCATTTAAAGATGATTTCTGAGTTTGTCGCAAAAAGAAATACCAAATGGCAATCTTTCTCTATTTATGTGACTATAACTAGACCTTAAAGAGCCTGAACAATTATGAGAATACTGCTGCTGCTTCGGCTGCATCGAAAGGAGGCAGTGCTCTGCAGTGAGCTGGCTACAATCCTGACAACAAGTCTTAAAAAAAAAAAAAAAAAATTAAACACATTACACCTGAATTGTAATTAGCAGCCGGCAACTCTGCAATTAGATTTTTGAGAGGAGAGAAAAATTGTACAAAGTTTGTAATGTCAAGATATCGTATTGTAATATGATAAATGAAATAAATCAAACAGTCAACAGAGTGATGAAGTAAAAAACTAAGTGATTTAATTCAAAAGAAGTAATTTGGGAAATGTGGCCTATTTGCTGTCACGCTGAAAGTTAGATGAGAGGATCTAACTCTCATGCTATATGCCAAGTATGAAGTTACTGCCAGCAGCAAGAAAACTTGGCTTAATATAAAGATTAAAAAAGGTTGAAACAGCAAGTCTGGCTCTCTCTAATGGTATAATTAAGAATTCCATTGCCAGTGACTGCTTTGCTGCAACTTTTGTGCAAATTAAATACTTGAAAAGGTATCAGAATCTGCCTTCTAGTACCTCTGATGCTCGCTTATATCTCGCTAGTTAATCTACACAAACACCAAAAACAGGGAATTTTTAGGAGGTTATGTAACAAACAAATTCTTCGTCAGGAGTAATGACTTCCAATGTTCTTAAAGATTAAACAAGAAAGCAATAACCTGTAAATTTTTGCACTTTGGATGTGCTGGTTTGTGTGTTTTGTTAGTAAGTATGGCTAGTTGTTTCTACCTTTATGCAAAGCTAAGCTATCATCCACTAGTGCTATGTATTATCTCTTGCACTCATTTTTTGGGTTCCCTGTTTAATGGAAGAATAAAGAGAGTTTCACAGTGTGATTTTATACATTTTAAAATGTAGAGTGTATGTATCAGATGCAAACAACTGTACTTTGTACTCTGAGGTGACTCAGGCAAAGTTGTCACACATGGTCACCCACACTGATCCCAAATCTACCATTTCCCAAATTAGCCGAGTCATGACTATCCACAAGTATCAGCCCACTGAGTCACGACCAGCTGCCACATCCAGCAGAAACAGAGTTAAGGCTATAAGATGTTTCTGCGGGCTTAAAAAGAAAAGACAGCTTAGAAAGCTCTGACATTCATCATTTTCTCTGTGTTCTCTCTTCTTTAAAAAAAGAAAAGCCTCTTTACCTCCCGGAGTGGCTTCGAGGTGTCCTGAGCAGGCAGCCACTGCTTTGCATAATCGGAGAGAAGCTCTAAGCTGCAGAGCGCCGGGCTGAGAGGCTGTCACTGGAGCCTGAGTCAAATACACTTTCTTTAACCCTGATTCAGAGAGGGCTACATAAACTCACCTACTGTTTCAGAAAACACCCTGTGATGTCATGTTAAAACAGATATTGAAAAGTCTAGTGAGGAGGTTTTTCAGGGGGATTCATTTGCAGAATATGGCACAAATGGAATGTTATATGTTTACATTAGTGTATAATCACCCGCTAATATGAATGGTTGTTTTGTCTGTTCATAAAATAAGCTTTTTTCTGCAGTACAGATTCTCTTCCATGGAGTCCACAAATAGGTTCTCCTAAGTTTCTGGAAGTGAGCGGGTGAGCACGAGGATATTCATGCAACTTCACAAGTAGCTGCCACTAAATCCTACAGACTGGACCTTTAAACTAACAGCCTGCATTGTACACGTCTGCTGCCCCAGACCTTCAGACTACTGCCAGTCTTTCTTATTACTGAACCTCTTAATGCAAGATGCAGGGCTGAAAAACACAATTGAGTGGTACATAACAACACTGTAGTTACAAATCTTTAAGTACAGTGAAGTTTACTGCATACTTGACCATAGGCTTTAGGCCAAAAACCTAATTTGAACCTAAACCTGACTTACTCATCAAACACTGTTTACAAGACTTGTGTACAAGTCTTGCAGGGTAATACTTCACGTGTGAAAAGTACTATAAAGCCTTCTATGGCTCATTAGAGCAATCACTGATTGAGGCTGAGGTCTACAAGTTTAAAAAAGGAGTTAACAAGAAGTGAACTTACAACCTTTCGTCTCTGCTTGTGGCAAGAGGCTTGAGGCTACATTAGCCACTAATAGCGCTGCTCGATTAGACAGATTGCCCTCTACATTTACAAAAGACTGACTGTTTTTAGCCTCTATTTTTTACTGTATAGCACTTTTGCCTTCTTGTATGATAGAGAAGTCCAGAATGAGATGACGTTTTGATATTTCCGCTCAGAAATGTGACAATTAGCCAGATTACATAACTTTAGAGCTAAGATTGACTGTTGCTGAATCTCATTAGTTTTAAATAAACAAGTCTTCTAAAAACGTCAAATTGGTCGTCTTTTGTTTCCTCGTGTTGTGTTTCCTCCATCTCTGCTTTCTCCACCCACATTGTCCTGTGTTATTTTCTCTATATAGTCTCTTTGTCTTCATAATCAATACACAATAAGAAAGTGACAAACTTCTCTTTGTCGTATTAGGGAGTGGGTCAGTTTCCTCAGATGGGTACATTTCTCTCCAAAATATCCTGATACACAGACAATCAATAGGAGATACAGGGAGGCGAAGATTTGTAATGAGAGTGTCTCTCACGGCGCAGTGAGACTGTGTCTAATTACTATTGGCAGACTCTAACACGATGAAAAAGAGCCTCTCCATGAAACCAGTGACACTTCACCTTATGAGCTGCATCACTTTCTTTCTAAAGTTTTCTTAAAAAACAAATACATGGTCGAAGGGATTTTTCTTCCAAAAGTCTCCAAATCTGAAAAAAAAGATGTGGGCGATAGATGGCTGATTGAAGTCGTACAATATGCCAGCAAAAACCGGGTAGGTTCAGAGGCAAGGAAGAGAAAGGATAAAATAGGAAACTTGAAGACACTTTGCTCAGTGATCTTTTCTAGCAAACAATGAAGGAAACATCCAGCTTCATAGTATCAATCCTGACAGTAAACTGAGATTAATTTATAAAATCCAATTCAATAACTGCAGATAATTAAAACTCCCTTCCGTGGGTAGAAAAAAAAAATCTTCTAGGGTTGAAATACGCAAAATGGTAAACGGAAATCCTCTGAATTGAACTCCTTCAACCAAGTAATCCAAGAGTGTTGTCTCTTCATTGCAAACTAAGTCCTGAAGCACAAACAGACAGGATTTCTGAGTTTTCTCTCAATACTCAAAACTGCTCTCTGGTATTATCGAGGTATTTAGAGCTGGTCACGTGGTCTCATCAATCCATATCCTTTGACAACTGAAACTATCGCCAAAATACTGTTTGAAATTCAGGAGAATGACTCATAGTGAACATTTAGTGACAAATCGGGGTCAGAATTGGCAAAATATGAACAGGTCATCACATGCTTATGGAGTATTGTATAAATTATGGGTCACAAATGGGTACTTGGAAACAGACTGAACATATACTACTATTGTAAATTGTACAAGGGGGAGATACTGAGAAACCAAGAAATTAAGGGGGGATAGAAAATAATGGAGTGACGTCAAACATAAATGGAGGGATGTGTCACCTTTAGAACCTTTTCCAGGTTCTCCACTTTGCCCTGGAGTTGGCTCCTCTGCTCCTGGGCTGCGTCTCTCTCCTGGCTCACTACAGCAAAGGTCTGTTTCAGCTGGTCATAGTCTGATTTCACCTGTGTGAGCAGAAACAGTCCACAAGTAAAGGAGCAAAGGATGAGAGGAGGCGATAAATAATATGAAATATTTTATTAAAAAAAACAGACACCCCTACAAAGTGAGGGAACACACTCATTTTCACTCTGACTTACTCGAGGAGTTTCAGAAAGTATCCATTATTCTGTTTTTAAAAAGAGGAAAACAACCATGCAATTTTTATGAGGTTTGTTCTTGCAGTAGACTTGCTTTTAACATTTATGAATAGAGGCTGGGTTTTTGGGTGTGTTTTCTTTTTTTTTTTTGGCTGGGGGGTTGATTGGGAGTTCACAGTCTGAAGAGAAATTAATCAGCACATTTTTCATTTAGCCTTGATGAGACAGAGCTGCTGACTTGGGCGTTTTGCCTCTCGTTTCTTCATCAGTCAGAGGCCTCGTGCTAAGCTGGTTTCTCTTAAGGCGGCCTCACAGGATCGAGCTGAACCGTCCCGCAAGCACACACCAATCATCTCATTAACCAACATAATAAATGAGTCCACAATAGATAAGCAAGTTAATTCATTTTGTAAAATTTATGACTGAAGCTCTAGTACCATCTAAGCTATATTACATCAGAAAACAGCTTTATGATGATTATTTTTATTTTCAAGCAGACTATAATCATCATACATTTTATTCAGATTACCCAGAGATATTTTCCTTGATAATAAAACTAAAACACAACATATGTGCAGATTTACATTATTTTAAATACAAATCTACATTATGTAACTATTAAACCTAAAAATAACAGCTTCAGAATAATGTTGATGGTGCACTGTCTTATAATATAGAGTGAATGGTCTCTGTGTCTCTCTGCGCCCTGATAGCCAGTTAGTGCACTAGAGTAACTTGGGTGAGCAGGTATGATTTCAGCGCCTGAGGCTTTATGACACTCTCTCACACACCAATTATTGCTGAATTTAATGAAACTGAATAATTTTTAAAAGGGGAAAATGCCTTCTGATTTTACCTCTGATGTTCTCCAGTATCTCTGCCTCAATTCTCTTTGATTTACAGATTTTCCTGAAGTAACCTTCAGGGCAAGACATAATATTTCATTACATAACACTGTTATCTCACCACTGAGTTTTCTGTGTACTTAGCAGGTACAGTGCATCTAATGATATTATTACAGACACCTGGGATTTGTATTTGAGACAGTGTGTTACGTCTAGAAACTGTGCGGGTGCAAAATTGATCAAAACAACAATTTTTCTCCATAAGGTCGCTTTTTTGGAAACAGTGGTTTGATCATAAACCTGTGTAATAGTATGTCACTGACCTGATACAGTAAAGTTTCCTTAGCCGTGCTATCTAATTTTCAAATATTTAGGGGGGTGACATCAAAAACATATAACAACAAATATTTGAACCCTTTTTCAAAAACCTCAGTGGAAGCGAGGTGTTTTGAGCTCATTTATTAGCTGGTCACAGGTTTGCCAGACATCTAACGTTAGGTTTATACTTTGTTAGACTTGGCTTCAAACTGATGTGTATTTTACTGTGGCGACATTAGTTTAAAGGACAATTGGAAGGCGGAGTCAGATGTCTAAAATGCAATGTGTGTTCGTATGTTCACAGTAGAAATGATTCAAAAAAGCTCTGTTACAAATTACAAAACCCTGTGGCAGGACTTTGATGACAATGTTTAAAGTTGGTCACATTATCTACTTATCTGAGTCCAAATTTACACCAGCAACAGTTTCTGTGGTTTTATAGTAAATCACTGATCAGTCCTCAGTCTTTACAATGAATCTCACTCCTTTGTGCAACTCTTGCTCTCACACTTCTCATTGCTGTTCATTTTGGAGGCTTGCTATCGATTGCCACAAAATGTCAAATATCAGTAAGATTTATTGGGTGTTCAAGCAAGCTGCAACAGTTTTCCTTAAAAGTCAACAGAAAAAACTCAACTGTTCACAACAACCGTCCTTGAACTGATTTAACTGTGGAAACCTGGGACTTGCTTGTGACTTGCACATGTGTGTGTCTGACATATTCCCACATCTGTCCTTTCCCCTCTTTCATTCCTTCATCCTCGCTTTGTACAGTTCCTCACATGAGAGTCACCCTTCATTCATCGTGTATATCTGGTGGGACTAGACACACTTCTGCCCCACTTCCTTTTTATCTCCGCGCCCACCTTGTTGGTGCACAGATGGCGCCATTTTGCGTGGCACGGTGGAGCAAAACCTCCGAGCTCAGTCCCTGGACATGTGTCAAATCTGCCCCCTCTATGAAAAGTCCCTATTAGTGCCAGAGTAGCTAATCGCCTACCATCACAGATTGTCTCAGTCTGGGCCTGTGTGTGTGTGAGTGTTTATGTATGCATGTGGGAGACTCTGGCTCACTGTGCCATTGAAGACAAGGATAGGAAAGACACATGTATATGTCCTGCATACGAACGAGCAACATAAAGAACACGAGGAGGCAACTCATAACAATATATCTAACATATGTGATGATACCAAGGCTGCATGTGTACTGATCTCTAGAGACAGATTGTAGATTTCAACACATGACTGATGTTATGGCCTTTTATAAGACATTGTGCACGTAATACGTAGCTCCGCTGTCACCACTTGTGCAACAGGTTCTACCATAAACCACGGCCAGCATGACCATTGATCATTACTGTGTGTGTTCTTGCAATACATGTTTGTACACTGAGTGTTTGGATGCCACACCTGGTCATACTTGGATGCCTTCAGCTGGCGGCTGATCAGCTCAAGGTTCAGACGATTTTTCTCCTGCAGGGCAGCATGGAGCTTTGTTTTCTGGAGAATGAAAAAAAAAGAGACAGAAAAGAGAGTTTGGTGAGTTAAAACAGTATGATGGACCATCTTCCTCACTGCAAGGACTTTTACCTCTCACTGCATCATGCATGCAAGCTGCAGCGTAACTCCATCCTAAAAATATTATATAAGCGACAGATGAAAGACTCAGGTTAGTGCCGATCCCTCCCTCCGTCTGTATGCATGTGTGAGGGGGGCTAAGCTTTTCTCTAAGATGCTGTCTGGAGGACAAAAACCCACAGCTGCATACTGTCACCCTCCATTTGGTACGTGGCATTAGGAATGAAGGGGGAGATCTAAAAAGTGGTGGGGGTGTGAGCGACAAGAAGAGAGAGGGGTATGGGGTTAGAGAAAGGCAGCTGGGATGGAGGGATGGTGATGAGGATGGGGAAGAGGTTAGGGGGGGAGGAATATCAGTGAAAAAGAAACCAACAGAGGAGACGAAAAAAAAAAGATGGATGCCAAATGCTGAATATGTCAGTCAAATGCTAATAAATCAGCAAATGAATGCGTTCTATCAGTAAAACCTGGGGAGCTCAAGATGAGATTTGCATGCCACGCAGGAGGATTGAAAAGAGGTGTGCAGCTCCTGTCTGCACTCTCTGCACTGCCCAGATTCACATTCAGAAGTTGTCACGCCGCTGGTGCTGCAGGTACTCAAGCATTACATAATTACGCCAGGCTCAAACTAGGGCAATGCTCTCCTCCTATCACAGCTCTAAACATTCAAGAGCGATTTCACTGTGACTGGTCATATCCTGGCACATAATACCACTCCATGCCGGTGCATTACACTCACTCTGTTGATTGTCACTTTCACATCCTGCACAATAATACATGGATAAGTAATTTATAATAGCAATCAAACTTTTTTCTCAATTCAGCACTGTCTTTTAACAAAAAGCAACATAAGTCAATGGCAGCTCTTGTTTTTTATTGTCTGGCAGGATGTATGTTGCTGGATAGCAGGATAAACTGGTGGGTTCAGAACCAGGAGGGTTTCACTTCAACGATTTATTGATCTGGTGAAAAATTATCACCACATAAAAATAAGCAGATTTAATTCAATTACCTTCTGAATGTATCTGGGTTTAAAAAACCTGACTTTAATCGATATTTGCCAGCTCGATAACGCACAGCTGTCTTTCTCATACACTGCACATACGCGCAATATGCTCACTTGTGCCTTCTTGCTATGATATACTCGAGCAAAAAGAGGAGTTCAGGCCTTCGATGTCAGCTTTTTGCACACGAAGAAGACTGTGCAGCCCAAAGGTTTATGATCAAATTTTTTTCAGTACAAATGGAGTAACTCAATAAACCCTCGGCAAGGGGAGAAGAGAGAAAAGCAGAGAAAGTGATGGGTCAGCCAGGTTCAGGCAGCTCTTTGTGTGCAGGCAGAGAGACAGCCAGGCCTGTCGGAGGAAGACACAATCAAACCAAAACACAGATAGAGAACAGACAAGGACAGGAAGACGGAGGGACTGGTGAGTGAGTTCACTCGCTGCTCTTATTGTGTAACGCTGTCGCCACAACACATCACTGCAGACCACAGAGCAGTTAGTGTACTGGGCCACACCTAGCTACAGTAGCAGCCAGAAATGATAATGTTCTCCTTGCATTTGACTGGTAATCATAGAGACAGAGCACATCATAAGGTGTCAGCTGCAATGGTCCTCTGCGCTGACACCACAGGACATGGCCTTGTAGTGGACACCATAAGGAATGGCAGTGGGGGATGGAAAAATGTATGAAAATAAGGGCTGTGCTGAAATTATAGGGAGGCAGGAAAAATTGACAAACACGGACAGGAAGGGTGGCCAAATAAAAGAAAGTTGAGGGTTTAGTTGAGGTTACCAAAGTATGAGAACAGAAAAACAAAGAAAGAAAAAGACAAAGAAAGCACAATGACCTTTTAAAGGCTGCTTGTTTTTTGGGCCACTGGAATAATGTCTGCGTCTCCCCTTCCTCCCACTTACAGTGAATCACACATTCACAGCTCTGCTTAACACTACATAACATCTTGTAAACACAGTGCTATACTGCAAAGCCAAGGGACACACACATTTCTTTGCCAATTTAAACCTTCAATATGGACGAATAAACAGAGAAATCTGGCTTGAATATATAAAGGATATGATAATTCAGCATTCTTTCAAGGGAAAACAACTTCACAGGAAATTTAAGACGCTGCGAGGACATCTGTGAGGATCTTTGTTTGATTGAGAGTGTGGCATGTGTGTGTGAATGTGAGAATCTGTGCGTGGTTGTGAAATCTGAGATCCATGTGTGTGTGTAGAATAGAGAGTTGACAGGCTACTGGGAGAAACCTCAACACCACTAATGACTAATTCACTCTGACAACTTCTTCTTTTCTCCCCCACAACACACACACACACACACACACACACACACACACACACACACACACACACACACGCACACACACACACTAAACTGATGCACTATCTTTGTGTAATATGCAAAT
>JAQNCA010000013.1:9729678-9755584 GCA_029783725.1 Acanthurus tractus
GTGTGTGTGTGTGTGTGTGTGTGTGTGTGTGTGTGTGTGTGTGTGTGTGTGTGTGTGTGTGTGTGGGAGTGTGTGTGGGAGTGTGTGTGGGAGTGTGTGTGGGAGTGTGTGTGGGAGTGTGGGAGTTTGTCTCTCCCTCTCTCCCTCCTTGTCTCTCTGTGTCTCTTGACCACTGTAATGTCAGACGTCTCTCTCTGATGGACACATACAGCTGCGTTATGTTGTGGAGGTGTTAATAGGATCCACAAACAAAATTCATTTCTGCTGCAGACGGACAGATGAGAATACTCTGCCCACCCCCCCACCCCCACCCCCACCAAGCCCCGAGAACAGCCTCCCCTCTAACCCGTCATAAATCCCTGTCTGTTACTGCTTCTGTGCCCCCCCACACACACACACACACACTCACACACTCATGCCTCCTGCTCTTCTGCCCCATCCCTCTTTTTTCTCCTCACACTTCCTTTGCCATCTTACTTTGTCTTTTTTAATGCCCCCCGCTCTTAATCTCAATTTCTTCATCACCCCTGTCTCTGTCTCCCATCCCTCCCATTGATTTCTCTTATTCTCTCTTTCTCCCTTTTTTTTGCCTTTGCACGCCCTCCCTCCACCTCTGTCTCCTTGCAGACATACAGTCCATGCTGAATTTCACTTTAAATCAGGTCACTGCCTTCCTGCCGTCTACTCTGCCTTTCTCTCTCTCTCTCTCTCTCTCTCTCTCTCTCTCTCTCTCTCTCTCTCTCTACGTTCATTTCACCATCTCAATCGCTTCGCTTTTGTCGTGCGGCTGCTGCCACTCCACCCCCCAATCTCGATTTTCCTCCCCCGCTTTCCTTCTGTTTCTTCTTTTCTCTATTTCTCCTCTCCCTCCCACATCCTTCGTCCATTGGCTGTCATTCACTCAACCCAATCTGCCCTTTTTTCTCTTCCTCTACCTCCTCGCCTTCTACCACCTCCTCTTTTCATTTCCCCTCTCCCATTTTGTCCTCCACTCTTTATCCTCCTTCTCCCAATTGCTCGTGTCCCCCCCCCTCCCCTTCTCCCTCTCTCCTGAAGATGTCATTTAGTAGTTGGAGTTCTCTAACAAGAAATCATTGTGTCTCCCTTGGGGTGGGGGGTGATGGATTCAGAGGATGGAGAGAGGGGAGGAGGGAGGAGCACGCTGCCTGGCTGAAAAATGGAGAGTGGAGGGAGGGAGAGATGTGGGCAAGAGAGAGGAATGAGAGAGAGAAGGAGGGAGGGAGCATGAGAGAGGAAGAGCGAGAAAAAGGAGGGGGTGGAAGTTCAGTCCGGCATCAATAAATCACTTTGGAGAGAGATTGGGGTGGGGAGTGTGTGTGTGTGTGTGTGTGTGTGTGTGTGTGTGTGTGTGTGTGTGTGTGTGTGTGTGTGTGTGTGTGTGTGTGCGCACGCACGTGTGCCTGCATGATTGCGCTGTCTGCGCTTGCACACAATGAGGTATTTTCCTACCTAATAGCTGATTGGTTTTACCTTTCTTTGTGTTGTGACTAAAGGCTCTTTGTCCATCATCTTGGCTTGGCTGAACAGACATGCCAATACCTGGCTTAGAGTGCTCTCAAGGACCGCTGTAAAGGAAGGGGGTGCTGAGTTTGTATCGCAAGACAAATGAGAGCATGATTGCAAAATGAAATTTAGTGCAATAACTGTTTGTTCTTGATTATCTTATTTTCATAATAGCTTGTAGCCAAGAGACTTCCTTTGCTTGTACTAAAGCAAATGTTAATTGAGTGAAGTCACAGAGGAGATGGCAAGATGTCTTACTGTCTGTTTTATAGTCTTGTCAGGAGCCACTAGAAGGTTCTTGGATTCACTTTGTAGACTTAGTGTACAGATTCAACACTGTACTGCTGTCACACAAATTTTAACTTAATTAACTTTGGCATCAGTTGAGTCCCCTCCATCTTGCAGTTACCCTGTAACACCCCTCATATAATTGCCCCACATTGCATCGTGGCTTATAGCCACGGTAAAATAATGAAACAACATTTCATATTCAATAGGTCAAAGGTCAACTTAACTATGACACCATTATGTTCTGCAAAACCTTTTATGGCCGTTACTCAGCATAACTCAGGAACATAAGGAGGGATTGTTACCATATTGCACATTTAGTCAGGTACTGAATTAGTGGCACTTATCTTGGTAGTTCACATTAAGACTGTGCTTAATGCTCAGATTTTCTATGCTATTGCATAAGAGATTGTCAGGCCTTACCAACACTGTGTTAAAAAATACCCTTAAAAATACCCTGGGGTTAACTGTTAGAAGAGGCTGTGTTACATAATTGACCATGCAGAACAATGATCATTGGAAAGTAGTATGACAATATATTGTCATAAATAAAGTCAACCTCTGTGTATTGAAGTTCTTGGCAAAAGCCAAAAATAAGTTTTTCAACTTAAGTCTTTCCATTTTTTCCCCCATTACTTTACCTTTTACAAGGAGAGTTCTCAGCTGATTATCTACAGTTGTGTCTTCAGTGTCCTTGTGGCTTGTTATGCTGACATCATGATTCACTGTCCCTCAGTAAGACCATTCATACACTGTTAGGTCTCTTGAGTGTTGCTGGTTTTCATTTCAGAGCCTAAGTGAGTCTACTAGCTTTATTTACTGCTAACACTCTATTGAGGCTCCAGTAACAATTCTTTACTTCTTTGCTCTCTTTTGTTTGACCCTGCAGTTCCTTATTGGGGAGACGTTCTTATTCTGTTGTCAGAGTGATGGTGTTGACTTTTGCAGCAACAACATCTTGTGCTTTCCTTTGGCTTTTTCTCCATTTTGTTCTTTCCTGCAGCCTATATGTATTTCAGATGTGTATTAAATGTGGGACTGATCACCTCCATCCTTCCTATGTGGTGGTTTTTCTTCATCACAGTCTGAGGGCAGTGTATACTAATAATGTCCTAGAAGGTAGCACAGAGCAAGACAGGTTACAGATTCAATTTGATAAATAATTTGTTCACCAGGTGGCCACATGGTCTGAATTCCTCTCTTGTGTTTAAGAACGTAAGACCGTCTGTCTCTTGTCATCAGCAAAGCTAGTTGTCTTCTGCTGACTGTCCATTCCACTTGTGCATGCTCTTTTTTGCTTTGCCGCTCACTTATTCAAGATATTACTCCATTATTGGAAAACCCTGAAACGATTTGGAATGCACAGTGTAATTCATGTTTGTGTATGTTAACATTTGGTCTTGTGATTTTTCCATTCATAAGAGGAGTGGAAGGGTCCCTTAAGGGGTAAAGGACCTCATAAGGGTCCCAGGAGGATACAAGCCTACGTGCTAGCATATCAGAGAGCCCCAGTCACTGGGAGAGAAAATATACAATCCCCTTAGGCCTTTAAAGTTTCACTGGACTATGCATGATGAACAGCTGGGTGCTGTGTAACCTGCACCGACAACCAATATCCAATGAACTTTGTATTATTGGTCTGGTTGTCTTCTGCAACATATCCTGAGATTAATCACAAGACTCAGGGCTAGACTATTTGTCATATGGGGTAGTGGTGTCATCCATGGTTACTTAAAGGGAGGAAAGGTATGGATAAAGGCTCTAGATAGGGTATGAAAATGACTTGAGTCTGATGAGGTGTTATCACTCAAGTGAATGCAAAGTGACATCTCTCTCTCTCTTTCTCTTTTGTGAGCAAAAAAACACAGATAAGATCTGCTGCACATGGGAAAGAGAACAGTCTGTGTCCTGAGGCCATCTACTCATTCCCAGAAAAAAAACATCTCTGAGTTGAAATGGCTGCAAATTTTAGGCCATTGCAGCAAATTTATGCAGAAAATTGCAAAATAACGGTGTTCATTGTGTCCCCAATGATGTATGACAACGTTAATAAACAGCAACAGTAAGTTAGGAGTTTGAGAATTGCAGCTGTGCTTATCTGTGAAAAAATATTGACCACTGCATGATTTTAAATGTCAGAGTTTCATAGCTTTTTTTTGGAGAAATGGGGTTGTCGTGACAGTGAACACAAAATACTTGTGGAAGTTCAAATGTACCAAAGTACCTCTACCTGTTTCTTGTTAATTAGGGTTTAGTTTAAAAAAAACTCAGTAATGAACTGATCGGACAATGTTTTTCTTTGCAGCCAATCTATTCTTATTTCCAGTGAAAGTGGGCTAATGGACTTGCTTTGACCTTAATCCCAATATAAAATAGTGTATGGTAAATAGGGGGGATGTTTCAAGGTAGGAGATTGTCTAATTAGTGACTTTTAGTAAGAGCCTTCCCACAGGACTTTGAGTCTTAGCAGCTACAGTTCCTCACTCCTATGCATCCTTCCTCATGCTGTGCTTGTTCATCACCTTCATTATCTGCTGTCGGTGAAGAGGGATCTAGTTTAAATGCAGGTGATAATGACGTAGTTCTGACAGCCTCTGGTCCAGTTGAGAACCAAATTTGGTATTGAAGCTGGTTCTTTCTTAGACCATTATCGCTAACCATCAACTCTGTCATTATCCCACGTTAGTGTATTTACAGTAATAGCACATATTTTTGGATTATTGGGATAGTGTTAGCAAGATGTAAAAAAAATCTGGCTATGTTTTTCTTCTTGGTTTTTCTTACTCTTATTTCTTATTGGTTATGTAGGAGAATTTCCTTATCTCACTCTCACTTTAATTGAGTTAAATTTGTTACAGAGTCATGAGAAATGTGGGAATGAATGAACATTCTGTATGCAAGGAAACACTGTTTCAGTGTTTCTATTTTATGTCCCGAAACGAAGAGCGGGTTCTCCTTCCTTAAAACAGAAGTTTTTTATCATTCTCCTCCCCCAAATCCAGCAGCACGTTTACAACTGATCAAAATAGTTTTCCCATTTTTGGACGTGTGTTTTGCAGGACTCATCTAATCCCTCTTCCCATTCTCTCTGTTCTCCTCCTTTCCCCTTCCCTTCCTCTCCTCTCTGAAGGGCACTGCAGAGGCCCGATGGTTGGTTTACATGTCTGTCACAACTCTCCACTGCCCACAAAGGGAACTCTTAAGAGCCCCGGGTCATTTCTTTATATTGCTTTTACCTTCAAACTCTCAAGCTTTGTGACGTATTTCTGTAAGCTGAAAGGAATTTACTTCGGAGCCACAGACCTTTTTTTTTCACATTCTGCTTTATAGTTTTATCAAAACATCAGCCGTTAATGTGGTGGCCAAAAGAAGCCTCAGTTTGCACACAGTCTTATCATAATATCATTTAGAGGAAGCAAGATTTAAATGTACTTTACAGACTCCATTTAAAACATTCTCTATGGCCCTTTTTTTCTTCATCATATCTTTTACATGTTTTCATTTCAAGTCCCGCCCATCAGATGTACTTTGTAATGGTAAACTTAAGGAAAAGGAGAAAAGGCATACGTGAATCTGAATGAAGTGTCTTACTTTTTAAATACCTGTCTTTTCTACCAAACTACAGAGCTGAAAGTTTCATTATCAGCACTTTTTATCTGCCCAGATCAGACCCAACTACAAAGGAGGCAAGATGTTTGATTTTTGCCTTTTAAGCAAAGCTAATAAATGTCAGTGGCTTTAATGGTACTTATCCACTTTCTGCAGAGGAAACACTTGTTTGGAATTTGGTGTATATTTATATTTTACATTTGTTTTACTAGGGATTGTTAAAGCCATGTGTTAGTGGAAAGAATGAGCAGCAATCTATTTGTGTCCTGTGCCGGAGATGAGTGGAACATTAATAATTTTTGAAGGCATTACTTTCCCTCAGCCTCTCTCTGACAGATAACTGCAGTTTGATTATTTTATTAATCCTAAGAAACATAAGTTGGGTTAATACTGCAGCTAATTTTATTTCCAAGACACAAGTGCCTGTGTGTGGTCATTGTTTGTTTAATGAAATCATTCAAGCATTGGTTTTTTTTGGTTATCCAATGCTGAATATTTGAGGGGCTCTCTTACATGCAGGACATTTACATGGCTGGGAACACTGAGGTTGAGTGATATGGCAAAAACATCATAACCCTTTTTTTTTTTCATGCAGGATCATGACCAACCATTTTATGGGGATTTATTTATTTATTAATTTTTCTGTTTAGTTTTAAGACTATTTTGCAGGTTACTAAATGGTACAATCAAAACAACTTCCTTGTCATATTATTAAATCTACAAGTTAACAAGATGTCAAAATGTCATGTGATGTTGTTATGTAAGTCACTTCTTTCAGCTTTTACTTTTACAAAAAACAAAACAAAACAAAACACAATGTTGACCTCATTTTAAGGACCAACTCCTTTGTTCTATCATCAACACCATGACATTGCCAAGCAAAAATGGGAGGAAAAGACATCCAAAACAATATCTACCTTCTGCTGTAATTGGTTCACCGGTGTGTCTCTTGGGACGGCACAGAAAGAGTTGCAATAGTGTAATTAAATATTTGGCTTAGAAAATGACTGCATATACAAGCCATAGCACTGCTATTGACAGAATGCACACTGTGGCATGTTACTACCAGTATTTCTGCAAATCTAGATCCAAAAGTAGTTCTTATTCATTTACAGTTTAATGTTGCCGTGCTGCACCCCCCCCCACCCCCAAGTTACAGTATTTCACCAAATTGCTCTATTGTGCAAAAATATCCTCCTACATGAAGTCAAGGCCATTTGCAGATGCTTATAAATTGTGAAGAGGTACTCAAGTGTCTTCTGTGCTTTGTTTTTTCTGTCCACAGTTGGCGATAAAGTGCCTGCTGACATCAGGCTGTCTTCGATCAAGTCAACCACTCTCAGGGTAGACCAATCAATTCTTACAGGTAAAACCATTTCTAAATTGTTTCACCGCTGTTTGCGTGTGTGAGCTCTTAGGAAGGTGTTTGTGTAATCAAGTGTAATAGGTAAGGAGACGGTGACATATTCTACATTTCCCCTATAACAACTCACCTCATTTGATCACACAAGACACAGAGTAAGAAAGCAATTTCCTCCTCCTTTTGACGCACATACCCTCATTACACATTGTTGTCATGGCTGCTGGCTCAATACCAAAACAAAAAAGATTGAGTCAGTGATGTAAGTAAATGGATGGATGTGTGGATGAATAATTAGACTGCGATGTGGATGGAAAAGATTGGAGTGGAGGAATATCGAAGGAAATGTGATGCATGAGAGAGGAGGTTTATGTGAATTAAGTCCTAAAGTCTCTTGTCCCGCTCTACTGCCTTAATTGGTAGCAAATTCCATGGGATATTTTAGTGTTTCAGCTTTTTTTCCTCCCCTCTTCCCTTCATGGCCATACTGCATGTCAAATGCAGCCTGCCTTACTCAGGGAAGACCTTGTACAGTTGATTACACGCGCAGACACACACAGTGCAAACTCACATCAGATATGGAGTCTTAAAGGCAGTGGCATTGCAGTAATTGGTAATTGTCAGGCCGGCTCAGTCAGCTGCCAAGCCTTTTCCACACACATCTGCCCGAAGTGTCAACCAAGCATCACAACTGAAACTTTTGCTCTTTCATGTCGAACCATTCTCACGGCTTCCCTCTTTCATTTCCCTTTGTTTTCTCTTCCTGCAGGAGAGTCTGTGTCTGTCATCAAACACACTGACCCAGTGCCTGACCCGCGTGCTGTCAACCAGGACAAGAAGAACATGCTCTTCTCTGTGAGTGACTCATGAGATCTTTTGAATCTGCTCAGTAATTTACAACTTTTTCCCATCTAACTTCAGCCATTAAGTCAACAGTGTTTCGCTGTCCTCCTCCTTATCCTCTTTGTTGTTTTTATTTCACCATCCCTCTAACAGTCATTCATCTAATTGAGAGTGGCAGCACTTTTAGGAAAAAAGGGGGTCGTCTATTTATATCTTTGCTTTTTTAATCATGTACTTGCAAGAGAACATACAGTAACAGTGCATGTCTGAACAGCTAAAGAGTCCATTTACCTACAATTTTGATCCCTTTAATCCCCAAAGAAATCGTCACATTAGCTTCCTTGGCAGCATCAACTGTTTCTGAAAATTGTATTGACTCTTTCTGCATGTTGACACTCGATTTCATGTTGAATCTCCCGTCTCAGTGACATATGCCTGAGAATAGTTGTTAAACTAGTTTTACCCCTATGCCCAGAGGCTTAATGTGTAATCTATTTTGTTTTGTACTGTCTGTCTTTCACTACTATTCTCTACAGGGTACGAACATTGCAGCTGGTAAAGCTGTAGGTGTGGTGGTGGCCACAGGCGGCAACACAGAGATCGGCAAAATCCGAGATGAGATGGCATCGACAGAGCAGGAGCGCACACCGCTGCAGCAAAAGCTAGATGAGTTTGGTCAGCAGCTGTCCAAGGTAATATAAGTTCCATTATTGTCTCACAGTGTTGCTTTTGGCCCTTTTGTGCTCAGAAATGTCAGTGAAAACGACCCCAGCTATTTCTGTTTTACTGATCGGTGTTAATGTGATCTTAAAATTTCAACCACTGTGGTTTAATTTAAGGTTATTTCACTGATCTGCATTGCCGTGTGGATCATCAATATTGGCCATTTTAACGATCCTGTCCATGGAGGCTCCTGGATCCGAGGCGCCGTCTACTACTTTAAGATCGCTGTGGCTCTTGCAGTTGCTGCTATTCCTGAGGGTAAGTTAAAGAGCAACACATGCAGCCATGTCTGTATTGAAATGCTTGTTGCTCCAAGATGGTCCAGGGCGGTGTCATTATCCAGACTGTGGGAAGGATAAGTTAGAAAATTCTACCTTTTGGGCTGGTTTTCAGTGCATAATGATACAAGTACAAAGGGTAGTGCTTTCATCACTTGAGTAAATAAGTTAGTATGAATGACTGTCTCCATTTCTCTATGTAGGCACTTATTTACTCCTCTGTATAATCCTCTTCTTTTCTCTCTGTGGTTCTGTTGCTTTTGTTTCTCCAGGCCTGCCTGCTGTCATCACTACTTGCCTGGCCCTAGGAACACGCCGTATGGCCAAGAAAAATGCTATTGTCCGCAGTTTGCCCTCTGTGGAGACCCTTGGCTGTACATCTGTCATCTGCTCTGACAAAACTGGCACACTGACCACCAATCAGATGTCTGTCTGCAGGGTAAGATAAAAGCTAGCATTGGCAAAGAAGGAGAGAGGAAATGTGAAGCCCTTACTGTACAGTACAGTATTGATTGATATCGGATTGTCTTGTGAATTTCATGTACTTTTTCTTAAATCTGATATAAACAAACAAACCGAAGTCTACATGCTGAATACTTTTTGCATTGCATTTTTAAATTGAAAGGTTTGAAGGGGCCAGACTTGTTTGCCAGCTTTAGCCCGTTGAGCTAAACCAGTGCTGATAGTGTTATCTGACGACAGTAGCTCTGTTACTTAGTGTGTACTTTACACTTAGCTCACACCTTGTACTTGAATACTTGTCAATGGGTGAGAGTTCTAAAAAGAAAAAAAATAAAATTAAGGAAATGGTCAGTTAACACAAAAAAATAATTGACCGTCACTGATTGCAACCAGACTTGTGCGCTGAGGACTAAGGCTGGTCAACTGCATATCATGACTGTTTATGCTTCAATAAACCTACAGGTCTTTTAAACTGTAAATGATGCAACGATAGTTCATATTTCTTGGCCCCAGTTCTCTCTGTATTGGTCCTCGCTGAGGAAAACTAGTTAAAATCCTTGCCACTCAAGTATGATAAATGAGCAGTCAGTGACAGGACATGCTCAGTGTGGAAGAGTTGATTTTAAAGTCAATGTAGTTTGGGCAGATTAAATTAATATTCTGTTTTTACATTACCATGCGATTGCATTTGCCAAACTGTTCAAGTGGCACATCATAATATTTAATCAGAGGCACAGTGTTCCCCGTCAGAGCTGAAGCAGCCAGCGATGAAACTGATCAGTCTGTTAAAAACGGTGCATTCTCACATTTTCAGGACCCTGTCCACAATTTTAGCTCCCTAAACTCTCATGAATTTCTAACAAATGCTATTCGAATGTGTCTGTAAATCTGTGTATGACACATCTGTGTCTTTACCATGTGCCACTGATTGCAGCATAAGCTGCCTGCATCCTTCCAAGGGCAGCAGCACAGCTGTGACAGCAGTGAAGATAGCATTGGTCATTTCAAATTAGAATAAAAATTGAATAAAAAATCTAAACCCGAGCTGTTTGAATACGTACAAATAGGAAAATTATACTTAATGATTTTTCATTAATGAGAAGTGGAAGCCAGTGTTAAGGTGCATTACTGCCACTTATTATGTCAAAACAAGAACAAAATGAAAATGAGTCAAGGGGAAATGTGTTATTTACACAGTATTATCAGCCTCATATTGGCAGAATATATATATTTTTAAATATCAAACAACATGCAAATAGCAAAGGTCTGTTCACTTCCCTGACACTGAGTGCTAACGCAACCCTGACAACTTGTTATTGACAGTAGGAATTTATGGAGCACAAGTCACTGCTGGAGTTGAATGGTTAATAAAAGGACAGTAGAGGATTTAGTTAGAGAATCTGGATTAAATTTAAATCTTTATGTGCTTGAATAACCTGGTTACATGACATGGTTTCCTATTCAGTCAAGCTTTAGAGCTCATTTCTTCCCCTTTCCATTATGTCTGTACATCATCCTGCTCCATCCCTCAGTCTTTCTCAGTGCTGTTTCTTAGCAGTTGATCTTGTTGGTCTTCTGTTTCCCTCCTCCTTTCCCCCCCTCCTCATTCTACTTTCCTCCGGCAGCATGCTGATCAGTATGCAGTAGTTAGTCACTTGCAGCAGAATCAGCTGTAGAGTTGCATAACTGACCTTGTGTTGAAAGATTCTCTCTCTCTCTCTCTCGCTCCCCACTGTCTATCTTTCCTTGCCTCGCTCCATCCTGCGCAATTTCAAAGTGAAACTCAATGATGTATAGCAATTTTGGAATGCTTAATCTGAACAACCACAGGATGCTATTCCTGGCTTTTTGATAGAGGAGCCTTGTGCTTAACACGTCAGCAGCCCCCAGACATCCCCAGTCCAAATAGAGCAGCACTAGAATTTGATGCCCTGAGCATCTGGATCTTTCTTTTTAATTCATTTCCTCACTTGCTTCTGTGTTTCATGTCTTGAGTGACATAACTGCTTTTGTGCCCTTGCATTTGCCTGAGGCGAATGTACAGCCGTAATGCCAGCTCGTCATTTTTCTTCAAATTGGTCTTTTTATGATCCTTGTATATCTCTGTCTAGCTCCCATTAATTTTTGTCAGATGTGGTGCTTTTTATGTAAGAATGTGTTATTTATGGTTGAATGTGTGCTAGAAGCACTTCTAATTGTTGTCAAACTCAAAAGCTCTGTGTTTTCTCAGCATTTTCTTTTTTCCTTAATCTGGCCCTAATTGCTAGTATCAACATTTTCCTGTCTTTAAAAAATGAACGATATCTTAAATTTGGATGTGGAACAAAATATTAATAATACACTGATACACAGCAGTTTTTGGTGAAAATCTCTCCAATGTCCTTTTCAATGGAATGGATTAATTTATTCATGAAGATGCTCAATAAATCGGACACTGCAACCAGTCTCCTTATGCAAAGGTGTATGCTGAAGGTCAAACTCATGGAGCTCACTTTTATTTAGTGTGTTCATGTAGTCTGACTGCACACGGAGGAATTCTGTGTCTGCCTTGCTGTAAGATGACATTTATGGACTCTCCCCACCAGAGTTCTCAGCGTCTGCTTTGGCTCAGCATTTTATTATTATACTCTTATGTTCAAGTAGACTCATGGTATGAGGCTGTCTTTCCTGTGGATGGTAGTCTGCTGCCACCTGCTGGAATGATTTGTCTGCCCTTTTAGCTCTTAGACTGAAATATATAGTGGAGTTGATAGAAAACTTTAAATGTGACACAAAAATGCGAATGAAACTCTCAGTTGTGTCAGAAGGCATAAGTCAACACGTATTTTTAGAAAAAGTAAGTACTTATGTTCTGACTTAACAATGTGTGTTTTTCTAGATGTTCATCATTGATCGGGCAGAGAATGATCACTGTTCATTAAAGGAATTCACTGTTACTGGCTCCACATACGCCCCGGAAGGAGAAGTGTGAGTATCCGGTGTGCTATAAGATCAGTGTGATGTACTGTGCCACTCTAAACTAATCTGAACATTTATTTTTTTATGCACAGCTCTTTGAGTTGTACCATGTGCGTTAACAAGTTACAAACTCATGTTGGTTTTCTTGTTTATATAGGTTTCATGATAGCAAACCAGTCAAATGTTCCCAGTATGATGCTTTGGTGGAGCTGGCCTCTATCTGCGCTCTCTGTAATGATTCCTCGTTGGATTATAATGAGGTATGAAGTAAAACGTTCTGAATTTTAATTGGTGCATTTATTGGTCATTTTTTCTATTTAAGTGTAACAATATTTTTTTTAATATATTTCTCTGTTTTTCCAGACCAAAGGTGTGTATGAGAAGGTGGGTGAGGCCACAGAGACGGCTCTCACATGCCTGGTGGAGAAGATGAACGTGTTTGATACCGACGTGAAAGGCCTGTCAAAGATAGAGAGAGCCAACGCCTGTAATTCTGTACGTACACTAGTTGGTCAGAGTCCTTTCTTTATGTTTGAGCATTTTTTTCTACACTGTATTCAAACAGGATTAAACAAATTAAATGTAGAAAGGCATTTGTATTTGTGTGTATCTTTAGGTGATTAAGCAGCTGATGAAGAAGGAGTTTACCTTGGAATTTTCCAGAGACAGGAAGTCCATGTCTGTGTACTGCACTCCTAATAAGGCCCGTTCCTCTGCTGGCAAGATGTTTGTAAAGGTAAGAAACAGACAAAAGGAGATTTACATTGTCTAAGGCTGCAGCTCAAAAACCATGACAGTGCTGGTGTCAGTACACTGTTAACCAGCTTCTTCTCACATAAATGTGCCCATGCTATAAGAATATGGGCATGTTAACGATCATGTCAGAGTGAATCTTTATTACTAACAGACATTTTGAATTTGTTTCATGTGAATGCAACCAAATAAAATATTTCACTGACTGAAAAAAAAGTTTCTCTTACATTCTGTTTTGCGTCTTCCTTTGCATCCTCCTGCCTCTGCCTACTCAAAGGGTGCCCCTGAAGGAGTGATTGACAGGTGCACACATATCCGTGTAGGCAGCAACAAGGTGCCCTTGACCCCGGGCATCAAGGAAAAAATACTGTCTGTGATCAGGGAATATGGAACAGGCAGGGACACTCTGCGCTGTCTGGCTTTGGCCACCCGAGACAGCGTCATGAACAAAAACGACTTGGTGTTGGAGGACTCCACCCGCTTTATTGAGTATGAGGTGAGATGGATTAATATCGTCTCCTTTTTAGATGTCCAGCTTCCATTTCAGGTGCGACATTGCTGGCTGTCAGTGGCTGGCAGTTAAAAGTGTGCATTGACAAAGCCGTTTGAACGTTGCATCTATTTTCTGTTCTTCCTCCAGACTGATCTGACATTTGTTGGCTGTGTGGGCATGCTGGATCCTCCCAGGGCAGAGGTGGCAGCCTCTGTCAGACTCTGCCGTCTTGCAGGCATTCGAGTAATTATGATCACTGGAGACAACAAAGGTACGCAGAGAAAGTCATATTTCCTAAAAACAATTATCTTTCATATATCATTATGACTCTTCTGTAGAGAACATTCTACCAGAAAATGCAAAAGAAAATGGTCAAATAAAAGCTCTTTATGCTCCCTTGTGTTGTAGGATTCTTAAGTAAATATGGTTTCTTTATGTCTTAGGGACGGCAGTGGCTATCTGCAGGCGTATTGGTATTTTTGGGGAGGAAGATGACGTTTCCAGCATGGCATTCACCGGCCGAGAGTTTGATGATCTGTCACCTGCTGCCCAGAGAGACGCTGTGGTAAAAGCGCGCTGCTTTGCCCGGGTCGAGCCCTCACATAAATCCAAGATTGTCGAGTATCTGCAGTCCTACGATGAGATCACAGCCATGGTAGGAAAAAAAGATACATTTTACAGGTTTTTTTTCTCTTATGAACAGGCTCACCAGCCATGCACAGTTTAAAAACAATATAAAACTGTCTTCAAAATCAAAAAAGATCAGAGTCAAAGCAAAGGAAGACAGAAAGTTCAGCACTGTAAAGTACTTAAAGTCATTATAAAATTTGGTGTCCCTAATACTGTCCTGCCCTGGTTTTCACTCTCCCTTCAGACTGGTGATGGAGTCAATGACGCGCCTGCTCTAAAGAAGGCTGAAATTGGTATTGCCATGGGCTCAGGCACAGCTGTGGCCAAGACCGCCTCTGAAATGGTGCTGGCTGATGACAACTTTTCCACCATTGTTGCCGCTGTCGAGGAAGGCAGAGCTATTTATAACAACATGAAACAGTTCATCAGATACCTCATCTCATCAAACGTGGGCGAAGTTGTCTGGTAAGGAGGACTGGTTTATACAGATACACGCTCATTTCCTGCATAACTCGATTCCACTGAAATACACACACATTCAGTACCTTAACATTACACATGTTCTTGTACTTTTTTAATAATCCTGCTTCTTTTGTGTGTAGCATCTTCCTGACTGCAGCTCTGGGGTTCCCTGAAGCCCTCATCCCTGTCCAGCTGCTCTGGGTCAACCTGGTGACTGATGGTCTGCCTGCCACTGCTTTAGGCTTTAACCCACCAGACTTGGACATCATGAGCAAGCCGCCCCGCAACGCCCGCGAGCCCCTCATCTCTGGGTGGCTCTTCTTCAGATACTTGGCCATCGGATGTAAGTGGCTGATGCATCTGGATTATGAACGGATATTTCATGAGTAATGACTGCTGATATTCATTTTATTTATTGTTGGTACACAAGTGTTGGTTTAAAACTTTAGGAAGCATCCGCCATAAGCAGCTGTGTTTATGTCCCGGTAGCCCCACATGCTAGCAACTGGCTAGTACCAATCTGCCATATTAGCGCAATAAAAAAATAGAAAACTTTATGTTTATGTCACTAACTATAGTTTGCCTCTATCTTAGATTTGAGTAACCAGGCACCCGTATCATTGTGTATATGTATGACACCTGTTTGGTTTACATCACCAGGTTATGTGGGTGCTGCCACTGTGGGTGCTGCCGCCTGGTGGTTTGTTGCTGCAGAGGATGGTCCAAGGATTACCTTTTACCAGCTGGTAGGAGTCACAGCCAAACAACTACGATCATGCTAATTTCACCTCAGCTTACAAACTTAATAAACCATCTGTGTGCTTCCATTTATGTTTTTTTTTTTGGCTCCTATCAATTGTTATAGAGCCACTTCCTGCAGTGTGGTCCAGAGAACCCAGACTTCGAGGGTATGGACTGTAGGGTGTTCGAGTCCCCGTACCCAATGACCATGGCCTTGTCTGTGCTTGTTACCATTGAGATGTGCAATGCTCTGAACAGGTTAGTTTAAGCAGGATTTTCCCCCAAATGTTAATACCAAAAAAAAACAAAACAAAATCCAAGTCCAACCTTTATACTGTGTTTGTTTTTTAGTATGTTTTTTTTTAAACTCCAGATCTTTTCGTGCTGCAGATCTGTTATTCTTCAGTTTTTCTAAATGTCTGTACCTCAACATACTGGTCATTATCTCCACTTTCACATTATAACCCTGTTTGTTGGGGGAAATAAAAATACATCACTGTATCTCCGTGTGTTGGCCCTTAAGGCACAAGAGATTTTTAACAAACTTTTCTATCCGTCTTTGTTGCTCAGCGTGTCAGAGAACCAGTCCTTGCTGAGGATGCCTCCCTGGGAGAACGTGTGGCTGCTGGGTGCTATCTGCCTCTCCATGTCCCTCCACTTCCTCATCCTCTATGTGGAACCTCTGCCAGTGAGAAAACTGTTTCATTTAGTTTGACACATGTATTTTTTTTGTTAAATTTAAGGAGAAACAGAGGTGAAGTTGTGTCGTAATAATATAAATATATATCCTGATGATCCACTCCTCTGTCCCTTCATAACTTGGGTGGGGACTTTGCAGACTGAACTAAAAGTTTGACTTCCGTCTTATGTGCTTCTTTTCAGATCATCTTCCAGATCACCCCTCTGAACCTGACACAGTGGCTGATGGTACTTAAGATCTCACTGCCGGTCATCCTACTCGACGAGTTTCTCAAGTTTGCCGCCAGGAACTACCTGGAGCCCGGTAAAGAGCTGGAGAAGCCTGCCGGCTCCAAAGGCTGCTGCCTGTCTGCATGTATGGAGGGCATCTCCTGGCCCTTCGTGGCCATTTCCCTGCCATTGGTCTTCTGGATCTACAGCTCCGACACTAACATGGCCGACATGTTCTGGTCCTGACTGACTTGAGCACAACCTCGACTTTTCCATTCTCCCCCTCCCCTCCACCACCACCACCACCACCACCACCACCATCACCACCATCACCACCACAACCATCACGTCCCTCTTTCCTCTCCCTCTTTTCCCTCTCTGCCTTCCTACATGTGCATAGCTAGCGTGTGTGCGTGTTTGTAGAGTTAGTGTGTGTGTGTATGAGAAGGACCAACTTTAACATATGAAACGTAACACATAATATAAAATGTTAACATTAAGAAGTCACCTGGGTTCGAGTTGGGATAGGATTTGAGAACGGGTGAGGCTTTTTATGCGAGTGTCAGAAGACCATCACTCCCGTAGCTGTGGACTTTTTTCGCTGGTTTAAAAGGAAAAAGAAATCCTGTTGCAATTTTTTTTTTCTTAATGTCTTAATATTGCCTTTAAGGTTTATATTTTTAATAATTTTGGGAACATCATTTGTCTAATGTCACAACAGGTAACAACAGAAAATTGTTTTGTTGAGCATTCCTTTTCAAGAAAAGAAAATTGAGCTAGAAATCCGATGATTTGTACAGAGATCGAATTTTATGCAACGTGTTGGGGTTTTTTGTTTTGTTTTGTTTTTTTTGTTTTTTTTTAAATGGCTTTGTAAATTTTCTTCGACCAGCGTGGCTTAGACATACCGCCTTGATTTATTTTCTCATGTTTACCATTGTGTCTTCAGTCTTAACTCAGAACTCTCTCAGCAAGGACAAGCAGCATGTGGCAGACAAGGACGGGGGGAAAGGTTTGGGAGTCAACGTTTTGAATGCGCCGCTTAAACAAACGAAGAAAAAGAAAAATCTCGATAAACAAAAGCCGCATGTCCTGTGACCAAGCATGAACTTTTGTGGTTTCTCATCTCTAATTTAATTGTGTGTGCCCCCCTCCCCCTCCCTCTCCTTCCATGCCAGAGTATAAGAAACTTCATGGATGTCTTTTTTTACTACAATGATTTGAAAATAAGCCAGTTTTTCTGCACTGGGCAGAGCACAGCTACCTCAATATGATAAAAAAAGATACAGTTTTTTTTTTTTTGCTCATCTCTAGATGCTTTTCCTAAATGGTCTTGCTGAAGTGTAACATCTGAGGTGTGCCCCTATTTGCTTGTGCAGAAAACAGAACAAAATTTCCCCTTCCTCTAACATTTTAAGAATATATTTTGTTTGTATTGATTTTTGACATTCATTAACATTATTTGTGTTTTGTGTGCTTTGCAGACAGAACTGAGTGGGGATGATGTGTGTTAATGACCATCCCCATGGCGTTTGATTCAAAGGACAGTAATATTAAAATCTTAAGATAAACTACTAATACAGCAAGAACTCTAAACGGTCTTGGATTGCAAATAAGAACGCAAAATGTTGTGTTTTTTTACTTTAAAGAAAAATACACTCATAAACCCTTTGAATCAAAGTGTTCTCTGTCTTTATTTAATATACAATTGAGGGCAATGGTTATCAACATTATCCATATCCAGTGTTTTTTGTATGTGAGTATAAAACTTGAATACAAGTCATTTCAAACACATGAATGCTCAGTTTACTTGGCACGACAAGCAGAAATTAACGACACGGAATGAGATGTTTATATTTGACTTTCACCAGCTTCATTTTAAAGCTGGGCTCACTAAACTTTATAGCAGTATATTAATGTTGGATCAGAGCCTATACAGTTAAATGCACTAATGGGATAATATCGTTGATGCTTAAGTATCATCGTTCATCATCATCATCATCAACGACATTTTTCACTGACAGAAAAAAGACTAATGAAATTAAACTTTTTGCAAGAAACTGAAGAAATTTGAAGCATTTGCCAGCAAATAAAAATGAGCTGAAAATGTATCCATCTCATTAAAAACAAAAACAAGGTGAAAACCAATTGTCTTTCCAAAAAATAACACCTCCATTTAAATAAAGATTTCTTTTTCCATTTTAACAAATGTTTTCACCTTGTTTTTGTACTTAAGATGATGTTTGTCTCATTTTTTTGCCTTGTTTTACAAACACCTTTTGTTATATTACTCTTCAAAGGAATAAAACAAATATTTTTGTGGTTGATTCAAGTTTTAATATTGTCATCAGAGATTTTATCACATCAATTATTTTTTATTTAATTTCCTCTTGTTTTTGTCGGTGGAAAATGGCTGATGAAAACTGGTGAAAGCTGAGAATGAGGTCATGCCCTTAGTGACTCTTTGTGATTTAAAGGTTGAGTGGGAAAAAATAAGTCAGTGAAATTAACATTTAGAATATTAACACATCATTTTGTTTGGATAGTTCCGTGTGGAAAAAGAAAAAAAACCCTTTCTGAAGCATGTGTTTTGGTAGAAGCCTGAGTTTGTTCGCACTGTGTGTTTGTCTTCCACTTTGCAACCACTGTGTGCTTTTCTTCCTCAATGCCTTCCATTGGCTCCCCTGTCACTAGAGTGAGTATCCATTCAGTTTTTTCACACTATACAGTTCACTTTAGTTCAGTCTAACAAACAACAGAAAGCAGAAACTTCTTAAAAAAAAATCGAGTTGAGTACCTTCCATGAATAATTTTAGAAGCATTTTGGGAATCAAGTTTTAATGTTGATCACATTGTGAATGTCACCGTGCTGTTCTTTTCACGCATTTGGCACTTGCTTTCATTCACAAAAACTAGTACCTACTCTTGATAGTCTGCCAAAACAAAAAACGTACAATTCCTGAATACAAATTGGTGCCAGTTTTTTTAACAATGTTTTGTACTAATACATATATATTTTTCCTTTTTAGGTTGGCTCTCATAAAAGCTTCAAACTTTTCAGAGTGGGCTCAGGTTCGAGTCATCCTGCCATCCAGCATGTGCTCACTCTTAACTCCACACACCTCAGAAACCATGATGACCAGCAGTATGTGTACCTTTGCACTGACGACAAACGGACATTTCCACAGTGATAAGACCAAATACATAAAAAAAAAAAAAAGAAGGTATATTTAAAGTGGGCCGGGCTGGAAACGCAGACCCTTTGCCCAGGTACACCACGACACACGACTGAACACACACACACTTAACATACGTAATTATACCTCTGTGTGCAGATGCTATATCGATATGACACTATTCTAGTTTTGTGTGCGGGAAGGTTCTCGACACCCTCAACGTTCCTCCTTGCATGAAGAACTTGTTTCCAACCTCCATGGTAGTTTGTCACGTAGAGAATCTTAAACACTGGGTTGAAAGGTCTTAGCTATACATCAGTGTATAAAAGATTCATGCATGTCTTTCAGCTGTATGTAGGCTTTGCCATTTGTATTTATAGATTCTAATGTATAATAATCAAATGACATATTAAGATGGTTTTAAGATGGATGTATTGCAGATGTTAGGAAATCACTGTTTTTACTGTATCAGTTTGGGTTATTTGCACAATATTTAGACATAGAGAAATGACTCATGCTGAACTCGACTGTGCTCTACTTGAGTTTGACATATTTTTAACTTTTTCATTTCTCCCCTTTACTGTAGGTCAATGATCTATTTACTTTCTGATGAATAAGTCCTTAGCAATAAGGACAACAGACTGACACTTTGATTCATTGGTAATCCTGCAATACAACAGTGTTCTCCTGTTTTCTTATTGCCTCTGCATTCTTACTATTATTATTATTATTAATTATTATCATGTATCTTCATCAACTGCTGTAAAACTGTGATCTAATGTGAGGGGCCGTGCAGCCCTGTCAGAGACACATGGTCAAAGAACAATATTAACCATATGTAAAAAGACGATCATTATTGATGACTAATGATGATTGTACATGCATTATTGAGGTTGTGATTTCAGGTAAATAAAACAATAAAGTATTTAAATTGTGTATTTTGTTGTTGTTTACGTTTCAATGAAGTGAGTGATGCAGCCTTTATGTCAGTGCTTTTTTCCACACGTCTACACTATTATAGTCCTTTTCATGGTCATGTTATACCAAAGTATTAACAGTCTAGTAAAGTCTGTAAACTAGAAAAATCACACTCACGAAAAAAAACATTGGTCCACTGGGTGGCAGCGTTGAGTTAAAGATACCAACAGCACGTGGCCATGTTCTGTAATACCTGGCTGACAGGTAGGCTCCAGACAGCCGCTTAGTTTTAAAGGAACCTAAATGAAAGTGTGATGAGTTATTGTTAACGGAGGGTGCAGCTTGTAATTATTTGGAAATAGTGGTTGATTTTTATCTTTAAGGACACGTTGTAATAAATAAACTCTGGGCTATGTGTAGCTTCCAAATTAGCCATGAGTAAATCCAGCTTTCACACAACAAAATGAAGAAAAATGACCAGTGTGTGAGATTTTTTTTTTTCCCAACACAATATCACCTGCCAAGATAACATATAAGCCAAGGCTCCTAATGCGAAAGCCTGCTTTAAAAAATGTAAAGATACGGAAAATGATGAGGAAGTCATATCCAGAGAATAGAGCAGGAGTCAGGACTAACGTCTGGCTCGGAGGCTCCTGCATCCCTGCTCTGTCTCTTTAACCAGCAGGCTGGCTGTCACGCTGGTCCCTCCCATTCCTGCAGCCCTCCAGTGTTGCTGGCCTGACATGGGAGCGCACACAGCGGCACCATCATCACGGCCGAAGAAACGGGAGAAAGCTGGAAAAGAGCAGAAAATCAAACCAAACCACAACCGTGCCGTGTGAACTAAAAAAAAAAAAAGAAAGAAAAATTTTTAAAAAATGGGATAACGAAGCAGTTCCTTTTTGCTTTTCTGCCCAGCAGCTTGATCGCGTCCTTTAAGAAACTCAGATGTTGTCGTCGCTTGCCTTTTTTTTTGCGCTTTTTTTAATCCATTCTCCTTGAGCGCCGTTGGTACAAAGGCGCTCGGTCCGAGAGCAGCAGCAGCAGCAGCAGCAGCAGCACCTGGGATTACTGCCGTATGAATGGGCAAGAGTGAACGGACCGGGATTGGTAGACACAGTGAGTAAACCGAAGCTGGATTAAAAACACTTTCTTCTTTTTTTTTTCTCTCCCCGGGAAGAAAGATCACTGCTGTCACCCCCGCGAAGACAGATGCTGTCATTGTGTCGAGGCTGAGATTTCTTCTTCCTAAAGTGGCCTTTTCTGGAATAATGCACGAGAAAGACGGGCCCTATTACAGCTTTTTATCCCTTTTTACGCCTCACGCGTCCCCAGCTCTTCCTCTGGCTGAACAGCCGGTTTCTCTTGTTCAGAATGGGATGTATTGTTGCATCTGCGCAGCCCACGACAAGTGTCAGCAAATAGACTGTGTGTTTCTTAACGGGTTACCTAAAGGCCCGGTATAAACACCGCTCTCTAAGTGTAGGTGGCCATTGTTGTAGATAAGGATTCTGTCGCGATCCGGACAAAACAAAGGACTAACAATCCTTGGCATCATTCACTCAGTGTGTGTGTGTGTGTGTGTGTGTGAGAACCAGAGTCGGTCGCGGAAAATAAATTATGGTGGAGCCGGTGGGTTTCATCGAAGCGTGGAAAGCGCAGTTCCCGGAGTCAGAGCCCCCCAAGATGGAGCTGAGGTCAGTCGGAGGCATCGAGCAGGAGCTGGAGAAGTGCAAAGCGTCCATCAGGCGCCTGGAGCAGGAGGTGAACAAGGAGCGCTTCCGTATGATCTACCTGCAGACGCTCCTGGCCAAGGAGAGGAAGAGCTATGACAAGCAGCGGTGGGGCTTCAGGAAGACGCCGCTGAACGAGGGGGTGGACTCTGCAGCCACACAGGGCGCCGAGTGCCAGTCCCAGCAGCCCCACATGCAGGAGACAGGTGGAGTTGGAGTAGTAGTAGGAGGCGGTGGTGGAGGATATGGTGGTTGTAGTGGGGGAGTTGGTGATAAGAGTCGTTATCAGCCCCTCGGAGATGGAGCTGGCAGGTCCAAACCCAGGCCTCCACCGGCCAGGAAGTCGGCCTCCCACGGAGACGGCCTGGAGTCAGCCTTTGAGGTCCCCCAGCAGGCCGAGTCAACGTCCTGCGACAACCTAGATGGCCTCTCGCCGTCTAAGCACAGGGGCGGCATCTCCGTCTCTCCCCGCAGGCCCAACCTCCCGCCACCAGACAAGGAGCTGCCCTCTGACCCCAAAGACAAGCTTGGGATGGGACTTGGCGTGGCAGCTCTCAGGTCCAACTTTGAGAGGATCAAACGGGCCAACTCTCACTCTGCAGGAGATGTAGCGAAGGGCCAGGAGAAGCAGCTGCCGCCGCCCCCACCGCCACTGTACTCTAACATGGAGTTTCACCACGAGAGGGGACTGGTCAGGGTCAACGACCGTGAAGTTTCTGACAAAATCAGCACCCTGGGTAGCCAGGCCATGCAGATGGAGCGAAAGAGATCCCTTCACTCCCTCCCAGGTAACCTGGCAACTGTGGCAGGGGAGCTCCGCACCAGGCCAGTGTACCGAGGTCGGTCCACTGAGAGCACCTGTGGCTACGATGCGGAGTATGAGGACGGAGAACCCAACCAGCGACATTCAGGGAGGGCCAACGGGGGCAAACCTCCGCCCCCTCCTTGGCAACCCTCCGAGTTTCAGGCCTACTCTAGTGTCTATGTTGGTGGTGTGATGATGGGTGAAGGTGGCGGTGGAGATGGGAGAGGTGGCGGTGGAGGTGGCAGCGGGGTCACAATGAGAGACCTTGGCGGTGGTGATGACCACCTTCTGACCTGGCCACGCCGTTCCTACTCTCCAGGGAGCTTTGAGGATGTAGGTGGAGGCGGCGGGTACACACCCGACTGCAGCTCCAACGAGAACCTGACGTCTAGCGAAGAGGACTTCTCCTCAGGCCAATCCAGCCACGTGTCTCCCAGTCCCACCACGGCCTTCCGACGGCCCTTCAGAGAGAAGAGCCGCTCACCTTCCCAAAACTCCCAGAACTCCCAGCACTCATTCGACAGCAGCAGCCCCCCCACGCCGCAGTCCCAGAAGCGTCACCACCGGCAGCAGGGAGGCCACGTGGTAATGTCAGAAGCCACGATTGTGAGCGTTCGCAAGACTGGACAAATCTGGCCACCTGCTGCCCATCATGACCTCATGCCCCATGGTAGAACATCACACGACAACAGTTTCCATGGAGACCACCTAGGTGAGTGCTGGCTGTTGTCTCTAATCTTTTTTTGTGGTAATCTTTGGAGAGTAGGTGGTCTGGATTGCAAAGGACATTTCAGAGCACAAACTGCATCTGTGTATGTTCTGCTGTGTGAAGGAAGGAGGAATGAATGAAAGCCTGAGTGAATGAGTGTAATTTAGTCATGCAGGAATTATGTTGGCAGCTTTTCTTTCGCATTTTTAGCCCCTTTTCCACGTAATACCTCTTTCCTCTTGAAACCACAAAGCAGCCAAATGCTGAGGTGATTGATAGTGCGTGGATGTGTGTAATTGTGTGTGTGTGTGTGTGTGTGCACGCAACCGCGCAGGAGTTAGTGTCCTTTGGATGGCCTTGTGTGGGAGACAGATGAAAGATCCACCTCTGCTTATTCCTGGAATGTCAGTCGGGTGGGTGAACAATAAATGCGGTCAGTCTGGGTTGAAACTCTCAGACGACTCCCGCGGCTCAGAGTATGGAATTCCAATCACAGGTGTTGGTCTGCCTGCATATGTCTCTCTCTTTTCTGCCTCAAACGTGATGAAGACAATTCCCCCGAAACTCTTCACCGGCTTTGAGCACCGACCAGCACAAAAGAAATGCACTGTAGTCTCCAAACAATTATCCGCAGTATACCTAACCACTAAATTGTAGCCTTCGAGCCATGGCACCTGTAATAGAGCAGCAGCTAGCAGATAGATGTGCAGCCCGAGGCTAGAGACATGAGAACTGGCGGACTTGACTGTTAGGCTCAAGCTCAACAACACAGGTCTGTGTTACTCAAAGAAGCACATAAGGAAGGTTCATTTTGTTATTACGCCTCCATTAAGTTTCCATTGCAGAGGCCGTGCCAGCTCATGAGAAGTAAACCAAACACTCCGTGGCAGTTTAAATATTTGACATCATTTTTACACGTTGAGTGTTGTTTACCGAGGCGTAGTTTGCTGCAGTTTTTTGTGTTTTTTTTGCACACTTTGCCTCTTCTTCTCTCTCCCTCTGGTTTTGTGCTGTCGAAGTGTGTGTGGTGTTTTAGCACACATTTTATTGTAACAGATTTGGGACCTGTGCCCTGATGGAGCAGACAGGCAGCAGGGTGCAGGCATCACACGTCTGCTCCAGTTCCAGGGTGAACTAAAGGGAGGAAACAAGGTAGTCAGAGAGAACACTGAAAAGACAGAGAGAAAGGAAAAGTGTTTAACCGAACCCTCTTTTTTTTTTTTTTTTACTAATGGATGAAAGCTGCCTTCTGTACCCAGACGATAAGATTATTGCTAATTTCAGTAATGTAAACACTTTACTGTCATCATTCTGGGTAACATTACTGTCTGAAACTCGATACTGCTCATTGCCTAAATATCTTGAACAGAGAACGGCGCTCTGTGCATCTATTATTCATTTATTTGAATAGAGCCACTGACACAGTGGCCTCGGTGGAATCAACCAAAAGGTTTTTTTCCAGACTGAATGTAATCATCATAGTAGAGGATTGCATCCAGCCTGGAAAAAAAAAAACATCTCAGACATATTTGCTATGGAACTGAAAGCAATCTCTCCTTTTAATTACCATCCCCTCACCACCAACAGTGATACCATGCTCACTTCCGTAGCTGTAATAGCAATTAAGATTGTGCAGAGTTAGCATCAAACCCAGATAGCGAGTCCCCAGCAAATGGCTAGCTAATTCCCCAGCTGCTATGTTTAGGATTATCGCTGCACTGTCTGCTCTCATTGTTTTAACATCTTTTCCACAACAGTGAGCCCTGTGGGGAGTTAGACAGGAAAAGCAGGGACTGGGATGGAGGATTGGGGGTGGGGGGGGTGTATGTTGCAGACGGCAGTGCATTTAGTGGGATAATCTGGAATTTGAGCTTAATAAGTAAAACGTTGGTTGGACACCCTGCAGAGTGGTCTCCTTCTTTAGTTGGGTTTTTTTTTTTTGCGCTGAGGGCAAACAAGCGTGATGTTGACAGTGAAGGTGACGGTAACGATGAATGTTGCATCATTTCGAGCCCCCCGGTGGTGGAGTTTTAGCCAACTGGAACGGGGAGAAGATATTGAAGGGAAGAAGAGTTTAAGGGAGTGTTTTTTGGCGGGTGGGGGATGATAATAATGAAGAGTAGGATGGTTGTGAGGAAGAGTGAGGAAGGCAGAGTGCAAGGCAGAGCTGTCGTTTCTCGCTTCATCGGTCAGGGATGCGGGGGCTGCAGAGAGGCACAGATGGGAAGAACTCTCCCGTTGCGTAACAGAAACATACAGACTCAGGCTCACAGACAAAGACACACTCGCTTTATGTTTGCTCTCATACCTTGAGGCCACTTTGCCTTTAGCTATAGGTGTGCATGTATGTGTTGCTGTGTTGTAGCTTAAGATAATTGTCACAATGGAGGGATGTTTCCTGCCAGTGGTTGACCCGATTCTGGAGGAGTCACACCATCTGCCAGAGCTGTCCTGATCTCTTCTCTTCTCTTCTCTTCTCTTCTCTTCTCTTCTCTTCTCTTCTCTTCTCTTCTCTTCTCTCTTACAACAGTA
>JAQNCA010000013.1:9786390-9797635 GCA_029783725.1 Acanthurus tractus
ATAGATACACGTATCTCTTTTTTAAAAACCTTCAATAACTAATTCATTGCAAATCTCTCCTTAAAAAAAAAAGATTGAATAAATGAAAAGCACTTTGCTTTTGTTTTCCTGTTTATTACATATTTCCGTTCTGGCAAGTGTTAATTTGTAGGTATCAACTTCATACATGACACTGGATTATTATGAGTCGTGTCCTTGCTGCACAGCCATGGAGGACAGTGAGTCTGCATGTGTTTCCAGAGGGAAGAAGATAAACAACACACACACACACACATACACAGGTCTACCTAGAGCTTCCTGTGTCTCCCTGCTAGGTTCTGTTGCCAAGGAGACAGAGCCCAGGCTGAATGTATCCAGTAAATACCTGGGAGCGTCGGGGGTGGGTGTGAGGAGGGAAAGAGGAGGTTTCTTCATTCAAACATCCTTGTTTATTGTATCACAATGCAGCCATGAGGAGCCCAGACATCCCATGCATGTTGACCTGTTGGTCTTAACGTCACAAGTAGCCTATAATTCATCCTTCATAAAACCTGAGGATAAACATTTATCACCGTCAGCCACGCATTTCTAAGTTTTATTCAGCATGAAGTGTTCCACCACATCCAGACGGCTGCCACTCAGCAGGAAAGGAGGGATGGAGACACAGCACTTTCTTCAGCACAGTGAGGAGATCCAGCATGGGATCTTCCAACGTGGACGGGCTTCAAATAGCAAAGCTTGCTCCTCATGACTAAGTCCCAGAGGAGACTGTGGTGAGCTCAGTCCATAACCTTCAAGAGACGGCAGCCAGACAGCCAGAGGAATAGAGATAATTGAAATGACTGTCTGTGTAGGCACCGACTCTTTTTTTTTTTTCATCTCACTAATTATTCAGTGTCCTCATTTTGTGACAGTGTGCGTGTGTGTTCACATGAACAGAGACAGGCTCAGAGTCTGGGGGGGGTTTTTTTTGAAAGAGGGGATATGTTCAAGTATTTGAT
This sequence comes from Acanthurus tractus, assembly GCA_029783725.1. Lineage (NCBI taxonomy): Eukaryota > Metazoa > Chordata > Actinopteri > Acanthuriformes > Acanthuridae > Acanthurus > Acanthurus tractus. Next base: position 9,787,371 of record JAQNCA010000013.1, read on the forward strand.
CAGACACCGTGTGGGGGTGAGACATGTATGTTATAAGAGAGTGTGTGTGTGTTGGCGGGTGGGTGGGTGGTTGTGTGTGTAGGTTTTAGAGCCATTATGGGAATATGTGAGTGCTAGGTTCAGGTAATTGATGCTGGGACGCTTGAAACTGGCAGACAGTCAGACTGGCTCAGTGCCAGTATAAAGAGGGGGAAAGAGAGAAAGGGGGAGGAGGAGAAGATTAGAGAAGAAGAGATAGAGGCCACAGAAATTCCATGGCAACCAATGGATCGGGTGAGACATGCATTGAAAGGATCTTAAAATGACAGTTTACCTTATGATGGACTGCAATTTTACATTTTTTTTCCTCCTTGTTTTCAATTTTGAAGGTAGTGTGTGTATTATAATATTCTGGAGTTAGTGATGTATGATCAATATTGGATTTTTTTAAAGAGCTGCTGAGGTAGATGTCAAGAAGTAAATGATAAGGCAGGCAGGGTAGGTAGGACTGTGTGATAGGATGATAAATTTATCATGTTACAACAGTGTTACAAATGTCAATTTCATGCTGTATCGCTTGTTTCGTTGATCGCACTTTTTACGGCAAAACTATTCGAAACTTGGACAAAGCTTTGTTTTCTTCTGCCCTTAACGGATTTGCATGAGCACAACACAAACATGGAGGAGAGTGAATGGGACTCAGAACAGGAGAATGACTCTGATGAGCCAAAAGAAAACAAGAAGCATGTCTTTAAAAGAGGGGCTATTTCTGCGGCATGGACGTGGTTTGGATATAAAAATCTTGAGACAGACCAGAAAACCGCACTTTGTGAGTTATGCTGCTCCCACAACAGATGTAAACATGTATCTCTATTACCATCTACAGAAGAATTATGTAAAATATTGTGGAGAGAGAGGACAGTTAAAAGCCACAAAGCAGAGGCGAAAGCTTGAAACAAACCCCAGATTCAGACATTGTTCTTTTTTTTTTCCCAAATATTCATTTATACATTGTTTTCTTGTATTTGTTTTGTGCTTCACTGAAAATCTACAGTGAAGTTTTAAACAAAGAAAACAATGTAATATGAAAGAGTATCCTTTATTTGGTGAGAATATCATTTCAAATATGTTAAGAAAAAGATCAAGTGGTTAATCTTCCTTTATTTATAGAAACTATTTATTCATTCCTATGTCATGATATACATTGCTGTTTGAAAATGAAATCACCTGTAACAGGATATGAGAGTCTGCTCATATTACACGGCCTAAAGATGCAAGCTAGAGCCATAAACAACCAAATGTGCCTTAAGTGTTGATGAGCCAAACATCAGTCTTTCAGGGCTCTTTCTGTTTACACTGTTTGCTAATTCAAACAAAACAACTAACTATTCATTAGACTTGGATATTCATTTTCTCCTGGTTATTTTATCTAAGTAGCATGAATAAAAGCCTCTTCTGAGTCCTGACAGGTTACCTAATCAGAGATGAAATGCTCTTCCTGTTGGCTCCGTAACCCAGGGCAACAGTTCCCCTGGAGATGGGCTTTGGCAAATCTCTATGGTCCGTTTAGCAAAGTCCTAACGCGTGTCCCCTGAACAGCTCCGGCATAAAGCAGCAGTTTATTGCCCTGAGCAGCGATGATGCTGTGGCTTGTGTTTGACCAGAGATTAGGCAGATTGGGGCCTTTTGTGCTCGTTCTGCTGTTTGCAGATGATAAGCAGCGCTGCAGGCCGTGATGTCTGAGCCCAGAGCTGTGGGAGAAATGACAGGGTTTAGGTGAACTGAGTGGAGCCTTTCTGGAGTTTTTCAGGTTGGGTATATAATAATGATTTTTTTTTATGCCTCAAAGTGTGCAGCGTTGCATTTCCAAAGTAGAAGTCTATTACATGTTTAGTTGTTTGTGCAAAGAAATGGGAAACAACTTTTTTCAGTTTGTTAGCTGGTCTTCATGTGATACACCTGCTTTCTTTTTTGCGTGTTTATACCGATAACTAGGCCTGTAATTATAACTACTTTTGTCAGATGATACCTTGTCGAAGAAAAAAATTGCAAGAAACAATGTTATTGTCATTTTGAAACCATTTTATGTCCCTAGTAATATGAAAACTGAATATATCTCAAAATAAACTGGATACATCTCAGAGCAGTAAACTTTTAAATTCAAAGATTATTCAGATATCAGTATCTGAATGTGAGAAAAATATTCAACAACCCCAAAAAAACCAAACACAAAAACAAATAAAATAAAACCACAGAAAAATAATGAAAAATGGACACTCAGTTCTTCCATTAAATCATAAACTTATATCAGAATTTGTACAAAACTGCTAGCTGTCATACTTAATAATAGCTAGATGCCATATTTGGATTTTGAAATGGTTGTTGTGTTGGCTTTGTGAAGTTTACAGCAGTTTATCAGAGAGTAAAATCAGAGAGTAGAAGTTCAGTGTTTGGCAGAAAGAGATAGCAGAGGTTATAAAGGTTTGATTGGGTTTCTTGGAGACAGTCTCAGGAGCAACAGCAGCAGGAGTGCAACATTACCTGCTTTACGGGGCTCTTGGGATTGTAATGTGGGATGATGTGATGCGCCCAAGAGATGAACTAAAGCAGCATTTATTGTTGGCCTGCTCTATGAAGTATGTGAACGGTTGGACGCAGTTTCAAACAGCTTGGTTGGAGGAACATACGAGCCACTTGCAGTTTACCTCATTATGTCTTTGACAAGAAGCGTATGGCTCAGTCCTACACTGCAGAGAAAGCAGTGGCACTTAATTTATGTGCAGAGGGGGGACACGGCAGGGCTTCACACAATCAGGACACTTCTCACAGCTTCTCACAGTATGTGGATGAAGCCACAGCCTCCAGCTGGCTGATGCTAGTTTTACGTCTGATATACTGCCAAAATTCAGCTTCATTATGCAGCTTCGCACCACCTAAACAGTGCATACACTGTAATCCCATAGCCATAAAACTTACAACCGCTGCACTTTATAGAAAGTGTGACACATAATCCCACAAAACCAATGCAGCTTGTGTAGAACTGCTTCTCCTGGGAACTAACAACACATTTTAATGACTTGGTCTCCGTCTGGTGTTTCATTGTGAAACACAGTGTTATGTTGTAAAACTGAAGAAATTCTGTGACAAGAAAAAGCCAACTTACTTCAGAAGTAAAAGTACAAAAGTATTAAATTTAAAATATCCTGAAGATACCAAAGGTAAAGAACAGTTTTTATTGAACACTTCAATTAAGACTTGTGTTGTTTTTATAGGATTCTAATAATTGGCAAAAATAAGCAATGTAGCAGTAAAAAAACAACTTGTAGTTGTGCAACAGATTTTAACTACATGATATACTGCTGCCGGGTAGCTTTATCTATTATCTATCCATCCATCTATCCATCTAGTCTTCCATCCATCATCATCCAGGGTCACAGGGGGCTGCAGCCCATCTCAGCTGACATTGGATGAGAGGGGAGGTTACAATCAGGACAGATTGCCAGTCAATCATAAGGCTGACAAGTTCAGACAGACAACCACTCATGCTCACATTCACACCTCCAGGTAGTGGAGAGTTGCCCATTAATCTGACCTGCATGTCTGATGGAGAAAATCTGAATCTGAACCTGCAAAGTAGCTAGTAAATAAAACTGTCAAGTAAATGCTTCAGAGAAAAACATGTAAAACCAAAATAAAGAGGAGCAGGCGTATAAAGCCACATTTAACAGAAATAAAGTACAAATACCTTGAAATTGTGCTTAAGTGTGGTATATGAGTAAATGTACTCCACCACTGCCAACAGCTCTTGGGTTAAATGTATAAATAATGCAGCCATTGCAATGTTTTATTATCACATTAAATAAGTTATTGTTGAATGTGTGTGCAGCACTTCAAGGCCATTTTCTAACTTACCTAAAAAACAAGATTTAAGCACAATAGTATGTCCATATAGCTGTTGTATTACAAAAGTATGTGGACTGTAAAATAATGTGGTATGAATAAAAACTCATCAAAAAATGTTGAACATCAGTCTTTCAGAAAGATAATCAGCCTTTATTAGCAAACTGCTGTGGCCTGCCGTACTTTTTTCCTTAATCAGTCATCACTGTTTACCGTCCACATAGTGTTTCAAATCAGATCTAAATAGCAAGTTGTCATCAATTCTAACTAACTCAGTGTCAAATTTTCTGTCACACACCAGAAATTGCTGTGGAACAGTCACAAAGTTGTTTTTTTTATTACTGTTATCACATCATGAGCCTCTGTCAGTCTGGATAAAATGAAACTGGAATAATACTTTATTTTCATTCCACTCTAAACAAGGCTGAACTAAAACCAAATTACAAAACAAGTTTGATGGATAGTCCCGTTGTAATGCTGCAAGCTTTATGGCAAAATCATTATATGAATGGAATTTAGAAAATTGAGTGCATTTAGAAAGAAGGTGTACTATTAATAAAAAGTAGCTTAATGGAGAGTAATAACTTACTTCAAATCTGTCTGTCTCAGAGAGCTCATAAAAAAACAAACAGCATCTGGTCCTTTACATCATGTTGTGTGGTTTAATCCCTGAACAGCAGCATTATGCCCACATTTTATCACAAAATCCAAATTTACAAAGTTCTCTATTGGAAGTAGTTCTCTATCTCTTTACCCACCTTCCTCATTTTGTATCTGATGCATGGGTCAATCATTTGTTTCAATCCTTGTTGATCCAGTCGAGTGCAGACGCTTTCATGATATCAAGACATGACCATATTTTCAAGTGGGAGGATGTTTTTGTGTAAAGGGCCAGGATATGTTTCCCACATAGTGATTTTATTGATTGAAGTAGTAATACTGTTTGTTAATTGGATTTCAGCTCCCCTGCTTGAGGCACTCATGGATACACAAACACACATATGAAGACACTTTCCTGTGACCTTTGTCCCCACTCCACCAATGTGTTGACCTCTAGCCTTTGACCTTTGCTCTGCTTTGGCCCATGAGTGCCTCCACCCTCGAGCAACAGACACATGAAAACACTTAACACCTGTGATTGTGTGAAAATATTTCAGTATATGTTGTCTTTTTTATCAGCTCTTTCCTCCAGGGCCTCATTGAGTTTACATTTGTGATTTTTGGTGAAGTGCTTCTATTGGATTGATTATCATGAGGTCAAACAAACGATCCTGTTCTCAGGATGAATGTCAGAACTAAATTCGCTCAAAATTTTCATTAAAAAATGTAATTTGTTCCATAATTCTTTGCAAAAACTTGTAAAAAAAAAACAAACTCCCATCTGCTTAATCTGTACTTTGTATTTTTCGCTGTTAGCATGCTGAAACATCAAGATGGTGGAAATGATTAACATACTTGTCAAACACTATGAAGTCAACACAATGTTATTTTAAGCTTGCTAGAATGCTGTGAAAAGCAGTTTAGCACTACTTTGGCTATGTACGTTCCAGAAGAGCTGCTAACATGGCTGTAAGTTCATTTATAACTTATTGGTCGTGATAATAAACAATAGATAAATCAAATCAACATAAACAAATGTATCAGTTGATATTAACTTATTGTAGATATAGATATGTACATATGAAAATTACAGAAAGGCAAACATTTCAGGCAGGCTAGTTTAAAAACAATGACACTGCAATTATTATCATATTCAGGTCTTTATTTCTCAAAAAACAATTTTAGTAATTCTTATTTTCCCTTTTTAATATCATCTGTATCTAAACAATTCAGTTCAGGTGGCTCCAATTGTAACTTTAGCAGACAATTAAATAAAAATCTAGCTAGCAGCTAACGTCACCGTTTGTGCTGGCAGTAACATTGTTCTCAATTACCTTTCAGTGTCATAACATCTCAGATTTCTAGCTTTCTCTTGTCACACAACCACTGGGACGGAGTGTGTACTATTGAACATGTTGCTGAAGTATGATTTATTTAAAGTCAAGTGAGGAGATATGTTTGATTAATGGAAAACAACAAATAAAAGTATTGTAAAACCGTTCACATATTGAACCTTTGAGCCTAACAACTGTTTTGTGTTCAGCTTGTTGTGTCACAAACTTTAAGCCTCTTGTACAAAGTTTGCCATGACTTCAACTTATAACCCATAAGTCAATGACATTGAATTTAGTCAGGATAAACTTCTTTATAAGTATTTTCAGTCAAAGTTTAACAACTGTTGCAAAGACAAAGACAATATGTTCATGTCAGTCCTGTTTTATTCTATTTTTATTGAGCACATTAAAGCATTTAAAACCCACACATGATGAGGCTGCGGAACGTTTTGCAGATAGCCATTGAGATTTAAGTGCCACCTTCAGTGTAGATAAATTAATGAGGCCGCTCTCCGCCCACACAGAAACACACGCAATGGCTGCGGTGCTCAAAATGCATTAAAGAGAGTGTCAGAGGGCTGAGGTCTGCCCTCAAGATTTACCGCTGCGGTGAGATCGCAGACTGGCTCCTGCGAAGGCCACATGGCAATGAAATGAGAGGAGAGCAGAGAGACTCAACAAAGGGCGAGAGATGCTGAGGAAAGCTAGTATTTAAATGAAGAAAGCTCTCTTGGCGTGTAATGTAAATGGAGAGAGCGGAGACTGGGGAAAAAATGTGTTACCATTGTGTTTATCCTTAGCAGATGCAGAGAAACAAGACAATGCACATAGGATAAATACCTCTAAAGAGCCATCATTACCTCTCTACGCTAAAATTCCCATAGTCGACTGTTTGCTGACTAAACAACCTAAAAGCCAAGCATCCTCTATTTTTCATCACGTATTACCATCTTTGCCTGTAGAAACCGCAGTCTAATGAGTGCCGTCCATGTTCCAGAGCGGGGCTGGTAATTTAGCATGCTGTATTATTAATCAGAGTCTCTGTGTGATTTTGCAGCAATTTGAACGCTTATTTCCCCCATAATGCTTCGGGGGTCGGGGTAATGAGTCTCTTTCCTAATGACTTTAGCAGTTGACGGAGAAGACACGACAGGCGTTTGTGGAATCAAAGGTTTGTCTGGCAGGATGAGGGTAGAGTGGTGTGTGTGTGTGTGTGTGTGTGTGCGTGTGCGTTTGCGTGCATGTGTATTTGTGCATGTGTGTGTCCACTGAGACAGGTGAGCACTTTCCTTGAAAGTCTTGTGTGATCAAAGAGAACAGTGGCAGAACAGAGAGAGAGAGAATATAAAAGGTGTAGACTGAAAGCGAGAGAAGCTGAAGAAGGTACAGAGGAGGATGTGGAACATACAGCATGGAGGGAGGCTGACACACAACATCTGGCTGTTTGTCAGTCATGGACTTTGCGACTGTCTGTGTACAGTTTTGCAATTATTTTTGTGTCCATGTCTTTCTTCTGTTATTACGTTTATTTTTGTGTTTGGGTCATTTTGTCCTGTATATATCCGCTATTTGCTGCCTGGCTGTCAACTTTGGTCGTCCTCTCACTGTCTCTTTTCATCTGTCTTCCTTTAGATTACATATTTTTTCTGTTTTCCTGGCTCCCTGGTCGTCTGTTTTAACGCATAACTCACAGCAATGATGCAGTATCTCCTGGCAACAAACTCACCTATATTCTGTACAGACAAGTCTCAGCACAAAATTCAAATACTTTTTGATTCTCAAAGGATCAGTCAAATAACATATTAATAAGTCAACACAAAAACTTGCTGAACACTCCAATGTGCCATGGGGAATTTTAATGGCTATTTTTTCATTATTTCTTAAGTTTCCGACATTTTGTAGAGTGGACAATTCATTTTTGCCCTGCAAAGCAACTGGATTTGTGAGTTCAGGCAATAATTTGATCTTGTAAATCCATCTTGGTCAGAAAATGCTGCTAAAGCATCACAACTTGAGAGTATTTCTTCAGTGAAAGAAGAGTCAGGGACAACACTGAAGGCTTTTCATGATTAAAAAGTTGTTTTCACTCTTCTTTTGATTAACTTTTGGAGTTAAATTTACCAAATTGTACTGTTGATAGTGCTCTCCTACTGCTCAATGCATTCCTTTGGTCTGATTGGTGAAAGTCAGCATGTGATAAACTGTGATAGGCAGATGATTAATCCAATCACATGGCAAGTGCTGCCCTTTTCCTAATGGTTTTCAAGGACAACCTTGCAGATGGTGTCTTGGAGATGGTGTAAGATGAACCACATTAAAACACTGAGGATAACGAAACATTATTGGCACTTAGGTTGTGGTCATATAGTTACAGTATTCCACAGAGTTCTAAGTATTAAGCATTGCATACCAAAAAGCAAGGTAGATCAAAACTGGTGCAGCGGATTCCACACATTCTCCTTCTTTTTTAAAATGTGGTAACTGGTTACATTACCCACAATGCAACTCAACCATTTACAGTTCAGTAAGAGATTCATGTGTTATCAGAGTGCATAGTGGTCGCTGACGTAGTCTTAGGCCTCTAGCCTCAGACAAAGACTTGGAGCAGGCTACAGAAAGAAAACTAGCAAGCTTTTTTCTGTCAAACCCCACACTGCCAGACTGCCTTTTATTTCCAAACCTGTAGTCTCCCTCCTTAACTGAAGCTGACTTAAGTGACATCACATGAGGCAATGCATCAGACGTCACACAGCGAGCCACAAAGTCTTAATACAACAGTGTCTTACGTTAACACTAGTCCTCACATAGATCTGTAAAAAGACTACCATTTGTTAAATGATTGACGCTCCCCTTTAATTGTTTTTGATCTAAGCTATATGTATATTTACTTTATGTGTTTTTGTTTGACACCCAGAGGCAAACGCCAGCAACCCTTTAGACAAAAGCAAAAACCTGCTGTTAGAGATATCTTTCAAAAAGGTGAACGCTGTCAGGTTCTAAGCAGGATCCAGCTTCAGAAAGTTTTGATCCTTTAGAAGTTGCTTTCTTGGATGGCAGTAAGCAGCATATTAAAGCAGCTACAGGCATCGCTGCAGGTGAGACTAAGTGATCATTCCAGCAGCCTGGCTGTCATTTCTGACACTGTTTCCTTCCCACTAGCTGAGGTTTATGACTCGTTGAAACAGTGCGCATCTGTCGCTACAATTTAGGAAAACACAAGAAACATACAAACGTTTGAACGTCTATAAAAAGCTCACAGCACAAACTGCAGCATTGTGAAACCACACGGTAAACATCACACCGCTGCACTCGCGTTAACAAATATCGTCACTCCTCGGGTCTCTCTTCCTCTCATGCTGTGATTTCAGGCCCTGCCTTTTCCTGTGTTGATTTTTTTTTTCTTTCATCCCCCCCCCATCCTGAGAGAAAGGGATGATTACACCACTGCAGGGGGCGCTGTTTGTTGACTTGGCGGTCGTCCCAGCTTTATAACTGCTGCCGCTGGGTTGTTTTCACAGATATCATCAACGCTGAGGCAAAGATTTTGCCTCCAGGAAACAAACTGGTTTATTATTATTTCTCAGAGCTCGAGTGATGCTGTTGATGCAAGGTAGTGGGAACAAGGAGTTCCCCGGCAGATAGATGTCAGGCGGTTTGGACTGGTAAAGCAGTATGCATGATAAATTGGCTACAATTGAAAAACAAGGTGAGGAAAATCACTGGCTTTATACAGGGAATGTGTGGTCCTCTTGGTCCTCTCAAAGGGGCAATAGAAACACCAAAATAAATTCATAAAATTAAAACATGCTTCCAGGGACACATCGCCTCTGCAGAGATGTTGATTTGTGTAGCCAAACACTCGCTTCACTTGTTACATGCAATCCAAGCTGGTCATATCTTTTACAGCAATTCTCTAAAGAATGCCTTTAGGATTCATCTTTATCTCGTGAGAGTCATTTTGCCTCCAAATCGAGTTACGCTGAATGGTTTCTGTGAGGGACGTGAAGGGCCCACTGTGAAAGCAAAGGATTCCTCACTGAACTGTTTCCAAAGTCCTCTGAGCAAAAGAAAGAGGGGGCAGAAAAGAGCCGCACCTTCGGATGTTCACGCCTGTATTGCAGATATTGCAGATATTAAGGACTTAAAGAATATGGCACAGCCGCTGTGCCTGTTCTCTAATGACACGATAGCGACATTTATCAAATTAACTGCTGTCAAGTGCCGGTGCCGTCACAGAGGGATTACGGGAGTAACGCTGTGTTCAAGTTCATTTGACGGCATGTCTGTCCCCCCCAGCGATGTTGTAGCCGAGGCTTCACTTCAATTTCCACAGTTTTCACCCGTCTACCAGCGGGGGCCCCCCGCGCGCGGGGGGGGGGGGGGGTGGGTGGGTGGGGTGTTGGTGTGTGGGGAGGTGATTGTTGTTGGGTTGGGGGGGCGGGGGGTGGTGAG